>CAJRST010008890.1:9835710-9858553 GCA_907169785.1 Menidia menidia | reverse complement strand
TATCTATCTATCTATCTATCTATCTATCTATCTATCTATCTATCTATTATAAATCAGTTCTATTCCGGCAATGAATAGGTCCTTTCATTTCAATGAAATATCTCTTGACTAGGGTTTCACATGATGGGAATAAATCAGTTTTCTGTGGAAGAATTTGTTTTGCAACAGCAGTCTTGTGGTATCTCCTTGATGCTCAGAATTTTTTAACTTTTGTGAAACTACCATTCATTCTGGAGGGGAGAGAAAAGTTATTCATCTGAGGGTGACTTATATCTGCCGTGACTGATTGTGTCTTTCATCTAAAGAGGAGGGCTAAGATTAGACAGCAGATCAGCTGGACATCTGCATCCTGCCAGCTTTCTGCCAGAGATGCTGGGATGTGGCCGATCTGTTTGAACTGACAGCTGCCCTGTCACGTCATTTCAGGGGTGGGTCGGGTTAGGCAAGTCACTTGGGGACTGTTATAAATGGGTTTTAACGGAAGTGCCTTGAACTCACCCAGGCCAAAAGATTATCCATGGCTCCCTTGTTAGTCATACAGTGTATTCTGAACTTCATGTAAGATGATTTCGGAGAAGATGAACAAGTTCATGGTTTGTTCAAGCATGGGAAATTCTGTTCAGGGTCAGAATATGAACTGTTGGTGGTCATGAGGCTTAGGATGGGAGAAACCCGTTCATTGAAACTGATTATTGTCCGTTTCTCAGAACTGCACAAAAAATTTAACGAAAAGGATGCAAGTATTAAATTTCTTTTCAATCGCATAGGCAAAATTAAGTTCACATGCTGCAGATCTCAAAGAGCTTTATGGTAAACATAAAGAATTTCCTCAGTGCCTATGTTTATTTTTGAAAGGATATTTCTGGCATTTTCTTTACTATGTACATCATAACAAAAAAGGAAAAAGTTCTTTGTCCAGCTGCTGTTGTTTACATGAGAAAAGTAGGATGAATGCAGAGGAATATAGAGGAACAGTCTCAGACCAGAAAGACAGAGTGAGTGTAAACTGAAGGAATGTGATTAAATTTTGATTGATAGAAATAAAATAAAAACCTTCCCTAACGATGTTAGAGGCCTACGTTTTTCCTTCTCAAGATTTAAGTAAAGTTAATGATGATACAAGTGCAGAATCAATGCTTTTAAAATAAGTCTTCATCCATGTGTCCTTACAGGGACTTTGGATTTTTCCTCCAAGAGACCTCTGCAATCTTTCAGTGTGCTATCTTTACCTTATTTAACGAAATTGATTATTTGACTTTTTGTATATCAAATAAACACTGAATACCAATGCTCAACAATACACATGATGTCGCTTAAACAGCAACTTTTCTCTCCGTTGCTCAAAAGTGGGTCAAATGTCAGTAAAGATCCTGTTGTCACTGTTTGAATTAATTTTTTCATAAGTGTTGGGAAAATGTTAGAGATCAGCTTTGAAATGGAAACTGACGTTTTAATAATTCCTTCAACCACTGCCTGCCTTCAAATTCAAACAAAGAGACTTGCTAAACAGAAAATCAAAGTTAGGATGTGTTATAATATTTAGTCCCTGATACATGTTCATCTATGACTGATTATGTGATATCAGGCAGAGCCAATTAGCAACCTGTTCCACTAAGACATGTAAAATTGTGTGTGAGATTAAGCTGTTGGATCATGACATGTTCCGAGTTTTTAGACCTTATGACCGTGCCACAGCTTTCCTCATGACCCAAATGGTAAAACACCTGGGTAACCTCATGCCCTGTAAATCAAAATCTAGGTCAGCCATACAACCTATGTAATTAAGGAGATATGAGTAATGAGAGTGTGGGCTATAGAGGGTATCAAATTTTGAATGTGTCTGAAATAAAAGCCATCCCTATTGGCACTGCAGAAAATATTAATTGATAGCATCATAAGAAAAGTTATTTGGATATGATGATCTTCATCAAAGTTTTCATACAACTCCCTTTTACCATGCACTAAACACTGAGTGACCTCCTTGCAAATTCAAAAAGTCGACATCTTATATCACTGGAATGTGGGTCAATGGCCACAAGAGACAAGAAACAGTTCACTTTTGTACAACCACAGCTGTTTGCTTGACTGATGACACTAAGACATAGATTTGCTTTGGTGTTTGTCACCAGCAGCGTTTGACAGTTTATAAACTCTCACTGAGAAAATATTGTACAAAGTAAGCCATCAAGATGTTGTCGACAGTGTGTGGTTCTTCCCCTTACATCCATTTCCCTGTTATGTATTACCACCCCATGTGTGAAAGTAAAGGAAGTGGGACACCCAGACAGGCGTGCATGACCTGAATACATCCCTTAAATTGTCTGTAAAATAGATATATAGTATGACGCATTAGCCTCCATTAAACTACATTTGCAGCTACCATGCGCATCACTGTTTACACAAGTTGCCATGTTTCACTCTTCATACATGCCATGTATCACAGTTGTAGATTTAGTGGGTTGACTTTCATTGCATATACTTCAGGTTGCTAGGTAGCAGGATGTGGAGCATTGAGGCTCTGCCCCAATCATAGGTCAGGTGTGTTTGTTCTGTGTATTAATAGATCAATATGGCCTATATCTGGGGATTATGAACCATCATTTAAGTGAATATTAATTTGTGAGAACTGTGATATGCAGCATAATTTACATGTTTTATTCAGTTGATTAAAGGCATAATGTACCACTCAAAGAATTAGATTATATTCAATATTTTTTCTGCAAGAGATTGAAATAAAGGTGAAATATATCATTTTGAGCTCTATTTGTTTGACTGTAAAATTATTTAGTTCTTTTATCAGCTCACTGCCTGTAGAATTTATTTTTGAACCAGTAAAAACAAGTCGTCTCAATTTGAAATTGTGCAATCACAGACTAGAATTAGAGGAAAGAACTGACAACATAAATCCCTGTAATGAGATCCATATCTTCCACGTTGTAAAGACTGGATAATATTACATTTCATTAAAATGTTAATCAAACGATAAAAACAATCAAAGAACATACAAATGAAAATAATAAAAATATCATTCAAAAAGTGTTCATGTAATTCAATCTCAATTTGTAAACTAGATGAGTAAAATTACAACAAATTGTGTTTGAAATGGTATCTTAACGTGACCAATTCCAATCTTTCGCGGCTTGTTTCTGAAATCGCAGCTTGTGATGACATCACGCTTTACCATGACGTGATCAATCTGCGCCGGAGAGGAAGGGAATGATGGCGGTGGCTCAACCCAAGATTGAGAAGGAGACGGACGATTGCTCTTTGTTACCTTTGGTCCATGATATTATAAAATGGTAAGTGCATAGACCAAGTCCTGTGTAGTGATACTATTTGTATTCACGTTGAATATAGAAGAATAGCGCCGGTTTATGTGTTGCTAAAGCAAACAGATAGCCATTTCTATTGACGTATGTCAAAGTGTTGAAAAGTATACAATAACAATAACAACCTCTTCTTTCTTTTTTTTACTCTCTACCTTATATTTTACTAAGCATGGACAAGGACAGTCAGGATGTCCACCAAGAGCTGGCGAAACTCAAAACAAAGATCCAAGAAGCACGGGAGCAGATCTCCAACATGCCCGGAATAGAGAGCAGTCCGCAGGAGCAGCAGCAGCAGCTGGCCACGCTGCGAGAGCAGGTCAGCACCAAGAACCAGCTGCTGCAGAAATACAAGGGCCTGTGCATGTTTGATGTGCCCAAAGCTTCGTGACTGGAGCAAAGTTTCCATCGCGGGCAGAAGGAAACGCAGGCATGGTGGTGGTGAAAGACACTTTTTACATAAATATTAACTTTATAAAGACGTGTGGAGGACACATGATGGATGCTGCCCAACGTTCCCCGCCCCCTACCTTCTCCCACTTATTTGTATTGCAGTGCAGCAAGTTTTTTTTGTCCTCAGTTGTGTTATGCATACATAAAGTGGAATGTCAATGCTACATTTTCTTGTTCTGTAAAGTATGGATTTTGCAATTAAAATGCTTTTTGTAGTATCACCCTCTGCCTGTGTCATTTATAGATATCCTGACCTTTGTCTTAAGTCATTTTTTGTTTCTACAGGAGTAATTTTGAAACTAGGATTGTTATTATAAAATGTTAAAGTGAGATATCCCAACTGAATGCACAATTTAGAGAGCATGTGTGGAGCCCATTGTGAATTGTTCGTGTATTTCGTGAAAGTGGTATGACAAATTTTGAGTTTTTAACAAATTCAAAATAATTTCCAAACATGGGAAACAATAGAATGTGCCTTAAACAATTCAGGGAGCATGTGTGGAGCCCCTTTTGAATTGTTCATGTATTTCATGAAAGCGGTATGACAAATTTTGAGTTCCTAACAAATGAAAAATAATATCCAAACATGGGAAACAATAGAATGCTCAAAAATGTACACTGTTGGTTGTGGTTATGTTTGCACTGAAAGACAAGAGGAAGACAGGCTATGAAAGTAGCAATGTTTTTTTTATTTTCATTTGAACTGTTCAAAAATTGACATGGACATAATAAATACACATGTAGAATTTGTTCATTCTGCATCACATTTTCAAGTTTGACCATGTTTAGAAAAAAATATAGCAAAAATGTAAACTTTTCTCCTCCAGTGCTGCTCCCAGAGAGCCAACAGAGACAGATTTACAGCATATTTGGAAAGTCTAATGCTGCGTGTCTCAGTCCAGTTTGGCTCAGGATATCTACAGTTTACGGTCTTGTGTTTCCTCGTGGCAGACTGACTGGCTGCGATGGCTCTGTGTAGTTCAACAGCGAGAAGAGTGCGCACGGACAAGTGTCAGCAGATAACGCAGCCCTTCTCTTTGGCCTGGCTGCCACCTATCGCCTTCTCTTTTATGTACATCAGGTCGCTGTGCACGCTCGGTCTCCGCGCAAACGGGGCCACAATCCCGTACGCGTTCCCGTCCTTGCACCTCTTGTTTCTGAAGGACTTTCTGTGCAGAACGTCGCGGTACTGCAGGGAAACTTTGCAGTGGCGGTCGGGGCTCATTTCGTTTGGCAGTTTGGCCATGGTGAAGAGAGTCTGAAACATCTGGTCAACGTTGGTGTTCTTCTTTGCCGATATCTCAAAGTATGCACAATGTTCCTCTCCGCCGACCAACTTTTCGATCTCGTCGTTCTGCACTTCGCGGTAAAAGTCCCTGTCGCACTTGTTTCCACAGATGACAAGCGGGACGTCCACGTTCTCCTTTGTTTTGTTTCGCAGACAGGATTTGGTCTCGTGTATCTGACGCTTCAGACGCTGCACCTCTTGGAAAGAGTCTCTGTTGTCCAGGCTGAATACCAAGATAAATACATCACCTGGAAAACACAAGAGAAGACGGGTTTTAATGCCAAATAATAGCAGACACTCTGTGAAAAACAGGCAACATTATGTTGGCTTATAGAGGTTTCACAGTTGAACTTACCGGTAAGAATTGAAAGCCTCCTCATCGCAGGGAAGGGATGATTCCCAGAAGTGTCCAGAATGTCTAACTGGTAAACGTCTCCCTTGATGCTATAGAATTTCCTGTGAAAATCTTCGATGGTAGGAGTGTACTGGTCATCAAACCTCTCGTTGAGAAACCGAGAGATGATGGCTGTTTTCCCAACTTTAGTGGAGCCCAGAATCACCATCCGGTGGCAGTTCTTGGCCGGTATGTCAAACTCATTCTCCGATGGCGACATTTTCTTAATCATAACTGCTGCAGGTTGCAGCTTTTTGTGTGGTAGGTGCTGCCCCGAAATGGGTTTCAATCCAAGTAGTGAGATGATGAGAGTGGCCTCGCTTGGTCTCCGGTACTGGGAAAGTGCGGGCTGACCATTTATAGGCGAAGTTTGCCGCGCCTCCAGTGCGTCATGCGTCACCCTGCAGCTGGGGGAGCTGGAGAACGACCCGAAATCCAAACGTTACTAAGGCTGTTTTTGTGCGTCAGCTCCGTTCACCCCTTGTTAAAAGAAAACTGGACTGATACGAGCATGTGCTTTTAAATCATGCAGAATAAATAGCTATATATTGACCAATTACAACTAATTAGATTAAGGAAATTAAATCTTTTTATGAGCTCTTGCATACCTCAGTATGTTTGTGCAGTGTACATGCATTAAAGAACTTTGACAACGTTGAAAGCATCAACATTTCCGTTACAGGCAGCTTTTGTCTTTTTCAAATGATATATAACTCAGGGGAAAGTCAGACTATATGCGCACAAACCCAAGCTTCATGTGCCCTCTCAGTGACCAGTAATAAGAAGACATACAGTTTAGAGAAGCATCGGGACAAGGTGATGGAAACAGACGAGGGCGCAGCTGCACATCCAGCAAGTGGAGAGGTTAGCGAGCTTTGTAGCTGTTCCCCATTCTACCTCTGTTATTCCCCACACGAATTACTTTGTGTCATCCCTTTAGAGCTTTCATGTTCCTTCATTACAGGGAAGTCCGAATTCAGTAGATGTTTCAGAAAACGTCAGGATGAAAAAAAAAAACCCACAGCAGGAGGGCAGCTTGTTGCATCTGCTGCCTGCAAGCCACACAATCCAATTTCTATTGACTTTCTCATATGGCCTATTAATTATCGTTGCCCAAGATAGAGCATGCTGCTTGTGACTCAGACTCTGCTCATCAACTCTGCCACTTTCAACACTTGCCACCTTTAACCTGTCCTCTCAACAATGAATGGTTTGGAGAGAGGAAAGACTGTAACCAAGAGTCTCCAGTAGGATTTCTGTGTAACTCGTGCTTCTGCATGTGACAGTCCCTAATGATTTCTATTTTTTTAGAAATGATTTCCTTCCTGTTTTTTTAAAGGTTTCTATACAAATGATTTTTCTTTGATTCTAGAAATAGAAGAATAAACCAAAAAATAAAGCAATATTACTCTACAATGTCAAGCATCAGTGCCAGATAATACCAATAAACCAGATGGGCTTATTTAAAAGGGGATTTCATTTAAGCCAACACAGTCAGTTTGTTATGTCCATATAACTGTTTTTGGTTAAACATTTAGACAGATGTTTGATTCTTTTTTGTTTAGTTTTTATTGATTCATTTAAGGGGCTTATATGTTTCAGACAATTAAAGAGAAATATGCATGTCAGCTTCTGTTTCCAATGTGTCCATTTTTTCTCGGTTTACGAACCTGTATCATCCTTTTTACTGAACGGATGCAAGAAAAATTTCAACCAGGTTCAGAGCTGTGTTATCAGAGTAATTCAGTTCTTGTGTTAGTAATTGTCTTCATAAAGTATGCTATGCATACTAAAAAAAAAGTTGTATTGTTAACATTATGTACAAGGTCAATACAAGCATCACCCTGTGTTTAATGTTTACTTTCATTTTGTGTGAAACCTCAAACTTGACAACCCTAATTACCTTTTTAGACCTCCAGGGCAGCAGAATTGAAATCAGATAGGTGTACTTAAGCCTGGTTGTTCAAAGCCTCAGCTCTGGATTTGTGTTACCAGGCTGGAGGGGACCAGTGATGCCCCCATGACTATTGGTTCAACAATTAAGCCAATGAGTTCTTGGTGTTGCATAAAACACGTGCACAACAGCTGTCTTAGCATGAAACTGCTTTCACAAAAAATATGGTAGGTCCTTCTAGCCTGTAGTAAACACATTCTAGCATATCTTGGTTCAACTCACTTACTGCACCTTTCATTTGAGTCATTATAAGTTTAATAGAACATACAGAAACTAGGTTTTGTTTCTTAAAAGGAACAGATTTAGGTAGACGGAAGATTAGTTAGTTAGTTGGTAAGTTAAACCTCTTTTACTTCCTAGTTAGAGCTTACACTGAACTAGGGGGAAAAAGTTTCATGTGATTAGAGGAAGAGACCCATCCACATTTTCACTGCGACTTTTGTTACCCCTCTATAAAAGATACGCGGGCCTCCAATGCTCACTTGAGTATGAGCTCAGGGACTGTCCTGGAGGGCATGGACGACACTATGCTCTGGCTCAGCGTTAGTCTGTGTTCATTTTGGCTCACGTCTAATCCTGCACAATGTCTTGTATTCTACATCATTTGCAGCCTGTTTTGTTTTAGAAAGATAGATGGACCTTGGTGCACACACTGTCCTGGAAACACAGCTCTCAGCAGAGTAAACACACTGGTTTCGACTCACTCAGGCCATGAACAATTATACACATTATACTAATTTCCTTTTTAGCTGTGTTTACCTTCAACCGTTTAGCTCAGAGGACAACCGAAGAAACTTCCATGCCATTATTATATAAATTCAGTTAAGAAATTTAACAGTGGAGTAGTCAGTTGTACTCCTTTTGCAAAGACAAGCTTGACAATTTTTTTCTTTTTCATAATTTTGATTTCATTTATCTTTTGTGTGTGAGATATTGTATCCTTAATCTTAGATACAATGATGATGCCAGTGGTTGTATCTCCACTAGCAGCCACAGTCTTGTTTAAGTATGGTTGAGATGCTATGTTGGTATAACATATCAGGGACCCAGATACTAACAGGGACCAGCTCTGAAACCTCTCAAAATGAAAAGCTCTTTGCTGGCAGACTTGGCAAATGACCTCCAAACAACAGCCAAAAAATCGAATTAAATTTTTTCAAGACAAAGTCCTGCCCAAGAGCTGTTGCTTTTTGTATGTTTTGCACGTCATTTTCAACCATTTATGATTAAATCGGCTTGTATTCTCTGCCAGTGTGGTGCAACAACTGGATGAAATCGATCTTGTTGTGCCGCATAGAGACAAGGAGGCCACATGATCTTGCATGTTAAAGAAAGGGGAGGGGGTGCTGTGTTTACATGGCGTGAGTCTCTGGGTAGTTGCATGTTAGCCAGGGTGATGTTATAAAGCAACTGTTGAATGAAGCATGAGCCTGTGATTTCCAATACAAAGGCTTCATAAGTCAGAGCCAATCAGAGTCCTAGTCCAGGTTTAGTTTACCGAGTTCACCTTTGTGTTTTGGTAATCTGACAATCTGTCGTCTGTGTTATTATCTGTGACATGTGCACTGATGTCAGGCTCCCTGCATGACACACAACATGAGTTTGTAAATATGTGACCGAATAGCAAATGTGTAAAAAGGGGAAGTAATGTTTTTTTATTTTTATTTTTATTTTTCTATTGTTCTCGAACCATTAAAGTCTGCTGCGTTATATTTTATCTTCATTCAAGAAATGTGCAAATGGGTGTGTTAAAATGGTTAAAACTGTAAGGAATAAGGCATTTTCCTGTGCAATCAGAAAAGATTGGGCAACAGGTGATGACCTGACATGCACTGAGCAGATGGTGGTTAAGGGAGATTGCCTTGATTGACCTGTCCATCCAAGAACTCTTTGTGCAAGATCATTTTCATAATGCGCTACCAAATCATGAATGTATAAACATGCTTCATTATAACTGCCAAGAGACCTTGCTGGAAAGATTTCTGTTAGATCAATATTCATGTTTCTTTCCCGAAAGACAAAATAATTATATTCATCATCCAAAGTGCAAGAACAGATTTCCCAACGCAACCCGAACGGGACACTGATCATTTTCATCCTGCTAACCAAAGATCAGAGTTTTCCATAAAAGGCATTCGTTGTGATGAATTCTAAATATCCTGTTCTTCTCAGATTTGTCAGATTTGTCAGAATGAGGGGAATTTGGTGAAAGGCCAAGTAGGGACCAGTAGAGAATGAATGTCAACCATGTGTTTGCTGAAAAGGTAAGTAGTGATGATACACTTCAGCAGATGATTGCCATTGCTGGAACAGTGGGAAATTGGTACATGTTTACTATCGTATTAGCATTCTCAACTTTAACTTTCTAACAGTACAACATTGCAATCTCACTTTATTTTTTCCTCTTCCATTCAGCAATTACTATTTCCTTAACACACAGGAGAATAGAAGAATAAAGCTTGTTTCCATGTAGCATGTGTTGACAAAGATGCATAGGAAAATGCGTTTGGAAAATTGGCTTTATGTGCTTTTTAATTTTCCATGAGGCGTTGTGCAGAATGGCATGAGGATGCATGGTCAACTCCAAATCTATCCTCCAGGAGCAGTGGGTAAATGTGGCCACAACTCAGTGATCTTATAAATGCTTAACTGTAGACGTCAGTGACACTCTGCCCTTTGCTGCTGTTTACGTAACCCTGATGGCTTCACCTAAAGAGGAAGAGAGGGAATGGAAGAGAGGAAAGGAGGGAAATGTAGCAAAACTAGGACGGTTTAATCGTCCTCATGCACTCATGCACGTATGCACATCTTTAATACCAAAGATTAGGTGCACTTGAGACGCCCGCCAGACTGTTATATCAGCACTAAACCTACACTTCCAACCCCACATCCTGCACCAATTCACCATGCGGACGACAAGCAACAGGTATTACATAAAGTCCCCAACAGGTACTTTAGTTGCAGTAACAAATATTTAAGACTTCGAATGTGTGAAAAAAAAACATTTCACAGTCACTCTAGACTCAGAACCCTTAGTAAAAAGTGGAAGTTGAAAAATAATGACATCCTCTGGAAGTTGCTGGTTCTTTAGACATGATATCCTTCTGGACTGACAAGTATTTCTTATCCTCCAACACAGAGCTTCAGACAATGACATTTTGACCACAGCCGACTATCTATAGCCGATCTAACTTGGATGCAAAACTCAATCTGGAGGTCAATCTAAACTATAACACGTTCACTAAAAAACCCTGATGTTCTTGTGGCAAAACATCTGATTAATCTGTCTGCCTGAAGATATTTTAAATATTTTGTTTGTTTGTCAAAGTGTAGTTGTGCTCCATTGTCTATTTCCTGGAATCCTCTTTTGTTTGTTTTTGTCTATTTGTCTGGAACACAGAGGATGTAAGTCAGACAAAAAAAAGCTTGAATCAGTCAATCATTCAAACATCAAATCCCAAAGTGTTTTGGAGATAATGTTCTCTGTCTACATTGGCTTTTGACCTTTTCTGTTGGAGAAACAAAGTGGTCAGGTGATATGCAGTGCTGTTTCTTGAACAACAACCTTTGATCAAGTAGATGGTAGATGTAGAAGAATTGATAAAGGTATAATATGCATGTTACATGCTGATAGAAAGTGTATAATTTCAGTGGATTCTCTGAAAATGAAATCTTTACAATTCAATAGAAGCAACAGGACCACATTTTAAAACATGTTTTTCCCTACATGGTCAATTTTGAACATCTTTTTATGAAAAACACTATCTCAAGCTTGTTGTGACTCTAATCAACAAGTCACAGTTTCATAACAAAAGATGAGACAATAACTGATATGACCACACATTGCACAGAGGATTGTACTCTGTTTTTGTTTACATCAACGGCGTTTAATTCGGACCCAGTATGACATCAATTCCACCAACTGCTGATAGTGTAAGTGCTCTGCAGCTAACACGGACATTCCTGCTGTTCAACTAATAAACCATATGCATGTTCTTTTCAAATAATTACACTGAGCACATGCACAGGCATGCTCACTACACCGGCACAATAGTCCTCACGTTGGAGACAGGACTGAACTGTTGTAATGATGTGTGTCTTTGTGTTTAATCAGATGGGTCAACAGGAAGGTATCAAATGGATCCCAAGGGATACAGAAAAATGATTAGACAGACAGTGATGATATTTTTTTTCAGAAATGTCAAAGATTTGATTGAAGAAACATGGTATTAGTTATTTGAAAATATAACATTAGTTGATGATCCTCAAATTTCCAAATGGCCTGTCAAAACATGTCAGCCTTATTCTTTCAAGGGTCTCTTTTGTTCATTTAGGTTGAGTGAATCACACATCATTTTGTTTGCTGAAGGTGATGCATCACCTTTAGAATTTACAGTATTAACCAGAAGGCACCAACAGCACTCAAAACAACCAGAATGTTGGTAAGTTGGCAAGTTGGTGGATAAACAAGTAAACAGTTGATTACTAGTTAAAAATATCTTGACATGTAAATTTGACATGTTGCTCATGTGAATCAGAAATTCTACATGGATAGAGAACAATAATAGACATTTTGGGGAATGGAATGGAAAGGAAAATACGTATTCCAGGTTCGTCATACCCTGCTTTGTTCAAGAACCGCGTCAATATTACATAACGTTCATCATTTGGCAAAATGACTTTCAGCATGAAAAGGTATACGTTTTGTCGCTTCTGTCTGCAGGTAACTGAGAGAGAATAGACTTATGGGCAGACTTGCTATCAGAGTTCAGTTGTTTGCCAGTTAATTGGTTTACAACATAAGAGGTTTGACTCCTGCTGCTCACAGCTGGATTCCTAAACTGCACCTTCCTTTGTACCACCACCAGCAGCAGACCCCCCTTGAAGGACTACTCCCTAACCTGATTCAATCTTTTCCACATCCAGCCACTGGGACCTACCGAATGTCATTCAATAAATCATTTAATTTTCATTCAGTCTATCCACTGTAAGTTTACTTATCTGTTATTTTCCATGCAATCTAAGGATGATGAAATGGGAATTGATAGAGACTAGCATCACAGCTACAGAGAATATTATCCTTTTTAAACTTCTTTAAACATTACATTAGAAAGCACATTATTTCCTGGACATTTGCAAGAAGACCTGTGATAACAATATTCCTAATCCTAAAGAACACATTTGTTATGTCTGGAAGTCATATTGCTGTGATGTATGGAAAATATTCATGGTGGTATTAGATTTTACAAAATAGGATAAAAGGAAAAATGACTGTCTAAAATAAAAAAACAATAGCAATGTTATAGAATAATAACAATCATTTTAAAGAATAACTCCCAGCTTTTTTTCCTACAGACAGATCCACTTTTTTAAATTGATGACAAGTACTTTCAACCAATTTTGGCAGATATTAAATATCTTCCCCACTTGGAAATGTTGCCAAGAATACCACTAGGATGTTCAAAAACAAGAGAGAAAATCAGCAATGAACTCTCTCAGGTTATCTCTGTCTGCACAGTTCTCCTTATCTACCTCACTCAGTCTATTAAAATGCAAGGACAGCTTAATTTGGGTGCCAATGAGTGTACACATACCCACCAAGGCATGTTTTGGCAAGAACATGGAGTGACAGCAGTAATGTTGTACGCTCTTAGGAAATTAGAAATAACCCAAATCCCATGCAGTATTTACCTGTATAAAATATACAATTATATCATTGATGCTAAACGTGGAAGGCAGCAATGTTTGTTTTCTATTTGAGGATGAGGGAACACAAGGCCATGTTCTACAATCAGTGTGTTGCCTTTGAACTGGAACGTCTGGGCACTGAACAGCCATTACTATGAGCAGGGGCACACAGTGTGGTGAGGTAACGATTAACGTGGTCATTAGGGCTGCCCGTTAGCCTAGCCACTGCACTAGGCTAATTGCATTTAATTGGTAATGGCTGTTTTAAACACACGAGAGTAAACATGTGCCAGGGAGACGTGTTATTGAGAAGTCGATGCTTTGAAACATGAAACCGGACACAAAGGTGAACTGGTGCACCCGTACAACTGATTTGCATGACTCATGTATAAATGCACATACATGTCTGTATGAACCCTGACACATGTACAAACTTACCTTCAGTGAACTTTCTTACCTTAGCTCCAACCATGACCCACAATCTCATTTTCACTTTGCATCAAAGTAGATTTTGTGATTAGTCCAGCTTTCATATTTTGATTGAACTGTGTTTATGGAATATGATTGTAATCAGCATTCCCAAAGAACAATGCACCCGGACTCCAGGCAACCCAAGGCTTTGCAAGTACAATGTACAATTAAAAAATAGAATTAATTTTTTTTCTCAATATGGATATCACTACTATGATACCTTAAACATTCCAATAAAAAATGTTTTAAAAGGTGAAGTAACTAACTTTATTGCGGCCAAAGGCATAATAACCGTGTTTGGTCGTGGGCCTTTTTTTCCCAATGGTACTGAATACTCCGAGCACATGCACTTGAATAAAAGTGAAATTGTGTAAGGCAGTCATTGCTATTGCTTATTTGCTCCAAGGTGGTCTGAAGAACAAAGCATTTGAGGTACGCTCTGCTCACTTTGCTGAACATGTAGTGCTGCCACGATGTTCTGTCAAAATAATCAGCAGAATTCAGTTGAAGGTATACTTCTTGACATGTGTGTCCTTCTGAAGAGATCTCAAAAATAAATGTTTTGTCATTTTCCTCATTTGTCCACATTGTCCTCTCTTTTTCCAAATAGATGCTAATGTATGTTTAAAAAAACATTTCCGATGGCAACTTTTGTCACATGCACACTGAAAAAAGGCTGTCTGGTGATGTGATAGCAGACACGGAGTGAAGAGAGGATAACATTAGCATATGATCATCCCTTAAAGTAAAAACTGCCAAACCTGCTGGCCCTGTACACTGTATACATGTTTAGGTCTTGTGTTGAGAGCACTCTACTCACTGACAGTTTTTTGGACAGTGTTGGTGAGATCAACAGTTTGACAGCTATTTTCGAAAACGGTGGCCTCCTGACTCTCTGTCATTCTGAACCACCATTTCCAAATAACAAATTAATGACACCTGTGAATGCACTTGTAATATGTCAGGTGTAGCTGGGAAACAGGTGGCAGGGGCTACATTTGGGCTTTTAGTGTCAGAGTGATTAGTGAAGCAGGGAAAAGCATATCCGTTAGATACAGGGACGCTGTGCTGATAAAGAAAAAGAAATTGCACTCGTTTTCAGTGTGAAATGCATATCCTGTCATGTTTCCGGTTATTCATTAGTTTTAACATTCACCTTCGAGGTTGAAAAAGGAATACTCAGAATAATAGCATTTCTTATTTTTATTAGACCTGCTGAAAATAATTAAGAATTATGTAAGAGCAGACCTTGTTGCTAATTTTGCTGCAAAATTGACTCTATCCCCACCAAAAAACATGTTTTTTTATTTTTCTTCAACTTCTTTTGTTTATTTTTTGTTTATGTCAGTGTTTTTGTTGTTCTGTGCAATAACAACATTTCACAGGGAGGGATATTATTCTTGGTGAACGTACTGTCCTTATAAATATAGCATCACACCCTGAACTGTGAATCCCTGCTTGTCCTTCGCAGCTAAACAGACATGTTGCTGCTGCCTTCTGTAAAAACTTTGTCCAGGGACATTTAGGAAAGGAACACAGATCTGGAATTTAATCACCTTAAACTGACTGAAGGCTGTTGCATTGGAGACTGACTGCAGCTGCAAAAGTACACAGAGCTATGAGAGTGCTATGTGGCATGGTGCTGATACAGTCACCTAGGTGTGAACATGAACAAACAAGGGAGATGATAGTGTACAGTAAGAGGAAGAGGAATACGCCAGTACCTGAGGAAAACTGCAGTAACTGATTACATTAGAACTTGACAGTTATTTAAAGATATTCATGATCAAATGTGGATGTGTCTTGAGACACAATTTGGACTCTGTACAGATTGTACCTCTCTTGGGAATCTTAAATCCTCTGTCCACTCTTACATCGGCCTGAAATCACAATCTGCTGCTCTTGGCAACTGTGGTTCCCTTGGAGTATTGAACCATATCCATCCCACTTTTTGGACTGATACTAAATAAGCTCTACAGAAAACACATTTCGGGGTTTCAGTGTGCCCGTTCAGCTATTGTGGTAAACCAGTTCTTTTTTTCTTCACATTGTCAGCTGCATTACTACTCATTTGAGTAACACTTCACCTGTCCATTTGTCCAATAGACACATTTTTTTAATCCTGCGTGCATTTTTCAGCATTTGATTTACTGGTTTGGCTGTACAGGGTGTGGTGTTCCACAGAGTCACCTAAAAAATCCCTGGTTTATATCCCAGCTGTGGAACATTCTGTGAGAAGTTTGTATGTTTTCCACTTGTTTGTGTGGGTTATCTCTGAGTGCTCCTGCTTCTCTCCAAAGTTCAAGGTTAATTGGGGATTCACAATAACATCTGTTGAAGCAAATTTGTACAACTTTTTAGCTTTTTATTCTTCTTATTGATGTTGTTTGATTTTGCCTCTTTCGTGATAGCATTAAAAGGTAAACCTAAATAACGGATTTCCTGATAAAATACAATGTGTTTTAAGTACAATAATATCATTAGAGAGAAAACATGATAAGTAATGTTAAAAATGTATAATGCATAAATTACAAATACATTGTACGCTCTAAAAATTGCCTATTATTACAGGTATATTCATTTTCAACAATAATCAACCAAAAATATTCTCCACATTCCGCTCATGTGGCTAAATTGTAGTACTTCATTACTATGGACAAGATGTACCATGACAATTAGGAGCTTGCACTCATAATGAGTCAAAGTCATGCACTTAACAGGAAGAAAGATTCTGTTTTAATCACCATAATAATATGCGTAATCACTACCTGACAACAAAAAGTGAATTTGCAGATCACGTGAACCCCCTCACATATGTAACACTCTTCTGAAGAGCTGTTTTTTTTCAGCAAGCAAATTAGGAAAAAGTAAGTTTTTCACATTTACAATTTGAAAATGATTAGGCCAGAAAATTTGAAAGAAATAACAGTAATGTTTAAATCATATTTCTGAAGACTACAGCCATTCTTTGACAATCGGAAAAACAAATTCTTATCATAAAGATCTAGTTAGTTCTTAATATGTTTCTGTCACACAATTTCATAAAGGCATTACCAGAAATGCTTTATGGCAATTGTGCCCATTAAATTAAGTCACAACAGTTTCTATAATTTGCAGACAGATTGTCTTCACACTGGAACCTGTTTTATCAAGATCTATCAATAATGAATTGTTTTCACTGTTTATCTCACTGTGTGCAGAAATTTAAGGTTTAAATACATACTGAAACGTTGGAAAAAGATTCCTAATCCTGACCATTCCACAGTATGTTTGATTTTTTCAATTTCAGGAGTGCAGGGAATACAGGCTAGACAAACATGAACAAATGACAAAGGTGCTGACTTTAATGAGGTGATTGGCACCATTACAAGACCTCCATGTTAAGGCCACCAAGGCCAAGGCATAATTAAAAGAGCAGAACATTATCCCCAGCGCTTAGCAGGGCCTGGACCAGAAGTAAAACCTGTAGTGGAAAAGGTTAAGAGAAGAGGACGCTTAGATCTGGCCACTACACACTCTGTCACACACTGGACAAGTTGTTCTTTCTCATGTCTCAATGCACCAAACACAGTCTGCGCTCTTGTCATAGACATCTTTGCACTTTCCTGTTTCCAACTGATTTTTTTTCTCCCTCATGTTGTGTCACCGGAGCAGAGCAACTACACACACATAAAGCATACACATCTAGTTCTTGTTTGTATTTAGCACAGGCCGTATTCATCTTTCCATTCTTAACACACAAAAAGGAAAACTGTGATCCCTCACCCCTCCGCCCCTCAGAGTGCCCGCTGTGCCAGACTGCACAGTCAGCACTCTTTTAATCCCCATCAGTAATATGCAAGACTTGGAACATTTTGAATAACGTTGTTTCTGCATATGCTATTAAAGAGATTTTGGTGAAACAGGTTTTGATGGAAAAGATCATGAAAACACAGGTCTATGTATGAGAACATGTTGATCCTGGGCATCAGTATTAGATATAATCCTGTTGAAGTGCAGATGAGTTAGAGGTGGCAAGTTATAGACTGAACTGAAAGACAACAATTATAGTCTTTATTCTTATTTGCACATGTGATATATATAATATTGGCCCTAATATATATAACAAAAATATACATATCAAACACATATTTCATCATCTGTGAAAGAATAGCTTTAAAACCTATACATTTAAAACCCTCAGAATATGATTTTCTCCCTTGTCTACTGGACCTGCTATTGACATTATTGTTGAAGTTTTGAGAATACAAGATTTTTTTCCCACATGATGATTACGAGCACGTTTTCTCATCTAGTTCAAGGTATACATAATCGTGCATCTGTGATTCTTGAGCTTGTTATTGGGAAACATGTGCAGCAAACCCAGTTGAAAACGTGTTTTCTAAGTTTAACCCTCAGTATGTTAAGTCAGCACACAGTCAAAGAAGATCAATTTGCGATGGCTCTAAAGGAAAGACAACATGTTTCTTTAAATGTGACTCATTTTCTGTAGAAAAAGCTGATAAGAACAAATTCAGAGAACATATTGAGCCCATGTCAGTAACTCATAGGCTGAGACAGCAATGATACAGCTATCTCCAAACTGATTTTGTCAGGTGGTGGGTCAAGTTGGTTCAAATACCTTGACGTGTTCAGAGAAGAGGACCAACAACCTTTGGATTCAATGTCCCTTCAATTTGTTTTTTTAACCAATAGGCACAGCTTGTTTCCTATCCACTATGGGAAAGCCTTGTGTAACAAAACACATTGTCTATCTCCTTCATCGTAACCAAGGAGAAAATAATTTTGCAAGATTTCTTTGTCTCCTCATTCCGATACAAACAGGTCGTACTGAGCTGCACTTTCATCTAGTAATCTGTTAAAAAACAACTGCCACTGGAATTTTTCATCAGACAAACAGCAAATTTGATCAGATTAATTAACTGTTCATTTGTTTTACTTTTCATGCATTCCTAGCTGTAAACTGTGAAACCCGATGGTATCGGAAAACGTGGCCCAGCCAAATGTTGAGTTTACACAGTTTAGTGCAGCTCCTGAAAGGGTCATGTTACCGAGACAAATTTGGACACTTTCCACTTTAGGACTTTGCAATATATTTTAGCATTTACTCAAAGCTAAAGTCAAATGTATTAACAAACTTTATGGATTTCAGTCATACATCATTTGTGTAATACAACAAATGAATATTTAAGTGGCCGTTTGTGGAAGGTTTGCCAGGTCTAAGGACCGTTAGCTGGGCTGGGTATGATTTGTCATTAATTACCACAATGAGTTCACAGTGAAACACCAAAGAGACCACTTTCTTGTGAGTTTTACAGTATATCAACACATTTCTAAAATCTTGACATTATCAATTTTAAATGCTCGCTTAAAAGGATTCTATACTCTAAACACTTTACAGACACACCTGTTTGATGCATTCCACTTTCTCAGTGCATAATAATTTATAGTAATTTCTTGGTACAAATGGTGAGATTATTTTTGCGTACTAGATTTTGCCGTATTATTTTCATTGTCTGGAGGGGTTTGGATGAAAGTCACAGGAAGGCTGTAAAAACATACCATCTGTCAGACAAATGTCAATAAGGCACAACGTCTGACTGGTGAAGACATCAAATCAGGTGCCATCAAGTCATCTTCAAGTTGAAAACCTTCTGCAGATATTGTTTTATGTACCACCACCCTTATAATTGTTGCAGAACAAGCACACCCCCGTCTGGTAAAAACACTACCTGACAGTGGCTGTTTCATCCAGTGGGACAATAACTAAAAAATACTCCTAGACTATTTAGAACAGAAAATAAGCAGACAATTAGTGACTGACACCCCAACATTCAACATTGCCTACAGAAGGCACAGTCAATGCCTAATATATTCCTTTGAGTGTGTCCAAATAGCTCAGAACTGTTTTGGAAAGTAATAATTATCTAAGAAAATTAAAGGCTGGTCTTAAAGCTCTAGCTAATCGTTCAATACAGCTGATGGAATATGTATCCGTACCACTAAGAAATGAAGCCATAACGACAAACCTAACCCAGCAGAATGTACATCAAGCACATAGCACCAGTATCCCATCAAATCTTAAGTTTAGAAACTGAAAAAAAAAAAAAACGAAACAAAAACAGAGCTTGTATCTGTATCAAGCACATGATGGCAATGTTGTTAGCAGTGCACTGAGCTGCTGACGTTGAATCTGCTCTCAAGCTCACACACATGGACACGTGCTTAGCCCACGCTGAGAGACACGAGACATCCACTTTGAAATACACTTACTGTTGCACATGCAAACACAAATGCTAACACGTAATCCAATAGTAAAGAAGCTTCACACAACTGAGTTGAGTAATGCATACACAACTCATGATTCAGAATGAATGAATATCCAATAACACACAAAACGGGATGCCAGATGGGAATATTTATGGTCAAATAAACTGGACCAGAAGCTAATTTTATCAAATCATCTACATACATCTGAATACTGCATTATTTGTAACTAATTGTGCAGTAACTGTAAAAAAGAGAAAAAGGATCAATTAGAATTCTTGGATTATAATCAATAACCATATCTAAAATAGCTGATTTGTTATCGATTTACATAAGACTTTGTTTTTCTGTGCCTTGTGTGTAGCAGCACTGGAACACAGTTAGAAATGATAATCTCAAGTAATACTTCCTCCCATGACTATTAGTGGAAATCCTCTGGGGATCAGTACTTCGATCTCATTTGTGTTTTTTCTTAGATTTGCAACATCAAACTAAACTTAATTTATATTCAATTATAATTTACTAATCTAAGTTTAGAAAATCGGTTGATGTTGACCACATATTGAATTATATGACTTTTTAAAAAACAGAATAAAAACAATTAAACTAGTCATTTTCAAATATTCATACACTGGCTTTGCAAGCTCAATTGAAATAGGGATAGGTCTCGTACACTGTGCTTAACATATTCTTGGTGTCAACCTCAATGAGATGGGAAACTCTCCAGGGGAGAATGTACTATACATGGAGAGTGCATGAGCACATACACGCGTGCACAAAAGTCGGCTTCCACGGACACAGACACACACACGTACACAAGCGCAAGTACGTGGACCAAGGTGGGTCAAGTCATTAGCTCAGCCAGTCACAGGTTCAGCTGTGCTACATGAGAATGTAAACAGGACACGTGTGATGCTGTTGACCATCACTAGACTGGGGAACAATGCATACAATGCCATGTGAGTCCAACTGTAAGTCTAAGTGTGTCATGGTAGAAACACCTGCCAAGTCTCATCACATTAGTGTAAGATTGTATGCTTGTGTCAATCTCCATTGTAATAACCTGTTTCATTTGTTTGTTTGTTTTCAACAACCATTTATGTGGTCAGTGCTCACATGCAGCCATGCCAAGCTCATTAAAACACTCATTAATGAGTTTCCAAGGTAAGGTCAAGTACCACAGTGAGAGAAAGTAATTGTTCTAATGCAAATTGTTCTAATGCAAATAAAAATCATCTTCTTTCAACTGCTCAACCTGGACAGGATTTTGAATTGCTTCAGTGTATATATTGTAAATGTATAAATATCAAGGTAGTCCATCCAGTAAATCATTAAAGGCTTTGTATAAAATACAAATGTTGTCTCTGGCAATTTTCTTTGCAGTGCTTGTTTCTTACTTTATTACCATTCCAAGGCAATAAACGAGTAATTGATTGCTAGAGGCACTTATATTATCTTACAAAAAGCAACCTGAATAAGCACCAACATTTGTTTAGTCTGACGTTTGCTACTTGTCAAAGTCCCATCAAACTGAATCTCTTTGTTTTTGAGAGTTTTTGCTGATAGAAAGGTTAAAAGAAATTGCACGAAAAACATTACTTTGCTTGAAGTCTCAACTCGGTCGAGGTTGCAGGTATCACAGGAGGGGATGTTGAATTTATGTTTATCTTTTTATTAGTGCACATGTAAATTGGATTTGTGTATTACTGTTGTAATATGACACAGTCATGGTAATAAAAGAAATGGGGATTACATTTTTTATTGAACTATATGTCACTACCTGTTTTCTATTGCTTAATATAATGATTAGTGTGTTACGCACCAACAGTTTAAGTACAGTGCCATAAGGTTACCACAGCCATCTTCTTGATACCAGTCATTAAAAGCTCTAACATCAGCAATCACCTACATGCAGCTAGTTTTTAGCACCGGATCAATAAATGACCGGTGCTCATAATAATAATGGCAATAATAACAATAATGATAATTATCATTATTATTATTGTTATTATTATTTAATTCATAAGCCCCCAAGTCATGTTCAGTGGCTTAAGTTAAAACATTATAGAAAAAACTTTTTGGGGTAAACATGGGCATTATAATTATTATTTCAAGTGCACACTGACAGACCTGATGAATGCAGACATGAAATATCATTATTTATTTATTTTTGCAGAGTTGATGTCCATATTAGGTCCCCCTGAGCCAAAAACTTGATCACAAGCATGTTGTTCTCAAAAGGTGTGCACACTTCAGCTATGTGTGTTTGTGCATGTGTCCACGCCACAGGAGGCAACAGTCACATGTCGATTAACAGATTTTGAGCATCTTGGATTCTCTTGACATTCGGCAGTAGGTCACTCGTGTCTCCTACATTCAAGATCTGACAAACACTGAAACAGACAAAGAGGGAATCTTGAGTGATACTATCAATGTAGCAACAGTGAACATGTGAGTTTAAGTGGAAGATTTTTCTAGATCAAACAGCAGCTTCAAGAAGACAGCCAGTCATCTGAAACCACTTAGGGTCTTTCTTCACATGGACTGAGGTTGTTGATCTGTGAACTCCAACAATCCTGTTATGTCATCATCGTTTCCCAGCACTGTTCATGTTCCCCGTCTTAGTGGTAAACCGAAGGTGTTCTATTGTGAGTTAGCCACACCACACAAATACTGTGACTTTGAAGTCACCTCTATTTTCAAAATGTGGAAATTGCAGAAACTTGTTTTTTTGCAGCCATTTTGTTTTTTCAGGCCTTCTTGAATGATTGCAATTGTAGTCTGATATTATGGTTTCCACAAGGCATTCAGGGACTTAACCGTATTCCTAAGTATTTTTTATGTGACGCACAACCCAATGTGCATACTAAATTAGGCAGTTGTTAGACAGTTGTCTTTTGAAGGTCCCGATTCTGCTCTAAAACTATTCTGGCGAGCATTAAACAGCTTAGGATGGGTGCATGGCTGTAAAGTCCAATTTGACTGGTTGATGAAGTCACACA
>CAJRST010008890.1:9803322-9830710 GCA_907169785.1 Menidia menidia | reverse complement strand
CCTTTTGATCTTTCCAAACTTATAATTTCTGGCATCTTTCCTCCTTGGCGTGGTGTTAGCAGATATGTGAATGATTCAGACCCACAAATTGTCAAAGCTTCAGCTTTAATTGAGTTGCTCACACTTTCTGGTTATAATTTAATCAAGTCCATTAGATTTGCAGCATCAGGCTGCAGGTTACCTTTTAAATGTCTATACAAGCAGCTCGAGTGAACCACACCTGCATTTTGACATTTCTGATATATAAGAATGATTTAACTTGTAATGTGTTGTTGCTCGAAGTAGCTTTGTTGACTTAATTTTAACAACTGATAGGAACTAGATCTTTTACAGAGTACAGATATATATAAAGACATTTTACGTATGAATAAACAGTCGCAAAAAAAGTATTTCTCTTGGAAGTAAAGACAAACATGTTTTCTATACATCAAATAGAGAATAAAAAAAATGTGTCCTAATTCCGGTTTTCTGTTATTAGATTTGTAATAGCTAAATGTATTAGCTTCACGTATTTGATTTTAAAAAAAGCATGTGATATGCATCCATCGTCCTATCCTCATGGATGCTTTTTGATTATATTAGTTAATTGTGGATTGTATTTTGACAGAGATGGACTGTAGACCTCAAGTTGCGGGGAAGTCCCTTCAGCTTTCCTGCCAGAAAGCAGTGGCTTTGCAGCCAAATCAGGTGCCCCGGAAAAAAAATATCAGAGGAGAACTGGGGACAAGAAAGAGAGTAGGAAGTGGGGAAAGCAGTAGTGAATCTGGGATAAAAAGCCAGAGATACCTTTGTCATGGTGGTGCCAACATGCCATGTGATGAAAATCATGAGTGATATCTGGAAAGTCCCTTCAGGGCAAAAACCTGAATTACGAAAGGCTGTTCCTTACCTTGGAGGAAATCAAGATCACACTTTGATGATATCCATTTTGTCCTAATTTTTTTTCAAGTTTTGATGGAGAGAAGGATGATTTGGCCTCAGAATGAAGCGTGCGTTTTGAATTATAGGCAATTGAAAGCTTTTCTGGACTGGGTTCAAGAAATGCTGACAAAGCAAGACTAAACATTGCAAACCACAGTTGAAAGATTTGCACAAGTGCAGGCATTCCCTCCACCCCTGTTGCACCAGGATTAGTCCTAACCTTGGGGGGCAGCTACAATAATGTGCTGTCTTACACATAGGAATGAATAAATGCATAAATGCTGGTTTGGAATATTGAAACATAGAAACACAGCACATTATCTGATTCAAGAGTTTAAAAAACATACTTCTGTGTAAATCAATAACGTAAATGTAATAGTATTTCAATTTAAAATGAAAAGGCAGTGAATAGGGGGGTTATATAAACTAACTGTAAGAAATATTTGTAAAACAGCTGTTCTCTGGAAATGAGTCAAAATTACGCCATGATGCGTTATGAAGATTTGACGTGCCCCAGCCAAGAGGTCAGGTAACAGCCTGGATTCTTTGCAATTTGGTTTTTAATGGTTTTTGGACAATTATCATTTATTTATTTTTTTAAGATATATTAAAATCTTTGCTTTGTATAGATAGAATGACTCTGTGATTCAATCTATCATTTCATGATTCCTTAACTTAAAGTAACCTCCCCACCTGCAAGAAATGGCAGCACCTCTTCTCAGGGATATCACTCTGCGAAACAGTGAAGGATCTGTTTTATTTAGAAGAACACGAGTGATACCTCCTAAAATACTGATCATTTTCCCCATCCGATGTCTTTGTAACCAACTTCAACACAGCCGGATGCAGTTAATGTAGTTCTGGCTAAGTGTGCCTGGGTGTCTGAGTGCATATATACCACCAAACCTCTGGCATCTGAGGCCTACCATTGGATAGGAGAACAGAAGACAAAAACATAATGTTTAAGAGATCTGTATCAAACCACCAATGAGATTAACATATGCTTCCCAAGAAATATCAGATGTATTTGTGAAGTGAAACATATGTATCGTTGTTATAGGATGTCATACATGAACTTATAGATTTTTTTAAGGAGAAAGTTCCCTCTGGCTCATCTTTCCTCCAAAACACTACAAAACTGATGCACTTTAGGGGTCAGTGGAGAGCTACACCCCTGTTTATATAGGTGCAAAGTTCAAGCTCATAGGAACCATTATTCATTAGTGTTGTTGGCAAAAACAAGATGTCACCACATTACCTTTCTTACAGCCTGTCAAAGCTTCACTCTATCTTCTGTTTGCCCCTGTCTTAATGTCTTTGGACCCTTAGAATCCAGTACTCCCATGTGACATCATGGTTCTGCCATTAAGACAAATGGTAAGTTTAATCTTCTTTACTCTCATTGAAGAGCGACGAAGCTCCTTTGGTTGGGACATGTGACTGGAAGTGGCATGTATGATGACAATGAAGCATTTCTTTTTACTCTTGGCTGCAGAACTAAGGATACACTTGTGAATCAGACTTTTATCTTTGGTCATGAGGAAATTTAGCATCCAGTGCAAAATGCATCAAATATGAGATTCAAATTGTTTAATTGAATCATTTTGTGTGGTGTTTTTTATGAACAGGCAGCTACAAACTGCATGGTGACTGCTCAAAAAGGCTGATGTTTGATTTTGAGTGTGTTGATTTTGAACCCAAACCAGGCCGATTTCCCAGGTTGGTGGTTCTGGCGGTGGATGTCCTTCATGAGAGCTAGTGTAATACATATTCCTGGCTTTCCTCAAAAGTAAACACAGTGCTGTCAAACATAGTTGTTGTTTCTCTATGAAATATTATGTACATAATTTCTTCTGATCACTGACTGTTGTCGTGTTGACTCTCAGGACAAGAAAAAAAAAGGTGGAGCAGTACCAAGCAAAACATTACCTTTAGCAATAAGGGAGTAGAAACAGCAGGGCTGGAAACCACAGACTATAGTTTTACCCCTCTCTTATGTTATGAGCCATTTGTGATCAAGGTTGTTCTTCCCAAACTCAAATTCCATCTTTGACCATTAACATATAGCAAGCCATTCCTTTTTCCTTCAGCCAATGACATTGCAAAACACCAAGTTTGGAGTGCAACACCAGTAACGCGCTATACTGGTGGTAAAATTTGAGTGTGCGTTATCTTCCAACCTCAAATATGGTGCCGTCAAACAGCAAACATACTGATCTCATTTTCATTCATTCAAATCACTATCAGCCTCTGCTTGTCCAAATATAGTTTGCTGCCTCAATTTGCATCAAGCAGCATTTTGCTACTGCAGTCAAATCAAGCCTATTTACAGCAAAGAGATGGATTACATTATAAAACACTGATCCAAGGAACTTTCTCTTGCTTTCCGTCCCATCCTTTTTCCTTGTGTTTTAGACTAAGCGAGGGTCACCGTCAGGCAGAAGACGCCAGAGCATTGTGCACATGGTGACCTCTGATACCACACTGAGGTTTGCTGCTCTCACCAAAGCTCTACCATAATGAACTCAGCAGACTACTAAAAGGCAAATGCCTCGTCTCGTAACATTTGTTCCCCGGCCCTGATGAGGCCCTATACCCAGGAAAACAGGAGATATGGCCTCAAAAAGCTAAATGCCGCATCATGGTTATTTCTCTTTTTGTTACAGTCCCGTTTAGTTCAGATGAATAATCTAGTGTCAGGTTTTACTGTTGGGAGATGTCAGAGAGAGGAAGCTTGCCTTTTCATAAATGTTCGAGAGAATCCCTTTGATACTACCCTTTTATCGTTCTTGGACACTAATAGGTCAAAGCAATCTCCATAATTCAGATCAGTCTTTAAACGTATTAATTGCAAATGGGCAAATAACAAATTAAGAAAATTGTTATTTCAGATTTTTTTTAAACAGAGAAAAACACCTAAGAGAAAATGCACATTCATGAGGAATCCCTGTTCATACGGCTAAGCTGGAATACAGTGGAGCAAATGGCATTTCACTTGTTTCTTTTTCAGGTCTTTGCACAACATACTTCCCTTGTGGCCCCATATTATTTTATTCTTTGACAATAGATTCAGTTACATAATGAATCCCATCCATATCAAAGGCTGAACCAAGGATTGACTGGCATGGCTCCAAGCTCCTCAGAAGAGGCCAAAACCACATGGGAGAACAAACTCTTCCCTATTTTTTCCTCTTCCCCTCTCTACACTGCTCTTTGTCATACCGCAAACGCTATCAAGTGTGAGAGGATCAACATGTGTTGCTGATCATATGCATATTAAATAAATATTGCAATGGTCACCTAATATGTTGCGGTGTACTTTCCGCTTTAGTACGGCTCTGAACGCAGAAAAAGTGCTCTCCAGACACAGTATTAAAATGCATTCCTACGGTATATAACCTTGTGAGAAAAGCGGGCTTGTGGGTAATATACACACTGCTAGGGTAGATGGGTTTTGATGGTTTCTGCTGTTGTGTGTGAATCACCATGTTGTGCTAGGCGACAAGATTCGATGCTCCCACAGAGTACACTCACACAGGGCTCTGCCAACACTGAGCAACATTTAAAACTGGGCCTGCTGTCCCTACTGCATTTTTTTGCCAAGCAACTCTGCAAAAAAAAAAAACAGGACCAAGTTTTTTTGTTCCTCTCTTTCTACCTGAGATTTTCCAGCCTCCCATCTGTATCCCTCTGATTTCTCTCCCCTTACATAGTTTGGTGTGTTCAGTCCTCCCATCCATTCTTTGTCTTTACTTTTTATACCTCTGTACATTGGTAGCATGAAAATTTTGTGGCAAATGTGCCTCCCACACTCGGCATTCCAGGGTTTTTACAGAACTCTTCATACTGGCTCATTCTCCCTCTTTCTCTTCAGTCTCATTGGTTTCAGAGGAGTGCAACTTGTGTGGGTGTTGGGGCTGTGGGACAGGGTAACAATGTGAGTGTGTGTAGGGGGGGGGTAATAATATGCTAATTCATTGCCCTTAATTACATCAGCCAGAAGAGAGATTCCCTACTTGACATAATAATTTTGAATTAATGATTGTGAGCCTCACATAAAGACCCTGCTTGTGTTGCTTTAGATTAAAGCCATATTGAATTAATTGATGTCAGTAAATAAAATACAAACAACAGATATAGTGCCTTAACATGCATGCACAACAAGTGATTTTCTTTTTTTCATATCATACCATCTTGAATTACAATAGAAACAGACAGAATCTTATTGAGGTCGAGCTAGCCAGTGTCTTTCCACTTAGATCCAAACACATCCTAATCAAATGTGAAAGGAGATGAAACTGAAGATTTTAGCTTCATCAGCTTCAAATGAAAATGATCAAAGTACATGACTGTGGAACAATGCCACAGTTCAACAAAAGCATAAAGCTGTGACAATGAAAACAGCCTTAGTTACTAATCAACAAGTCTTAAAGCTGTGGAAATAAGATGAGCAGCTATGCTGCCACCCCATTCACAAACGAGATGTGCCAAGAAAAAGTGAAAAGGAGAGAACAAATGAAAAAAGAAAGTGAAAGACTGTGGACAACTGTTCGGGGAACTGAACATGACCAGATGTCAAAGTGTTTAAGTTCTGTTTTTTTTTAAGTGTACTGTTTGCCTGCAGATAAGCATAGTTATTGATCATAACATGTAATGATACCCAACATTTGAGGTATTTCTGTTGGAATGAAAAAAGAATGTTCCTAAAATTATTTTTATTCTTATTCTATTACTTTGTTGAAAATAACTTTAGATCATTGTCTTGTAAAGTAGAAATAAACAACCAAAATTATCTGGAACCACTTCTGTAAATACTTAGTTAAGAAGGGATTTTTAAAATCTTTAATCCTGGTTAAAGACTAAGATTTTTTAATTTTATTATTAAAAAGAGCTTTGATTGTTGATCCCTCTTCATAAAAATGTTTTTGTTGTTAAAGCACAAACAGATGGCAACTTTTAAATGAATTAGTTGCTCAAACATTTTATTCTTCTTTAAGGTCCAAAGGAGCTGTTGAGGAAATAACTGATTTTTAGTTTCCTTCCATTTTTTTCCTACTGCCTCGTGCTTGTCCATCCATGAGGAACTAAATAAGTCGATTTTGGTTTTGGTTTTTATTAATTTTAGCAAAAAAAAAAAACAGATAGAAATGAATAAATAAGACTCATCAATTCATTCAATTGGGTGGTGCTACTAAAACTGAATTGGATATGAGTGCTTTGAAAGAGAAAATGCCATAAATAAGAGTCTTGTGGCTTTTCCATCAATGCCACTGCATTCCATTTTAACTTGATCTGAACACATAGAAATCTAAAACTGAATGTATTTGGGAGTCATTTCTAATTTTATCTTTTTTTGCCATCAGTGAAAAAACAACATTTGGTCAAATAGTCAGAGGACATAACTGAAAGTCCATTAAGTGAAAAGAGAGCGGGCAGATTCAGCAGTGGGTAAAAACTATGGTTTATGTCCAGTTCATTTCCCTTGCAAATCAGTCCTACATACTTGAGGTTTTCACAGTTCCCAGCTCCCACTTTTTTCAGTAAAACATGCCCTGGGTCTGCCAGGCTCATTAGACAGGATGAGACTATTACTAGGCGAGGTGTCCCATTCCTAACAATGTGATGTGGTCAGGTGGTAGAAGCACCAGTTTCCCTGGGTCCATAGTTTTAATTGTCCTTTCATGTTCTGGCAACCCACAACTCCCTTTTCCAGTAACGCCCAGCCCTCCATCAACAATAAGTGTGACAGATGGAAATGAAATACGGCCATAAAATGGCAGTGAAAAAATGTATTTGTATATAACGTTTTTATTTCTTCTGGTGGTTTTGGTGTGTGAGAATATCGGCAGACAATGGACAGACCACTGAAGCAGTTTTTGTGTGCAACGGATTTGAAATATTATGTACTGATGTATAAACACTTTAGGCACAGTTACTACTGCACTTTAATTCATGTAATGTGTGTTCATTCATTCCGTATACAGTGCTAAATTAACTCACTGTGAAGTTCCCCTCCGCAGTTCATTTCTGAGCTATTTGCAATTGGGCTTTCAAGAGTCCCAATCAGAAAATGTGGACAAGTTCCAGGGAAACCGGACCCAAGCACCCTGAAGAGCCTTTTTACCTCACTTTTATTCACTCCTGTTCTTTCTCAAGAGTTCCTCCTGAAAGTATTTGGCAAACACTTGTGAAAAAAAGAGTTTGAGGGAAGAAAAACAACAACTCGTTCTTGAGCCACCCACACCCCATCTGCTGTGGTATTATCTTCTTTTATTATCTACAGATTATGTGCGCTGATATTATTTCTGCAATTTGGTCTGGTGGTCATTGTGGTTGTTGTTCTTGTTGTTTTTTTGTTTGTGGAGTGCTGTGATATGAGACAGCGAGGGGGGTGGAGGGTGCCGGGGATCCTCCCCCATGTGCATCTCATCATCCATTCAGGACCCTCTTAATGGTTTGTCAGTTCCCCTTGCCCTTCCATTTTCTGTCCAATTAATTCCTTTCTAGCGGTCCGGATAAAGGGACACAATGGGGCCCCTCCACAGCATAATGAATCATTAAAATTCAGCAGCGCGGCTCTGGCATTTGGCTTCTCCCTGGACTGGTTAGGGAAGGCTGCTTGGCATGCATGCCAGGGCCAGAGTGAGCATTCTACCCACTGGACCAGAGGAGATGGGATCTCTCCTCATTCCTTTCTTCTTGGTGGTTTTATGAAAAAATCTGAACTTGGCTATGTTAATAAATAGTCTTTTAACATTTACTGAATTCATAGAAAGACAGAAAAATGTAAATTCCAAAAACGACATTGCTGTCTTCTGCCAGGAATTTAACAGCAAAATAGTAATTTATGATTAATCTAAACTTGCCCAGCCACCCATTAGAATGTGAAATTATTCAGTGATCAGACCGAAAACGATAACTCCCCACATGTCTCATTCTTTCCCTATGGCACTAAGTGCAAATGCGTCACTCAGAAATTCAAATGAACTACTCTTATGCAGCACAAAGCAAACCAAACAAATCATTTCAATGTTTTTATTTTGTCACAAATCATTTCCAAATATATTGTATTCAACAACAAGCTGAAACTAAACGTGATCGTAAATAAGAATGACAAATACAAACATCAAGAAAAAGTATATTTTATTCTTTTTAAAAACGGTCAGCGGATGAGTTAGCTGTGCATGTGCGAGTGAAAGTCTAGTTAATAGAACAACAATTATTTTCACAGCCTTTTTCAGAAAGTCATACACCGTAATGATATACAAAATGCTGTTCTGTGGACAAAACTTGGAGCTTTCCACTCCGCACATATTTCATTTAGCATGTCATAAAACATAACGAAATAAGGCTGTAAGGAATGATTTCAAATTAAGGACATGATGAGGAGCGAGTTAACTGTTTGAGTCTGTGTTTGGATTGTGTGATGCCTGAAGTTTGTTAATAATTACATTTCAATTCGAAATACTGACAAAAAGCAATAAAAGGCACAAAAATCATTTTATGCAAGACTGCAGCAGTGAGTTGGCACTTGATGGTTGACAAGATAAATATGGACACCATTAACTCTGACTTGTATCCAAATACTCTCACTGGAGTTACAGATAAAGTTCAGATATTGTTACTGGAAAAAAAAAAGTTGTTTCATTTGGTGTGTATCGTGTCATGGGATCCGTATCCCTTCCCAGGAAATGGCTAACACATGCACATGTGTGATGCCACGTTATCTCCTAGATACACACGCATGAACGTTCACATATTCTTGTGTTGTCCATCGGCATATACAGCAGGTCCAGCTGACATGTCACTCACAGAGTATGGTGTTATTTTACCCCATTTCCTTTAAGCCTAGATCATGACTAATCGCAATTTGCCAAGCATAGATTTCAAACACCTGTTGTGTCCTGTGCAAGTCTGTTGGTCCTGTCTGTTTGCTTTCAACTTGGAATGAAAATGTTTCTATAGGTTGGTCTTCAACGGAATAACATCAACTGCATTATATTTGTAGTGTCCTTTACTTCTCTTGACCTTAAAAGTCATTAAAGCGGTATGCTAAATAACCATACCAACATTACATGTGTTCATCTACTGAAAAACAAAAACCAATAATGTATGGACATAAATACAAATAAGACATTAGATTAATTCAGAGCCATTTACTTAAGACTGAACCACTGATGCAAATAGTGTGCTGTTTTATAGCTCTGGCCATAAATGTAAATGTTACTGTGAATTCACGTGACTGGTCCCGAGTACATTCTGCACAGCACACAGTTGGCCAAACTTGTGAATCCTGCAATTCAGAAGCAGGTCTTTGCTTTACCTATAACCATGCACCTACGTGCAATCTTACAAACTAAAAATTAAGGGGATGCATGGGATGTAGGCTTAGATGGTAGGTCCTCATGGAGGAGTTTGGCTCACCAACATCACAATTTCTCTTTGTGAAAAAAAAGTCTGTACAAGTGTGTTTTCATCACAACAATAGAACTTTGTATAAAATCAGCAGGCACTTTTTCTTGAGTATGTTTTACGTTCAAATGGTCACAGGCAGCCTACGAGCCCCTATACAATTCTCCATCATTAACTTATGTCCTTCATTAGTAGTGCATCAAATTGAATGAGTCTCTGGCGGACTGTTTCGGGTCCCCTTTTATGGTCGAGACAGCGTGGTGTAGACGGGCTGGTCCCAGCTGGAGGCGGTGGGACTGTGCGCCGGAGCCATGGACAGACTATTGAGAATTGGGCTGCCATAGGCTCGCCTGGATGAGTGAAAGTAGGGGTACTGGTAGAGGCTAGAGGGGTAGCCGGAGTAAGGGTTGTAATAGTTGGAGCTCTGGAGGTCAGTATAGTCACACTGGGAGCTGGGGAAAGAGGCTGCAGCTGACGTGGCCGAGGTGACACAGGCCTGGCTACTGTAGGAGCCGTAATCGGAGTTAGAGGGCGACCCATGGGAGTGCTCGCTGTAATGGCTGGGGCTCAGCTGCTCCGTTTTAATGTGGAGACGGTGCTGGCCCACCTCACCGGCGGAGGGAGAAGAAGAGGACATGGCGCTCTTTCGGCTCCAGGATGACCCGTTGTTGCCTGCGTGGCTGTATGAGGAAGCGTAGGAGCTGCTGGGCAGAGTGGCCGGCCCGTGGCTGTGGTCGGAGGACAGTGTGGAGGAACCTGAGGAGTGGCCATTTAACGGGAGGTACTGGTCAAACTCATGAACGTCGAAGGTCTCCATGTTGCTGATGACATCGGTGCTCAGCTCAGAGATGTCGACGTTGCTGAAATCGATGTTTTGTCGGCTACTGTCAACCAGACGTCGGCTGTCATGTTTCAGATCCTGCTTCGCTCCATGGTGGAGGTCTGTTTTAGGGGTGGTTGGCGGTGTAGGGGGACCGTGGGGCTGCCCTGGAGGGAAATTGTAAAGTAGATGATTAAATAGATGATTAAAAAAGTTTTTGAATCCCCCTGAAACAATTCGACTTGTAAGACCTAAAGTAAAACCTAAGTAATTGTGTTATGACTGTCATTTCTCGCATTACATTTTCATACCTGCATGTTCAGAGTGGTGGTGTCCATCAGTCATCCCGGCCAGTCCTCCCATTCCTGGCTCAGCTTTATACATATGATGTGCCAGTTCTGCCCCTGAGTCTGAGTCGCTCTGGCCCGGTTTGACATTTTTCCGCCGGCGTGGCTGGTACTTGTAGTCTGGATGATCCTTTTTGTGCTGTACACGCAGTCTCTCTGCTTCATCTACAAATGGCCTCTTCTCACTCTCCGAAAGCAAGCTAGTGGTAGAAAAACATGCATGTAATACGTTGCAAAGTATTCACAATAAGCTACAATTCTAAAGGTAAAATTAATCAAGTTAAAGATCTGCTTTTAATTGTCAGTGGGTTGGGAGCATACAAAGAAAACATGCAAGATTTTCTCCTACAGGCAGTCTTATGAACCATTTTATAGAAAATTATTCAAATTCTGAAAATGTAACCTAAGAAATTAATTACAATTTATTACTCTTTCCCTGTCCAGTCTGTAGCCAGCTTCACTTATTGCCTTTGTGGTAACTTGGTTTAATCCTAAACTAGATATTTCATATTATTATGAAGAAAACTCAATTGTTTCCTTACCGCCAAAGTTTCCCCAGCGTCTTGCTCAGTTCTGCGTTGTGCAGGTGTGGATACTGATCCGCCAGCTTTCTGCGGGCCGCCTGCGCCCAGACCATGAAGGCATTCATGGGTCTCTTGACGTGCGGCTTATTCTTCAGAGACCCGTTCCCTCTCACGGGCATAGGCACCAAGGACCAATCGTATCCCTTGAGGACTTGAGAAACTGCGTCCCGTATGCAAGCAGGAAATCGTTCATCATCCTCGGAGTCCAGCTTCTTGCCTAAACCGGTGAGCAGGGATCCATGGCCGTCGGAGCCCGTGGGCGAGGACGGAGCATCGGAATCGGAATCATCTTGGGACATGGAACTGTTGGTCCCGGATGGGCTGCACGGCTGGTCGCTGACACACTTGTCATGCTCATCTGTCATTTTTAACATTATTCGTTCAGTCCCAAATAAAGAAAAATCCGTAAAAAAAATTCTAAAATTGGCGATAAGGTCAAGCTCTCATCTGAGCCGTCGGTGCGCTTTTTACGCACGGCGCGCAACAGTAAATTCCGTGAACCGCTGCAGTCAGCACGAGCCCGTTGTTTTTCCTGTTTGTTTGTGTCGTTTTCCAAAGCTCTGGCCGGGAGTGCGGTCGTGAAAGTTGTGGTTCACTATATGAGCTGAGAAGCTACATGTTACAACAACTTGAGCTGGACTTTTAAATCTGTCACCCCACCTTCCGCCTGTGATTGGCTGGAACTTGTCACCACTTATTCTCGATTGGTTGAAGTTTTTATGGGCTTTTATCATGATTTTTTTTTTTTAATGGCGTTTTATGTTTTCAGTTGAAGTTGCACATACTGTGACAGATACTCTGCCACAGTTTATGATGCTGTTGCGAAACATACATAAATTGTTTTCTTTATTAACAGTTCTTTATTATTTTTCATTTATGCACATAAAAATTCATAGAATGAACATGGAAATAAGATTTAAACATTTCCATAAAACTTGAAGCATTGGTATCTCCTCTGAATACTAATAATTAATTTGTTATTTCTTTATAGTGGCAAAATGATCATATGAAATCTGAATAATACAAATTTTAAAATAGACTCTCAGGAAAAGTGGCGGCATTCTCCAAGTAAAATAAAAAAAACAGGAATACTGTAAATGAACCATTTTTTATAATATGTACTTTTAAAACTTAAAAAACAAAATAGCTTGAAACAAACTAATGCAGATTTGCATGGTATGCCTATAAAAGTCATGTTTGACAGATTTCAGACCCCATCCCTCAAGAAAGATTTGGTACTAGAATTTCAGTCTTTCTGAGTGAATCATTTTAAATATTTGCATCAGGCAATCCTTTAATGCTGCTTTAGGAAGGCTTGGAGTGTGACCGAAATCCTTCCATGTATGGCTTCATTTTAAGCTGTTGTGGGTAATTCTACGAAGAATTTCATTTAAATTTGAAAAGAATGTCCCTTGTTAAAAAATGTGGGTGCCAGTACAATTAAAAAGAGAAGTCTACATTTGACGGACCTGCAAATCTGTTCCTAGGCTCTGATAATACATTCAACGTTACAGGGATTTTATCTGGTTACTCTCGGTGATTCGTAAGGCACTTCCATCAGCTTGGAAGTATCCTCTTCATGGTACTGAAGATTAATTACAGAGAGCAGGGGAGATAGGCAGGTAGATGGAATCATTGCCTTTGTTAAAGGTGTCTTTGTCTATGTATTGTGGGATGATTTTATCACTGACCTCCCCATGAAAAGACAGGTGTTGGCTGGCAGTTTGCTTCTTTTCCATGCACACTGTTGGAGGCTGAGGGAAGAGGAGAGTTACTCTAAAACTATTGCTTTTACATGCATAGTTTACTTAAGGTACAGCGATGACCCCCATCTTAAGGTAAGAGGACGTCTTTTATTGACTCTAGCTTTAAGGAGAAAAATCACTTCACTAGTTTGTTTGAAAAAAACGATGATGTCTTGATGTCTTCAAAAGGACAATGACAAATGTAGAACAAATTAAACGCTTTTATTTCTCAAATATAAGTCATAAATTATACACAAAACATTCACTTGGTCACCTCTGCTGTGCTCCTTTCCTTCCGAGCAGCTGCTGTCAAAGCTCCCGGGTCAAGTTCAGTGTGTTTGTGTACGTGTATTAGCCTGTGTGTGAGTGTGTGTGTGGGGGGGGACAACAGTTGATCTGCAAGTGGTAAAGTGAACTCAGTAAACCGAGAGTGTGTCCGTGTTTTCTATGCAGACAGTAAAATCTGTTGACTTGCATATGTGTATTACATATTTTTTACCATTGGAGCATTTACGCTGGAATTTCTGGACTATGTATCAGGCAAAAAACACCAAAGAAGTGAAACCTGTTATATTTATTCTAATCAAATGCCCAGCAGATCTTTAGTTGTGTCTCTTCAGCACAGGTAGACCTACACTCATAACAAAATATAATGAATCCAATAAAGTGACAGCTCATGTCAAGTGAAACTAAGCTAGGACAGTGTGTCTATTTTTGTGAGGGCAGGATGAGAGAAGAAAAAAATGATGGATTATATTGAGTCCTGCCTTGTCTTGTGGGGGAAAACTCTGGCCAGAGTTTGTGGGCTTTGGGCTCATGATTAGAGAAGCAAGGAGCAACAGAGGATATGTAACCGCACATGAACTTCATGTGTCCTTCAAAGTTAAGGAAGGTTTTAATTTTCCTATTTTTGTGAGATGCAACTCAAATGGAAGACCATGGTAAAAAATTTCAGATTTTTTGGAGGGGGCTGGAGCAGAGCATGTTTGCCTATTTCTCCTGAGCTCAAGTCACTTCAACTTCACATGTAAATTATACTCCCTGGCTTCTAATATGCATACAAAATTCAATTACACAGTCACCCACAAGAATCTTGCTCCCTTTTGTGTCTGCTTCTGTGTTTTAATACAATAAGGCATATTTCTAAACTCAAGGCCAAGTTATTGGACAGAGCATACGGAGCAGCTACATTGCCAAAGCATTTTTCCATATAGAAGGATTCAGATGTGTAAAGATCTTAGAAATCTGATAAGAATTCCATCAGTATATCAAGCTTATGGTCATATAAAAAATGTTTTTCTGTCAGCTTCACAGAACACATTCTGATCCATATTTTTGTACATGATTCATAGAATCTGCTCCAGAAGAAGCTTGACAGATATTCTATAGGATTTCCCGTATGAATAACAGCTGTCTCTAAAGCCACCACAGCACCATAACCCAAAGCTCACCCAAACAGCAGGCATTCATTTTGTTAAATAATCTCTCTTATTGCACAGCATAAACTTAGTGAACTGTAGAGAGTGGCATGCCCTCCTTCTCACCCAGACAATTCAAACCACTGAATAACCACATGTGAAGTAAACTCCTGGGCTGCTAACAAACCATATTTCACCCCCACACCACATCAGCCAGACCACTTCTATCTTTGGTTTCACACACTCTGAAAGAAGGTAATTAGTGGAGAATTTACAGTTGCAGTAACTACAAGTGGAAGGCTGGTATGCAGGTTTCAGACAGGACAGCTTGGTTAAGAAATCCTGGAGATTTTGAGGCCTGGAATTGGCACTGTGATTCTTTTATGTGAAAAGATTAAAAGGATTTTCCAGTCAACTTCACACATTAACGTAAACCCCTCAGTGACGTGCACACACTCATCTGCCCCTCTACTCATCACACCTTTCCTGGACTTTGACTGGTGGATGTTTTCCATTTTGGTTTTTGACCAAATGCATTTACCAGGTTGTCTACTTAGTGAAGTCCAGGACCCAGGGATGTCTGACTCCCCTGGTTCTAATCACAGTGCAGCCCCCATGACAGCTGCTGCATGTTAGGACCTCATGTTGACCTTTGACCCCACAGTATCCTAAATTCATTCTATTAAAACACCATAATGAGGGGTTTACTGGACCAATTGGAGGTTTTATTCAAACCCATTACTAGATGCAAAGAGGTGCAGGGGAGGGATTTCATGGAAGGGAATTTTGAACACACTGAAGGGGGAGACTGAAGGAAACAATTAGTCCAAAATGTCTCTGGGTGTGTTTGGCCCTTGGCCATGCTCAGATTTTAATGTCAGGAGTATAAAAAGAGCTCAAGTGTTTCCAGATTATTTGCTGTGTTTTCTCCCTGTTTAGAGAGGCGGCAGTTCTGCATTCGATAACGCCACACGTTCATTTGAATTAGGAATGCAAAGAGATTTCAGGAGTTTTTATGGTAGCAGGGTTGGAAAGGATTGTCTGAAGCTAATTTCTCCCCCACCAGTTTTTCCTCCAGTATTTCTGAAAATCCTTTATGTAACAGCGGTCAATGTGCAGGTTGTAGAGTGTTTGCGATGTTCACCTTTTTTTTTAAATGCACTTTTATTTTTCCTAACACGACATATTGAAATGCAGGGATCCATAGCACAGACATCTCTTCCCATGATGCATCTGGTCCCAGCATTGTTCCCAGAGTAGAATATAGCTTTTTGTGTTTGTTTGTCTTTTTTAACTCTCTACAACCTCATCCTTCAGTCTTTCTTGCTTGTCATCTTTGGCATGTGTTTTGAATAAAACTTGCGGTGTGCTCAGTTTTCTTCACTGTCTCCTTTTTTGATGTTTGATTCTCATAAATCTCCTTAATTTGCCTGTGCTGTGAATTAGATGATGTGGGACATGTAGATGTTAGGGACATGGCTCAGGGGCGGTGAGAACACAGAGAGCCCACCCCTTGGCTTTACGGGAAATGGGCGGCTGCGCAACAGCAACACGACTATTTAAAGGCATTGTGTGGCTGTGGAGACTTTGTTTCACAGGGCCGAGAAAATTGTTTTGCATTGCTGTTGTTTCTTTATATCTACAGATAATTGACACAAGAATAAAGATCACTTTGCACTGCTCATTTTGTGCTCATTTTGAATGCTGAACAAATGTGCACAGTACCACCATAAAGGAGTGAACTCAGGGGAACACAAAGCACACAGACAAGCGAACTATGAGACCTGAATCTCCTGTGTACAATTCACATATTACAGGATAATTTATAAGCTATTAAAGTGATTATTGGTGAAGTGGATCAAATTCTCCAATTAGGATTTTAGTGTACCAGCCAAGACTTTCAATGTTTATGGGCAGCATTGAGTCTGTCTGTCTCCAGCTAGTCTGCAGCCTTTAATGGAATTGCTACAGTGAAAAACACATCACCACACCTGCTACCAGCCACATAAAGGGAATTAGTGTGTTGTGACGATGCTGATAGTGATTTGTATTACATAATAGGATGTTATGGTCATGAAGGAATTTGTTCGATCTAATGAAAGTCAGTTTAATTTCATGCACACAGTACTGTATATACATACGTCTCTTTTACACAGTAGATGGATTATTGATATTCTATTTTGCATTAAAGGCACACATGATCCCCTTCTTCCCCATAACTTTGCACACATGGTGCCTGTTGTCAACAGTTATGCTTCCCCCCTATAAACACCTCTCAGTGTCTGCATTACTGACTGAAAATGCAATTGCAACACCATCCATAGCTTAACACCACGCTTACAAAATCTGTTACAGTGCAGAAACTCGGATCTGGTGTCAAAAAGGCCCAAATGGAAGACGGATACTTTATTTGGGGTTGTACCACACCAGCGCACTCAGCTGGACATTACAGCGCCATTCCATTCAAAGCCCAGCATCATCTTAAAAATCCACATCTGTAAAACATTTTTTACAACATCATGTTACACGTATGACACACAGCACAGGGGGCAGCTATCCACGGACAGATTTAAGGAATCGCCATAAGTTATCATAACAGAAGCTTGAGTTGTTGGTAAATCTTGCAGAGCAGCTTAATATTATTAATATTAATGTGTGATGAAATTCCTGTATAATTATATGGTGTGCACAAAACTAATATGTGTGATTGTTTCAGGATTCCAAAAGACTCATTTGTGCAATGAGACCGTCAGCTTACCTTTGTATACCTCCTAAATTAGTTTGAAAAGTAGTTTAAGGTGAACACCTTAGATTGGCTTGTAACTACCTGAAATGCTTTTCTTACACAATTGTGAATCTTGTTTTCAGGAAGGTTACTTTTTCTTTTGTCATGACTTTGCATTTTACTTTCCATGCTGGGTTAATATTCTTTATCCATGTCATACTCTAAAGTTTCTCCACCAACTGTCAGACACTGGCATCACTTGCCTCAGGCAGGAAAAGAAGGAAGCAATTGCTAACCGTTTCCTCTGCTGTAGGTACAGGGCATTTCCTGAAAGCCACATCATTAATTCCAACTGTTTGTCTAACTGTTGCTGACATGTAAAGCAACAAATTGAGCATGGCATTTTATGATATGATATTCAGGTATCCTATACAAAAGGTAATAGATAAATACAGTTAAGGTACAAGTGAATCAAAACTTTTTAATAGATGTGTCTCAAATGTTTTCTCTTAGTATTGTTTCTTTTTCATTAGTTTATTTGGAAGCTGTGAGGAATTGTAGGCATTGTTCTTTAATGGTGGAGCCCTGGCTCACACAGTCACAGTCATTGCTATTACTTCCTGTTTGCTTTAAAAAGGTGCTGAGCTCTCGCTGGTAAAAAAAAAAAAAAAAGTTAACATGGTAGTACTCGAGCAGCAGAAAGGATATAAGGTCACTTCAGACAACTGCTATGTCTGACCTTTTCATTCTCAGAGGAATTTAGTTTTCCTGACGGTTGTTTGCTCCCCTTTGTTCCATTTGCAGTGGATTTGCACTAATTATCTCTAGTTACCTTGCTCTTAACATAACTTTGAATTTAGTCTGGCTCATAATAAATCCTGTGGGCACTTTGCACCACTTTCAGTGAAGTTTGGTGACTATTTAACCTTCTCTTAGGGGACACTGTGTCTGGCTGTGAGAGCTATCAGTATGTAGATGGAATTACATATCAGCTGACGATCACCAACATTTGATTCCACTCGTCACACTCACCTTGAATTACCTTCCTCGGTTGCATGTGTGTGTGTGTAAGCTTATCTCTGTTCTCTGTGCTCACTTGCTTTTGTTCTATTACTTCCACTTTCTAAGATATATTTTCATGATTTGTAATGTAATATAAAACATTTATTTATTTTCATAAAACCATTTTCAATTAAACAGTTGGCAGCTCAACTATTTGTCTATAGGGGGTGTGTGGTGGGTGGTGGATGTTGTTAGCAGTACCTGGTCCCTTTCCAAAATCATGTGTCTATTAATGGTTTCCATGAGACAGCTTTGCTACCTTTAGGGATGAATACAATTCTACTCAAATACTAGATCCCTAAGTTAATGTGTTAAGTTGCTGTTGGCTATCTTTTTCAGGAAAATGTTTGTCAGAAAAAAAATTGATAGAACACTATATACAGAATCAGAAATACTTTAAAATACTTTAATAATCCCAGAGGGATATACATGCATATCTATCGGTGTTAGTAGAGCTTGTCTCTGCTGCCCAACACCATTTAAAGCTCTAGTGGTGCATTTAGAGCTTCAGACTTGGGCACATATATTTATGACAGCGGTAGAATGGGCCGCTGGAGTTGATCTCATAATGATGTCTCCCTGGTTTAGCAGCTCATTAGTCTGAGTCCAGGCAACATGGACCACTCAGTAGGGACAGGATGGGGGACATGTTTCGGTATACAAATTCTGGGGACCACAGCGTTGGTGTTGAGATGAGTTTTTGGTACAGAGGGTTAAATAAGAGCAAACTATGTGCTTTTTGTGTAACGTGAAGTGCTAAAATGACATGCATGTGACACAGCATATTCCAGAGGCGTGAGATCCATTACAAGTATGAGTGCCAGAGGGAAATTTTGCTAATAGGAAACAAACGCGCCTCACTTCTCTGCTCACGTCCTTTGCTGTTTGCAGTGCAAATTGTTGCTGCTTTCTCGCTATTGTTGCTGCTTTTTCTTTTTTAAGGTATTGATTTTCAATACTACTTTACATACATGTTTCAAATAACTTATTGAAATTTTATGCTATAATCATTTTCAAAGCAGGTCCTCCACATTTACATATATACTTGATCACAGGTGTCACATGTATAATTTCTCTATCAATTTTTCGCATCTCCAATGTTTTTTATATTTGAAAAAAAAAAACGTTTTGCTCAGATTTTATGATTGCATTTCATCTGAGTACCTGTCACTGTATTTAACCTCACTCATGTGAGGAAATAGTGACACTGGTACGCACCATGCAGAATAGTTACCACTCTTTTCCTTTCTGTTCCAACTGTCCATCTTCCCTCCTCCTTCCTCTCTCCTCTCCTGGTTGCAGTTGTATTTGTGCGCCTTGGGAAGATTACAAAGAGGTGCTTTGTGAGGGGATGCAGCTGCTGAAGTCCAACTAGATCCAGCTGAAGAGAGAAGGGAGCAGGTGGGTCAACAACGCCACCCTGCTGTTCCCAGAATATCAGGCTGCAGAGCTGTGCCTCCCTCCCCCACACAGGAACACACCAACACATGCACACACATCCTCACTGCACCCATACCCCAGCCGCCATGCCCACAAACATTGTGCCATGTCACAACAAAAACACTTTTAACACCCACAAAACAGCAATCCAGCAATATGCACGTGTCAAAGAACTGCAGCAGAGGAAATGCTGCCCACTCACACAAGTGTGCTTAACAAGCATCATTCATACAGTGGGAGAATGTTGGCAGGTAGATAGCAACACCAAAAATGATCATTCAAATTCTCCGTCTAAAGGCCTTATACTAATAGCAAGTTTTGTTTCTGTTTCTTTATTTTGTTACTTTATCAACATGATAAGTGCAGCCTGCAGAAAGTGGGGAAAATGTTGTCAACTTGTTAACGGGCCAGGATGCTGCTAAAATGTTTGATTTCATTGGTAAAATGTCTCTAATCTGGTTTTGTGCTGCTCCAAATATATGGACAAAGATGAATAAGGAAAGGAATGAAAGAAAGTAGAGGAAGTTATTCTTGCTCCTGTTGAGGCAGATCAGATGTCACACCATCTCCTCTGCAGGGAATATGATGTTTGGACCAAAAGTGAATTAAAAAAACCTGCAAATACCATTTTGTTTGATAAGTTTTTCAAATGAAACTATGGAATGCTGAAAAACTTGTGAGACACTGAAGTATTACTTAAATCAAATGTTCCCACTTTAGTTTGTCTTCTCCATCCACGGCCTTAATCAGCTCCAGACAAGTAGGCTTTTTTTTCACATGCGCATTCTCAAGTGATGTGCCAAAGAAATTAAGTAAGAATTTCTGTAATGACTTTGCATTTGTTTTTTTCTGTCATCTTGTTCCATAAACATGCTTTTGATAATCAGAAAAGAAAAACGACAATGCCATCTGAAACGGTCAGCTTGTTTCTCCTTATGAGGTCTCTCTTTATCTTTAATAACAGTTTTGACGCACATTGCTTCCTCCCCCACATCTCGCTGAGCCCATCCGCCTGAATGGATGTAGTACTTCGGCCATGCTGATAATATCTCCTTCTGTCCCTGCATGTAAATGTTTGAATGTAATTTCACAAACAGGCCCATAAACTGAAAGAGTTCACTGTTCCACACATTAAATATTCTGGTTCCTTGGGCCCTTCAATCTACCCTTTCATGAGTAGAAAGTTCTGCAATTGACTTTCATCATTTCTTTACAAGATAATTCTATTCTTTGATTTGTCTCATGTAATTTTCCTGTTTCAAATAGATATATGAAGTTAAAAATCATTTCAAGCCCATTTAACTATAAAGTAGTGCAAAGGCAGTATATCAAATGGTGAAAGCATTCTAAAAGCTGCTATTTGAGTTGCTTTTTAGTTTATAAACTCATGTATAGTTAAATGGCAACAAAATGTTGTTGTCTTTTTAAAAACCCTATCAGTCTTCCTCCACAGTTGGGGCATGCATGTGTCTGTCCTGTAAACCCTTTAAAAATTTCAACTCATCTAGCCACAGTTCATTCATTCATCTAAAATGTGTATCCAGCCAAAAGAAGGAAGAAGGAAGTGTTTCTGGAAATGCTTTACGTGTCTCTTCTCTTCACACAACAGTGTGAATGAATCAAAATGTATTTTGTTTTTAACAAGTGACAGACATAGTTGATGATTAAGTCTATGCAGTGATTCCAGTTACAGTTTTAGAATAATTTAATGGCCTAAAGGTCATAATTTGCTAGTATTATTTTCTCCCACTTTACCAGCTGAAAGGCTTGAGCTCTCTGGAATACCAATAGCCAAATATATTACTGATGTATTTATAACCAAACACCGTTTTTGTTGAACTTCTGTGTACTTCTTGTTACATTATTTTCCCAGTCTGTTGTTACCCATATTTTTAAGTTTTTTTTCAAGTGTTGATATTAGAGTCAAGGTGAGTCTGTATGTAAAGTTTCAATAAACAATAAATTAATCTGCACCTGCCCAGATAACATGCCAGTCAAATGGTGCAGTAATAAATAGACCATCCAAGGTGTCTTCACCTTCTTTTATCATGTGGTTTTGTTGGTTTTGCATTGTACAAATGAAGATAACAAATTAAAAGAGATTTGGTTGACATAAAAAATTGTTCTTTTCCCACTGTTGTAACGCCCTCCTCGGTTTTGTGCATTCATACATTTCTTTAGAACAACCCGTAAGATCCCCAGCTTGTTATTTTTACTACGATTTTTAGATGACCCTTTTCTTTTTTAAGCGTCAGCTGTTCATCATTCATGCAGCCTTATCAAATCACCACTCTGTGGTGTTATTGGGTCCAATACAGTGCCATCACATCCATCCGGGGGGGCTCCTCGCTGCATCTTGAGCCTCAGGGTAAAACATCTTCATGCAGTGTTCCAATGTTCTTTGTTACTCTGGTTTGGTGATAGATGAAAGAAACGTGTATCTTGGACATTTTACTTTCTCAAATAATAATTTGGGTAGCAGAGTAAGTGTGATTACAAAGTGGATGTCTGAAAATGCAGACTTTCAGCCATCTGGTGCTGCATCTTTCCACATGTTTTAGAGTGTGGGAAGCTGCGAGAACATGTCACTGGTTTATACCAAATTAGTAAATATTTCGACAACTCTCTGCTCGCTTGTGGGTGTGTGGAAGTTATTGTTTGAGGATTTCTCTTTATTTTCTTTTGACAAATTACACCCCCATCACTGTCATTTGCAATCATTTCCATCAATTCATTTGTCGTGTTAGATTTGCTTAAGTGCCATAAATGTGTCTGGCCCGTGTTCCTGAAGTTAAACAAAATGTAGCCACATGCTCACTCTGATCAAAAGCCTTTAGCTTTGTGCTCTGTCATGTTAACCGACACAGGGCAACGGCATAAGATGCAGCAATTCTCATCCAGCGTCCATATTTATAGGCAGAATAATGGTCTCCACATTGGCCTGTGAAGCTTCACGTCTGATCGCCGCCATTCTCACATCTGCTTCCTGGAACAGCAGCGGGGAAGTCTCCAAAGAGCTCCCAGCGGAGTGTGGAGCATGTGTGCTCACATATGAGGCGAGAGTATGAGACGGGGGCTTGCCGGTGCGGTTTATTTTCAAAGGGTAGTACTGAGGACGTGTTGAGAGGTTGAGAAGTTGAGAGAGCACACTACACTTTGGTTTAGGTTTCACCTCCCTGGGACACTGCTGGGGGGGTGGTTTAGAAACAGGGGAAGAGGTACCAGAAGGATATTGTGTTTAGAAAACATCACAAACAAGATAGAATTTTATTTTTTTATGTGTACTTGAGAGGGTGAGAGTAAGAAAAGGGCAGAAATGTTTCCGTTACTGCACACAATGATACTCCCCCATAGGAGTAGGATATTTTTCTTTTTTTTGTGTCATGTTGTCATGTGAGAAAAGAAAACATGCAAACAACCAAACTGTCCTCCAGCAGAACGGGGAAGTACATCATCCACACCAGTACTGGTTAACTGTCATATTTGCACGATTCATTTCCCTATTTTGCAGAAGCCACCGTACCATGTGTAGCGATAAGCATCACTCCAAGTGCACCACTTTGCATTGAAAAAATGGTCTGGGCAATATGGAAAATGTACAGAGGTAAACTGAGCTTATTTGGTTATTCAAAGCTACAACTCTCTTCACTGGCTTGAACCCCCATACACGAACATTCTTCACAGCAAACTGGGAAGTTTCAAATGCAAAATAAGATGCAAAACTTAATATTTGCATTACAGCACAGTTTCAGAGGAGAGTCACTCACAGTCTCACAGCTTAGCCCTGGACATTATTTGACTTAGGATATTTAATAATTTCAACTGTTGCATATTTAATTAATTGATTGTCGAAACTCTGGTTAACTAAGCCACAAAAGCATTTTTTTTGCTGCATATTCAATTCATACTGATACTAAACCACATGAAAGTTTGTTAAACTGAAAAGTTTGTTTTTAGTAAGGTTCACATGTATTTACACATAAGAAATAAAAAAAAAAGAAAGTTTTAATGATTGGCTGAGGTTTTGGTTATTGGCAGGCGATTTATTGAGTTTATATTTGATATTCTGCATTCGTCATTCCTAATGATTACAAAAATTAAAAAAAAAAGTGTCACCATGAAGAGTTAATTTTACCATAAAACAACAGACAGAAATAATTTCTGTTTCTCCTCTGTTCTTTCTTTCTATGTACTTTTTATGGTTTTGTAATGACAGATTTCATATGAATAAAAATGTGCAAAAATTAAATAGAAGTGTCTTCATGATTTGCATGTGTCCAAGCTGTTTGCCTGTTCACCCGTTCCCCTTCTGTGCAGTATAACTATCTTTTTTGTTGTTTTTAACAGTCATAATGTTAAGAAGTGTTTTAATTAAAGATCCACAAGTGATTTGTCTAATCTTGAAATTGATTCCTTTTACATTCTTGACATCTGGTCTCTTTTTTGTTGTTTTAAACAGCCAGTTATAATGTTACTAGATTTTCCATTTAGCAACCAGTGTGAGAGGTAACCAAGAATTCTGTAGTCTATGTTAGGAGCACTTGTAGCTCGACACAGAACACAGAGTGTAGCAGTCCACAGTAAATGCAGGAATATTCTTCTTGCATCATAGTTGTCTTTTTCTGATCCTTCAGATTTTCCTTTCCCATCTTTCCCTGGCTTCATGGCATGTTCTCTCAATATCACGAGGGAGCCTTAACAGAAAGACACAAGTCACGTTTTGACTTTATGAGTGTACTTCATGTTTGTGTTCACACAGAATATTACATGTGAGCATGTCCTGTGTGTTCTATGGGTGCTTGGGGGGAGGGGTTGAGAGAGCGTGACGCTACACCTGTCAGAGAGGAAGGCCTGCATAATGGCTCTAATCTGGCCACAGAGTCAACATGTGCATTAAGTACACCCTCAGGCCAGGAGGGGAGGGTACATCTGATCTAAGTTATTTAATAAAAAAGCAGAGGGAGGGGGGACAATTCCCTTTATAATTCCTGCACCTTGTGGCTACTCTCAGTGCTCCGTGGGTCTCCCTCCCCCTTTCCTTTACACTCCTATCACCTTCAGACCTCAGATCATTTATCTGTTTTTCTAGTGAAGTCATCTAACTATTAACAGTGGTTTCAAGTTTGCTCATGTTTGCTGACTCATCTCCTCTGTGAAACCACCTTCTTGGGATGAAGTGGCCTGCTATTGGCTCCCTATCTCTGGTCTCTTTTTCTCTATTTCACTCCGTGTTGAGTCATTCTCTGGGAAAAGCAAATCAGCCCTCCACAGAGATTGCATAAAATACGCTCTCCAGTTCTGTTTATGAAGGGTGAGGTTCTTCTTCTCCTCACCTCTCGAGGCAGGACCACACAGTGTGTGAAAATGTGGGCTAAAGACACACCTCAGTTTCCATGCGCAATAAAACATACATAGATGATTTCCCACAACAAATGATTTCATCCCACAGTTGAGACGCAAAAAACAAACCAACTCTGTTGTGGGATGTGTGTCAGGTTTAGTTTGATTGTGCACAAATCAGGATGCAGGCAGCAACAGAAAATAAACTGGAGTGTTGCTTTCCAGGCAACTGACAAATTAAAGGAAAGTTAGCAATCAAAATTTAATGTAGATGCCAAAAGTTTGCCTCAGTTTACATTGTCCTTGTGGACACTAGCTCATTCCACTTGTACTTGTGCTTTGATTTATTGTCTATTCCTGGAAGACTCCAGATTCACATTACACTGAGTTTGGCTAGTTAGGCTCAGATTCGATTTTGTAAACTCCCTTTGTGTTTGCGTGTGTGGTGTAACTAATTGCATTTAGTAAGCACATCCAAACACTTCATGTTTGTCAGTAATCATCTGAATTGACCACCGTGACATTCCTTGAGAAGTCAACCCCTCAATTTCATTGCACTAATTGTTCTAAATATTCCACACCTTCCACAGATCGGTCTTACTGCCAAAGCAGCATCATTACTGGGACCTGCAAAAATAGATCATGCCAATTTAACACAAACTGAGCGGCTTTTTAAAACGCTGCAGAGGCCACAGTACATCTTTTTTTTTTTTAATCTAATCAAATCCCCATGACACAGGTTTAGCATCTAAGTTACATGTTCAATTTAGATGTCGACATGCTAGTTTGCCCAGTGAAAATGTTTGAATATCTAAGTAGTGTGAAAAAAAACAAAATACTGCGTTAGACACAATCAATTATATTACAAACACATAGTAATGTTAGATTCACAAGTTTCCGAATCTTCCTCAAATATGAAAAAATAAATTGCTTGTGCTGACAGTTCCCCCCCCCCAAAAAACATCCATTGGAGTTCAAGGTCTCGACTTAAACATCGGTGTGACTTAGTATCTTCAAACTTCAGAAGCTGTGCTTGGCATTTCATATGCAGAAAAGTGCCTGCTGTCTACGACTTGTCAATGTGCTTCCACTTACATCCACCATTTCCTCCTCCTTCTTTATCCTTTGTCTTTCTCTCCTCTTCCTCTTACTCTCCTGACCCCATCTCTTCCCCCAGGGAAGAATTTGAAGTGGTATTTCATGTGCTTTGTTTCCTAAATTGGCTTGGTCTGTTGTGTCTAGTGTCTGAACTTTGAAAGAGCCTTGATGCTAACTAAATCTAATGCTGCACTCATCACACCGCAAGAAACTGGGTTTTAGATTCTGTTAGTGGCTGCTAGCCACTGTTTTCTGGACCCAATCGACTTGTTACCGAGGTCAAAGGCTTTCCAGGCACAGAGAATCATGGTTTTCTGCCTTCAACTACCCACTTCCATTTGCATGTTTAAAAAATACAGCTCTTTTTATTTTAGAGAAGATCATTTCAGGGATCAGATAACCCAATGTATGGACCACCTAGAACTTAAAGGATCAACATGCAGCTCAACTAATGCATCACTCAAGGCATTAGTTTGTCATGGCAGCTCACTTTGTGCACGTGTATTAGGAATAAAATTGCAACTCTATGGCTGTTTACCACAAGAATAACGTTTTTTTAAGAGACAGTAAGTGTAAGGAGGGAGGGTGTGAGTTTTGTAAGGTACATAAGGATGTTATCTGTGTATGTATGTTTGTGGTCAGTTTGACTTTGATCATCTGTAAAACCTCAACATTTTGACATTTTGAAACTACAGAAACCATATAAAAATCAAGGTTTGATCTTGACTTACTGTATATGTTTTAGATGCAAAACAAGCAGCATCATCATTTTGTAAAGTTTATTTTGATAACTTCTATTCTTTTTTGTGAGGGCGTTTCAAATTACAGCAAAACTCCAGCAGTTCAGTGGACTGACAACAGCTAAATGCAAGAATTGTCCATGGTGATAACAGATTTATCTGAAAGGTTTGAGACATTTTTCTAGATTTGTTGATACTGAGGCACATTGAGTGGGGAATATGTTGTACTGTAAAGATAACCATGGAAGGAAACGTTAACAGGTTCTGAAGCTAACATAAAGTGTTGCTATGGTTACTGCTTTTGTGGTTTTTCTCAGTCTACTTATGGGGTCTGAGCATACACTCAGACGTACACACAAAAAGCCTCACAAAGTACTGTGGGTCCCCCTGGCCTGGCTGGGCAGTGGGTAGCTTGTAACCCTAGTGTTTTATTAGCAACTGGTCCAACACAGCTAATTGCTTCCTGAGGGAGCCGCCTCCCTCCTCCCCATGACTGATTAACGGTCCATGTTATGTGTCTCGACAACCTTGACGATCTTTTTTTGTTTTTTTGTTTTTTTCGTTACTCACTTTGGTCACAAAACTTTCTATTACTCTGCCCTGCCACAAATCTCCAGTGTAAATGTTCTCCCGAAGCAAGTATTCATTATGGAACCGTTAAAAGACTCACAAACGTATTTTCCCCCATATATTTGCTAAAATTAGTCCATTTTCAAATGATTTAGTGGACTTTTTT
>CAJRST010008890.1:9780729-9793308 GCA_907169785.1 Menidia menidia | reverse complement strand
ATTGTGATAGAAGCAGTATGCCAGTTGAAACCAATCAGCCATTTTCTATAAAATTGCTTGATGTTACATTTCTTTACCAGCCCCTTGATGAGGCTTATTGGAAATATATAACTGATTAAATAACTTTAGCAACAGCACATAGCCAATGCTAATTCATTGATTAGCAACTTCAAATTCTTTTCCTATAATTTTTCTCTTACAGCTTTTTTAAAACTGACAATGTACATCTCGCAGAATGCCCTGAACACTGTTGACCTTATAATTCCTGGGTTTCCTGAGAACATCATCATTCTTGTCTTCTCACTCACACAGAAGTATAGTCATCAGGTCAAACCCGCCACAAGGCTCTCTTTGACCATGCCTAATGAGAAGACTATGGTAGGACATTGCAACCAACAAGAAGTTTGCTTCCTTTACTCCTCTTCTTATCAGCCAGTGAGTCGAAAATTATTCAATTATGTATATCTCCGCTTTCCCTGGATTATGTCCACTCCCGGTAGTACACACGATTTTATTAATGTGGTTAAATACAGTTAAATTGCATAATCACAGAGGCTGTAATTAGTGCAGTATGCTTGTCGATAAAGGGGCTAGTATGTCTGTTGGCAGGACACACTCTCCTTCAACATCTCAATTCCTGTAATTAAATGTAGGGGTCTGCGCTTTGGGTTATTGGATTTATTTTGACTGATTGGCCCTGGCATTGACTGATGGGTAAAACAGAAATGGTGGTGTGTTGTCGGAGACAGAGAGGGGTCTGGCACAATCTGTGTGAGCATACCATCACATCGCTACCGTTTGATTTTGATAATCCACTTTATAAGAAATGCATTTTAAAGACGCAACAAGCGCAAAGCATAACTTTATGTACGCAAAATTTGTCTGCTCTGCTCAGCACCTGAGAACTGATAATGTGCTAAGCTAACATCAGTCTGTGGTGTGAGTGTGTGTGTGTGTTTGGAGTGGCATTGGCTGTGTTTATTTGGTCAGGGTGTCAGACAGATTAGCTGGTGTGTTGCAGGTGCTGTAAAAGTTGTTGCTTTGGACACGGCTCATGAACAGCATAATAACTCCTGGCTTGTGTTAATCTCACTCCACCTGGCTCTGTTCTAGAGTACTGGCAAGGCTGAAATTATCACTGCAAAACAAGGAAGACATTACTCAAGCCAGAGAACAGTATACCTACTGGCACTTGTGTCAAACCAAATGAAGCCAGAATAAAGGAAGACAAAAAGAAGGAGGATTTCATTATTGTCTCCACAAAAGATTCAATGTGCTGTACAAAACAGATCCCCTCATTTGAATGCTTTACTCTCATTTGTAAAGATTTGGATATAAGATATAAGAGAAAGAGAGAAGTGATTCAGTGCAGACCATAAAGCAGTCAAAACAGAAAAGAGTGAACAAGAGGAGGAAAAAGAAGATGGCAAGAGTTTAGATGCGTGTCGTGCTCATTTTAAAGTGTGACGTGGTAGCATACTGTTTGTTTTATTTTAATTTTAATATTAGAGTAAAAAATCTATTGTGCTGATGGTAGAATAGATGATTGATGATACTTTCTGATGGAGAAATATGATCCCTACAGTCATAAATCCATCTTTCCCTGTCATACCGGTTTGTTGGTGCATGGTGTATATTCCATATCTCTCGCACATTTGTTCTGTATCTTAGCTCCGCCTTTGTCTTTATACAATCTAAATAAATTAATTTGACGAGAGCGTTAGGGGAAAAACTGTGGGTCGTTGTCTGGACTGCTGCCGAGTTGTCAGACATCGTTCCCCTATGAGGCACTGTTCTGGCCCAGCGAGCAGACAGGCTGACAACTCAGGTGTAGTTTAGAACTGCAGTGTTTATGAGGCAGGAGGTTGGTGTAATCCAAGTAATTGTTTATTACAGTCCTCAACTTATGTTGAAAGTAATTACTTTTGGGTGCCCCTGCCCTGTAAAAATCAGCTTTGTTTCCTGTCTGGGTGCCTTACACCAAACTCTTCGCTCCTCCTTCTAAAATGTATGTATTTTACTGCACATTGTGAAGAACACTCACATATAATTGTCGGTTTTCTATGAGCTGCACAGTTGTAAAATACATACATATGCTACTAATGATCATTAGAGTTTTGATGGTGTAGAGCTATTCCTCAGTGACACTCCATCACCTGTGCCTGTAAAACTCTGTGTGCCAAAGCGTTGGTGGACACTTTTCAAATGTAGTGCAGAGCTCTAATAGCCAGCGCTTAAATATTACGACAATATGTAATCATTAGCACTGCAATGAGCAGTTTGCCTGACATGATTTATTAAACTGATTGGGGTGAGGTAGTTGAAGTGGGGAATGATTGAAGGAGAAGAGGAAATAAACTAAAGAGATGCCTGCTGTCACGCACTCACCTGGGACTGTTTTCAGTCAGGCTACAGAAGTTGGGTACCTTCTTAGTTCTTAAATGAGTTCCACACAAGTTTAAAACAACAAGGATTACATCACATTTAAGCAGTCATGGAATCAAAACACTTCTCTGACATACATATGTGCACATGCACAGTCAGACATGTGCTTGTTAGCCACCCAAACCGTGATAACAGTTCCAGCCATCACAGAAGCACGCACAATGACTCAGAAACAAGCAGATTCTGCTTGCACTGATTCCCTCCTTCGTCCTTCTGTTTAATCTAAATAAGACTTTTAACCTGTGAATTAACAGTGATTCGAAAGTAAAAGGTAATGTTTGCACAGCCGACAGATAGCATTAAAAAATGACCATGAGCAAATGAATACTGTTCACAAAAGCTCAAAGGCACGTGTGTACACATGCGCGCAGCTGCACATGCTTGAGAAAAGCCAGCATTTGTCGCAGATACATCCGTCAGTGGCTTCACATCTGTGTGCTCCAGCTCAAGCCTTTGGCTCCAGGCCCCACACCCGCACACGTTCTCCTCAACAGGGTTTGGCCATTAGCCACAGTGTCAAAATTCTCCAGCTGAGTGATACATTCACTGTCCTCAGACTTCTATGCCGTGCTGTGGCCTATTTAAAGTGTTTTCTAAAGGTAATGTGATCCAGTGGATCTGAAAGCTTTTCTTTTTTTCACTTCTTATCGAGAGGGAAAAGCGACAACTGCCTAACATCACTTCCATTGGCCCTACTGTCTTTTTTTTATGGTGACATATGTTCAAAGCTTTTCTGGCATACACAGTGAAGTAACAAATGCTGTCCAACAAATTCTCATCTGTCTAAAACGTGACTTTTCTTCTTAGCTTTCTCACGAACTGACGTTGTGTTAGCATGACCAGAGGCTGAAAGCATACAGAGAACCCTCACAGATCACAAATCACAAATCTGATTTGTCTTAATTTTCTGTTTTGATTTTGAAATAAATAAATCTCGAAGGTTCATCAGAAGTCAAGTTTCAATCCTGCAGTGATGCTGTTTTTTCGTTGTCTTCGCTGACAGCATCATCCCTTCACCCCCCCCACCTTTACCCCTAACTTACCCCTGACCCGGGGTCATTAGTCATAAACAGAGAGGGGGAGGAGGGGGGACTGTGAACAGTGCAGAATGGATCCTATTGTGAAAGTCTCACAGGCCAGAGGGTGCTGTCTCATCCAGGGAAGTATCACCATTTGGCTGGTGCTTGTAGCCAATTGTGTTTTCGTGCTTGTTTGTGTGTGTGTTTTTCTGAGGATATGAGCACTTTTGTGTTTGTCTGTGAGTGCATGTATGTGTTACTATGTGTCTTCTCATATCATTACCATGGCAACTGCTCTTTTTGGTTGTTCACATGTGATATGACACCACCTGACGCCACCACATGAGCATGTGACGCTTCATACAAATTCTTTTGAAAAGTTGCTCTCTTCACTCACAAAACATCATTGTTACATTGTTTAAAGGTACGTCAGCTTGTTGACGTCTACATTCAACATATGTAACTTTCTTTGGATTAGTGGATCAGGTAATCAGATACAATCTGTTGTGATAGGAATCTGTACAAGTAGTAAAATCAGGACTGATTACCACAATCATGTTGCTCTAAAATTACACAGATATTCCTCGATTTATGCAGCCTGACAAATTGATTTACCTTTAACTTCACTTTGAATTATGCTGAAAATCCCGTCCACGAAGTGAGCACACCTTTCAGGAGAGTTTGGCCGTGCCCTTAAAATGTATGTAAAGAAAAATACTCAACGTGCCAAACTGGCAGCCACCCTGTTGACTATTCAAATGGCAATCTGACAGCTAGTGGATTAGAATCCAAGCAACAATAAGGGGGGTTTTTTTAACCGAAAGATTTCATCTCCAATATACATATATACTGTATATATAGAGGTAGATCTGTCCAAATGAAACCATTGGAAGGAGCAATGTTGGGAAACACGGCACACAGATTAGTTCACCACTCCTGCTCACCAGCACCAACAGAAGCAAAAACATTCAGTGCACCAATAAACACAAGCACACACACTCAGAATGAGTTTTGGGTAGTAACATTGTTACAGCCATCAGAGCCTCTTGGCCATGTGCTGAGTGCAGTAAAGTTAAAGGCAATGACAAGCTCAACTTATACTCTCAATAAGGCTCCCCAAGTGCTAGGTGTGGAAAGGTGTCTGGCAAATAGCCTGACCACAGCACTCAAAGAGCACTTTGTCCGCACACCTCACACCCACCATACCTGCTCATGTTGTGGAAACAGCCCAATGTTGTCACACAGTTGATTTAATAAAATTGGATCCTCAAAATGAGTCTTCTAGTGTTTCAAGGGTGCAATAATGGAAACATATACACAACCTCCAGCCTCCCTTTTACTTTACAGGCATCCTTCCAGAGTCAGAATGAGTGGGGGAGACCCGTGGTAAACGGATACTTCCCCACTGTGAGCATAGCAGTTTGCGTATGGCACGAGTAACCCCACATCCAACACAGCCTCAAATCTAGCCATAGCTCCCACTGCTGCTGCAGTTCACAGACTTGTTAAATAATGATTACTTAAACAGAAAAGGCCTGAAAAAAATATAAAGTTAGAACCAGTGGGGTGGAGGTAGTGTGGTGTTAAAAGTCAGTTTTGGGATTGTTGGAGAACCTGATTGGTCCCCTCAAAGCTAACACATGGTGTGGCTGAATATACTGTATGCTTATAGTTATGACGCTTCATAATACCCGAAAGACTAAGCGGAGCAATTTCAACATTCAACATATAGACTATTTTTATGTACCACCCACATTGAATTGCAAGATTTTGGAAGGAAAACAATGATAAAATTGTAAGAAAATGTTTTAAGTTCAGCAAAGCTGAACTTGAAAAAGATACAGAGCCCACTCGTAATCAACAAATGGCTTAAGGGATTATCTGTACATTCCTAAAGGAGAAATAATGACAACTTTAATGCATGTAACCATATACCATTTTATTTGTAACTCACCCCATTTAAGGTACCTTTTCTTGCTGCAAAGACAAAAAGACATTAAAATTCTTAAATCTGAGCCAAACCTCTTCATAACTGTATCACATTGTTGTTTCTGAAAGCAAAATCACGATTCAAGCAGTTTATGTCTTTCTCCCAGATGATGCTGTAGCCTTCACGTAGGAGGCAACATATCTACACATTCTTACAGTATTAAAGTACTAATAATATTTCACATTTTGATCATACAGTGAGATTATAAACAGATCACAACATATGTGTGTATTTTCCAAAATGCCATTTGTTCTCTACATAATGTCTTTGTATGATTTCCAACTTGGAACAATATATATGCCTTCCATCAGCTATCCACCCACACTCTTCTATGTGCAGTGCATGACCATTTCACAAGTGATTATGTGAATTCAAGCACAGTCACCTCACAGCAAAAGGGTTCCGGTTCAAATCCCTGGCGGAACGGGGGCCTTACTGTATGGAGTTTTAATATTCTCCCTGTGTGTCCGTTGGTTCCCTCCAGGTACTCTGGCTTGCTTCCACGATGCCACGGACATTGTTAGACTACTAATTTATCAATTTAATTTGGCATCTTAAAGAAAAGCTTTTGTCAGCCACTGAAAGCTATTTTCTATATTCTGTATTTAGTATACTATGCTATGTTTGTTTTCCTGTTATGTTACTAACATATACTGTATACTAACTGTTCGTTCAACATTGGAATAAATAAATGTGTCCAGTTGGGAATTCATACAGTAAGGTTGTTCTTCTGGGGTGGGGTACTGTGCAGCTGGTAAACAACTTAGTGCCCTGTTTACTTGTGTATCCACCAGGGAATGTTGACATACTGATATTTCCGCTAAATTCTTTGGAAAGGAGGCAAATTTAAGCTTTACAAATACTTCTGTGTGCGTGGTTAATTCACAGTACAGGATTTAATTATTTGTGTTTGGGTGTAACAGAGACACCTTATTAATTGAGGGAAAATTACTCTCTTTGAATAAAGATTATTCAAGATTGTTCAGACAAAATCTGCTCTTCATATCCCCAAAATGGCATTCACACCCAATCGCAGTCACTCTATATTGAGTATCGTGAATATTACTCAGATAATCTTCACTGAACCAATCTAGGTAGTCAAATAAGGAGCCCATGAAGAGGCATACATTTGATCACACAAAACTGATTGGAAAGATTACCGGGCCACGCTCCTTTCACACCAATATGAAAGTGACTGTCAGACAGTTTGTTCCAGAGGTGGTTTTAGTTGTAGAACTGCTTCCTCTTTTTGAAAATGCCACCAGGTAACTGATTCAGCCACATTGTTTGTGTTTCTGAGTTCTAATGTCGACTCATCAAACTGCTACCTACAGCCAAAGAGATTTAGATCAGTTTGGAGGGTGAAATCTGGGTTTTTTTTTTTGCACGTATCAGCACTGTCACATAGAAGTATTTTTTTTAACATGGTTTCTTTTTGCTCCCCTACATGAACAACATTAACAGATCTCAAATCTTACCAGACTTCATGATAATGACAACTTATTCCAGGAATCCAAAAAATCCTTTGGTCCCTACCTCCCATAAGCCTTTTCCGTCTTCCAATCCTCCTCTTTGTCTTTATTCTCTTGTGTTTCTGTAGACCTCTTCAATTTTGATAGGGGGTACAAAGGATGGGGAAACTGCACATGTGAGGTTTATTTGGGCTTCCCTTAGGGAGTGTGGTAAAGCTCTGCATCTCAAGGAAACTGCCAGCGTTTTCTGGTCAGCTTGGCAAACTCTCAAACACACAGTCAGACCTAGAGACAGACGCATACACACTACCCATCTGGCTTAAGTCACTCCTTTTCACTGTCAGTGTGAAACTTTGACCGGCTTTCTTGCTCCTGCTGTTTTCACAACAACCAGTTCACATTAGTTGGTGTGTGTCTGCTTTAATTCTATAGTATTGACGCAGTAAACACTCTGAAGCCTCCATATCCCTTTGATGCAATGTGTGAAATGTGATTGTGACATAAAGTAGGTCATAAGATTAAATTAGGTAGATGTGCCTTTCTATAATTTTCTCCAAAAGCTTCTTGATATTATCAAAATCAACCTGATGCTTCCAAATGTCCAGGCTGCATATATTCAAACACAAATAGTCCTACAGAGCCACACATTTTTCAGTCGAGCCAGTTTGCAAATCTCAAATGCAGCAGAGTTTTTTTTTCTTTATCTCAACAGGCATAATAATGTTTTTTCTGTCTTTGTTGGATTATTGTCAGTCTTTGTGCTGGCTGCAGTCCAAAACAAGCTGGCGCAGAACACCGACAAAGAAAAGAAAAGATGCCACCTCGCCCTTCAAGTACTGATTCTGCTGCTCCAGCACCCATCCCCCGATTCGTGTTTGTCCCCCACCTGGATGTTATTGAGGTTAACATCTGGGGCAGCAGGATGCCGAAAGAGACAATCACAGACAGGTGGCTCCTCCTGTGACCTGGATGTACTTATCCAGTGATGCTTGGCGACCCTGACAGGAAGTGATTCTCAGGCCAAGTGACCTCCCCTGGTGGCCCTTCCTGTCCCCATGCTGCCTCACAGGAAGGAAGGATGCGGTCTGTTGTCCTCAGGCGCCACTCACTCACTCTCCCCTCCTCAGCCTGACTTGAGAAACAAGATTATTGATTCCAGGCTTGTCCCTCCTTTTGCTCACTTCTTTTTGTGTCTCCTCCGTTTCCCATCATCTTTCTTGTCTCGGCTTTATCCACTTTATCCTACTTTCATGCTTTTCTTCTTTTGCCGTCTTTCGAGTCCTTTGAGTTGTGAGTAAACACTGCAGACACTCACTAACCACAGCATCCCCATTCCCACCCAATTAGATTCAAGAGACGAACAAGCCCCTTGATTTATTGTCTCCACTTTATCTTTTTCTGACTCACTTGTGTTTAGTTGTGTAATTGTTATTTTATTGGCCATATATTTACATTGAATATGACAAACATTTCATGTGGTGGAGAAAATCCCAAGGTTAGGCTTCTGGGTTTAGTCTGCTCTCAATTGATGCACATGCACTGTGTAAATTACAGGACACCATTTGGTCGTCTTTAGGAGAAGGGGATTTCCAGACAGACTGAAAAAAAGACTTCTCTAACAACATCAAACGCTGTTTTTGGCTGAAAGATGAGACGGGAAACTTAAATCAAAAAAGGTGAGAAGGTCAAATAAATTAAACCAAAAGTTCATGCAATAGTTTTAAACTGTATCCTTTGAAAAACAGCATTAAGTAAAAGAAAACACGTGCCCTTTTTGGATTTCGCAACATTCTTTCTCTTTAATGGGCACACATAATCTTCATATTGACATTATTACTGCCATCGGCTGTAATTATACTGAAAGAGCAGATTTTTCATCAGCAGTCCTTTCACGTGACAACATTTATGTTCAGATTTGGATAACTTCTGTATATTTTCACAACTTTGTTGAACATGTTACTGCAGGTCTTATTTAAGACAGCAGCAAGAACTTAGTGAAGTAAACACACCAAACAAATAGAATTAAGAGTTTTCTAAGTTCAGCTTTACCTGATCTGGATTTTGCTCTTTAAACACGGGAAAACAAAGTGAAAAATTGAGCATTTAGATTTAAATTTAAATATTTTTTAGAAAAAGCATGAACTGTATATTGTTCAAATTAAATATGATAATCAGAAAGCTTTTGTATCTGAGACTTTCATAGTGTTATTCCAATTTGAAGTATGAATTCGGGTATGAATATGCACTGTTTGCAATCTGGGCAATGGTTTTCTCTTTGACTTTCTAAATATCTGTCCTTCAATTGACACTGAAATAAAGGCAAGTACTGCCTAAGATGTAGTATAACTGTTGAACAAAGGTTCCCTGGAAAATCATCTGATCAAAATTAGTTGTAATTGCCATCCATTTTTAAGCTGTTTCCATTTCCTTTGTGTCCTCTGCAGTGAAATCAAATTGTTTCGTTTGACAACTGTGCGTTTGGCTCTGTTTTCTGATTTTGAAAAAAGTCTCAGAAGACACTAAAGGACAACAGGAAGAAAGTGTGAAGTGAGATGGTGTGATCACACAGGTGTCTCTCCTCTGTCATGTGAGTCTGCAGTTGCATTGCCACCTAGTGGAACATTATTAACACTAACTTCTAACAAGGGATTAAATCAATTTACATTTTGTTCATTTAATGCTTTTGTAGGACTGTAAAATAACAGACTCTAGAGCAACATAAACAAACTGTTGGTCTGTGATAGTGACATTTAAAAGCTGAGTCCAGTCGGCTCATGAAAACCTGAATCAAACATTCTGACTGTGCATGTTTGATAACCAATATATGCATCTCTAAAATCACTAAACATTAAGAAGACATTGATACAAAAAACCCTGAAAGTAGTCGAAGACATTTTTGGCAATGGTTCATTTTGCTACGGAAAGACAGAAACAAAAAGGTAGACAGGTTTAATGGAAAGAAAAAGATTAAAATGACTTTTTTGGTTTTCTTTGACCAAATGGTTCATCTAAAAGGTCTCAGAGGTGCAACTAATGCTTTTAAGTCTATGTTCAAATTTCAATTAAAACTATGAAGAAGCCGTCAAAGACATTGCTACTGTGCTTAATTTGTTTTTAGCATTTTCTGAGAGGAGATTATGAAGCACACAAAATTGAAAATGAAGGCTGAGATCACCTGATTTAGAGCCACACATTGCTCATCCTGTTGTTCCTTTCTACATTTAACAGATGTTAGGTGAAGTCCATTTATCCATTACAAGCTATTTTAGGTTTTCATATTTTAAATGTCAAGCTCGCATTTGAAAATCATAAAACGCTTTCATCCATTTTAATGACTTCCATGACTGTTTCTATCTTTCAAACCGCTCAGGTTATAAGTGGTCTTTCTGCTGACTCCTACCAGTCCATTTTGTCCATCTTTCATCTCCCATAGCTGAAGCATTCAGCAACAGAACTCTGCTGTGGTCAGATGGCATCTGTCCCCTCCGTAATCCCAGCCTTATCGCTACACATCAAAGTCTGAAGGGCTTGCATAATTGAGTTAACGAGTGCGTTTGGTATGAAACCTGATCCTTTATTCCCTGAGAGGACTGCGGTCACAGTGTGTGACCACGGACAGAGGCAAAGTGAAAAGGCCCTAAAGCCTTGCAACAACTGTGGGTTCACTCGGTGTGCCTGGCAAGCTGCGCAGCACTCTGGGCCAGCATCAAGCAAATGAAAAAACAACACTGGGGTAATGCTGGTGTGGAGCTGGGGCCAGAGCTCCATGCCCACTGCACAACTGCCCCGGTCAGCACTGGCACTGGCCACAGCGCCAGTTGTCCCAGCTTTAATCCTGCCTGCTGAGTGACCTCATCATTGCCTGCCTGCAGCGGCTGCCATGGCTTGTTGCTGCAGAGGCAACGGTGACAGTGACCTCACCAACACAAATGGTGCACACAAGCAACCACATGCAAAGCAGGCAGATACGTTGGCGCAAAGTCCAAGACATGCAAAACTTCAGAGGACATTTTTAAAGCGATGGTATCTGACATTACAGTGTATTTCAGTTTTCATTTTTTACATAGGAGGTGAATAGCAGAATGTTTGGCCTCCTTTGAGCATCCCACAGTAGTTTCTGTTGTAGTAACTTTCCACAGAACAAAATAAGATATAAAGAATTAATATTTAAGGCCATACTTAATGGAATGGTACTTTGTCAAGCAAAAGTCATCAAGGCCATATCATCTAGGTGCCACCAGTAGTTACAGGTATGAAAGTGTAGAAAATGTCAATACATATTAAACACACTGATATCATAAACTGTTCATTATTGTACATGTTTTCTTTGTGTGTGTGTGTGTGTCTGCATGTGTGCATTTGGGCCAGCAAGTGGCAAATAGAGCAAAGCATGAAACTATGAAACGACTTTATATATATATAATGGAGTCATGGAGAAAAATCATATTGTAAAGATCACATTATGGTAAACCTATTTTTCTATTAGTAGACATGAACATATATGTACATACTGTTCATGATCATATATCCACACGTATAAACTTGTGTGTGGTGAAAATAAAGAGACACTTGCTCTGTTGGCACCTCCTCCAATCACACACGCCGCCTCCACTCCCTCATCCCAGCTGTCACAACTGCAAAAACTCTACAAATACACACGCACTCTCTCGCATATTCACACTCACCCACACACACCACTTTTCCTGCTCACACCTTTTCCTGCTCACCACGACTCTCTCCAGTTGGTACTCATGTGCCCACTCTCTGCTGCAGCTTGTATGCAAAGTGTGTGCGCTGCGAGTGTGTGTCTTTTGTTGTCATGGTTCCAGCTGAGTGCACACATGAAGTGCACACCTCTGGTTCTGCAGAATGACAGGGAAAAAAAGATTTGGAGAAACGATTAATTCTAAGAAACTGTGAAAAATTACAGCCACTTAAATCTTTTCTGCGTCTGAAGAAAAATTCTAAATGGCATTGGGATTTTTTTTTTATTGAATTAATTGAAGTATATCCATCTTACACCACTTTTACTATTTGCCCCAAGTGTCCAAACTGATCCATCTCATAGCCTGACTCGAAGTTGGCTCTCTGGATCTAATGATTGGAGTGTGAAATCACCCCTGTGCTTACTCTACATGTTTTGGTGTGTAAGAGGGAGTGCAACACAAACGCTTCCTTTTTGACAGCAGCACCATATGCAAGGTCATAAATCTAATCGCCGGCCCAACAAAATCCAGTGACACTGTTTGCAGGAAGCACCCTGGATTAACAAGGATTTATGGTTGGGCCTTGAACAACACACCCATCAGTTATGAATGCATTCATTATACTCTTCCTTAAAACGACAGACTGGCATGTTTGCAAATGGAAACAAAAGTGCAAGTTGAAATACAGAAGAAATTCTGATTAAATTTCTATTACCGGGACAATATCCAAAAAAATAAGGGGACTGAAATAAGGAGTATATATCTGGGGAAAATTGTGCCCCTGGTAGTGGTTATTGCTTGTGGGGCGTTTTTCCATTCTGGTGCCCTGGCTCAGATTCATGTCTGGATCCTTTAAATGGCCCAGTGAGACTTGGGCATGTATAATATTCAACACATCAGATTAAACTTTGGTATGACTCCCCGAGGCCTAAATAATGGAGACCCCC
>CAJRST010008890.1:9671355-9750861 GCA_907169785.1 Menidia menidia | reverse complement strand
ATTCTTTCATTTTCAGAACAAAGTCCTGAATGTTGATGGAGTCAAGGTGAAGCTCCAGGTAAATGCTTAAATATCCCCCCCCCCCCCAAAAAAAAAAAAGAAAATAATTCAAAATGGATGAAGTAAACCATGGAAAAACCAAGTAAAGCATGCAGTCAACTATTGAAAACGTCTGCTTGGGATGAAATGGATCATGTAACCACAGTTGGAGTAAAAATGACGATGCCACCAAGAGCAAATCAAGTTTAAAATGAGCTAGTCATATTAGGTATTAAATGACCTGATGTGAACTCTTGTGTACTGCCAATGTTTTTGCTATGAAATGTATTTTTAGATTTCAAATATGTTTATTTTGAATGATAATGTTACAAATATAGCTACTTACAGTTACAATTTTCTTCTCAGCAATGTACGCCATCTCCACAGCAGCAAAAAACACACTAATTGGCAAATACAGTGAATATAAGACTTTAGAGTTGAATATCAAAACAAGGCTCAAATCAAACCGAATGCTTTAAAAGTTTCCTTTTGGTGAATAACGAACAGAATAATGACTATCATTAAAGGCTGCTGGTCTCTGTGAGGTGTTGTCATATAAAGAATTAGCACGCTTTTCAGTGTGCCAGAGTACTTTCTGAACAATGTAACAGACTAGTGTTCCAGACGTGTTCCAGACCTGTCCAGTATAATCAGAGTAAATTGTACAGTGTAACAATGAGCTCCCGCAAGCTGAAAGATTACATACCACTGCCTTTATTTCCCCCCATAATCTGTAGATTTGGGACACAGCGGGACAGGAGCGCTTCCGCAGTGTCACTCATGCCTATTATCGTGATGCCCACGGTGAGACACTTTTTTTTCTTTTTATGTATTTTTTTTTCAAAAAGACATAATATTGTTTAATGCAATATGTGTGCAATGCAATGTTTCTTATTGGAAAGACTGTGGCCTTGCTGTAAAGGAATATTTATTTATGAATAAGTGTTGATCATACTGAGATAAAGTTTTGATGACTTATTTAACATCATTGCTTTGCCATCAAAATAAATATATATGGCAGTTGTATTTCACAGCTCTGTTAGAGTCATGGTTTCTATGAAAGTGCTTTTCTACAGTCTGGAGTGTGTGTCAAAAGGGCGGAGTTTTATAACCCAAAGATTTACAGACAACTCATTCATGACAATTTAGGTAACCATGGTCTAGTTTGTATTTTATGAGCCATCCAGGGCAGCCTATAGTGTCATTACAGTCCTGTAAGGATTTAGCATGTCTTCAGATTATAAAAAAAAAAGCTCATGCAAGAAATAATGTAAGGTCATACAGTCTTTTGTGAAAAGTGATCTAGGAAAACTTGAGTTTTTTTCAAAACCCTTTTGAAAGCAGAACTGAATTTTCTCCTTCAGTTAAGCGATGACTGCTCCCCTTTTGGTATCTCATAATCCAGCATTCCAGCATTTTGTCGTAATTTGTTTTCTATGTGTTTGCAGTATGTATCAAATCACGTCTGGGCACCATGGATTTTTGTGTGATCAAAGAAATAATTTACCATCTGGAATTGTGTATCTCTACAATTGTTTGGAATTTAATCCAACTTAAATAGGACTAAGTTGTGTGTGGGGGGAGATAGACTGCATACATACCTGATTTAGTCAGAATACAGGATGTCTGTTTATTACACTTATTAACCTTGTCATGGTTTGGCTGCCAGCCTGCATAATTACTGCAGATTCATTTCACAGAATTGTCTTTGTCTCCTATGAGAAGCATATCCCGGAGGACTTTCCACGATTTTCCCTGACTGTGCCTGGAAATTAGCCTGTCTCTGGAAACCACAACACACATCCAGAGAGTGTGACCTTATAGAATTTCCGAATTTCATTTATTTTTTCCATCACTGATATGAAACATATCTTTTTTAAGGATTTTTTTGGTACTGGTGGTTTTTATTGGAAAGTTGCTTGACAAGAAAAGTGGCAAGAAAGGGATGGGGGGGTGCATGCAGCATATGACTCTGAGCCCAAAGGCTCAAACTGAAGACAACCACAACAAGGAGCTTTATTCTCAGACCTTTGTAAATGTTTTCCTTTCAGCTTCATTCCTCTGGAATGGCACAAGAATTGTAATTTCATCATTGTATCAACAAATAAAAGGAATATGATCAAATTTCTAAATACTCAGGCTCCTAATAAGCATAATTTTATTAGACAAAACGTTTGATGACTCTTCAAGTTCACAGATGACAACGGAGATAACTGAAAAAAGATCCAAGTCAAATTTGAACACTCAAGGGACCATTGAAAAATGGGGATGTGAGAAAAAATATAAATGAATCAAATGAAACAGCAAATGAAAGTTACTTCTTCCCAGTTTCATTTCCTCTTTAAAGATTTTAAGGAGGACTTTAAGAAAGTTTAAGCTCTGTTTGACTCTTGTTTTTCTTTTCATCTCATTTGTTCTTTCTTTAGGCATGTTGGTGTTAATAATTTTCTGCATAAGTAACATTTCAAACCTTTTCTTACTGTTGTCTCATGGTCCTAGATTCAGTCGAGAGGTAAAGATTGAACATCAAATGCTGGGAAGTCTTAAACTAAAACTGTTTTACATTTGAACTTTTCTTTGCTTCTTTCAGCTCTTCTTTTACTGTATGATGTCACCAACAGATCATCTTTTGACAACATACAGGTTGGTTACCTTTAGCTTTCCTTTGTTGTTATTATTTTTGATGATTAGATGTTTTGTGTTAAACCTCTGACCCAGCTCTTCTCTTCCACGTGCTACTTGAGCATGTCCGATTCCATATTTTCGACGTCAGATCAGACCTTTGACTTTACTCTGTTACACAGTTATTACAAGTGTGGTCTCAAATTACTGTGTGAAGTATAACTGTGTCCCTATGTTTTCTCCTACTGAAATGCAAATCTAAGCAGTCTGAACAATACTAGCTCTGTTAGATTTGGAATCACACTTGTTTAGTCTGCAGACTTGAGGCATTTGGAAAGGAATGTCTTCCAACTGTAATGGCCTCAAAAATAGAAAAACCATGGAACAAATGTAACTTTTTAAGTTGTTGTCAATCTCAGATTATAGGCATTAGATTACCAATATATTGGCAATATTCACCAGCACTACTGATATTTTCAAACTATTGGTATTCTGTTTATATTTGAGGATTGTGCTAGAGGTCCAAATGGATTGGGGAGGCTTCCTTTGGTCTCTGTCCCCTCTGTCCTTTAGATTATAACTCATTATTTATCTTTTGGATAACGGAGGCTTCCATTGGGCAATTAAGTCAATTTCTGTTTTATGAGTCCCTGCGGGGATATTTGTCTTCCCCATTTGACGCAGATCAACTATTATGGTTCGGTGGGCAGCCACAGTTAAGTACCCAGGGACCAGCTCAAGCTCTAAGACTAGCAAACTTGTCAGTATCAGTATTTTTAAAAAGCCATCTTACCTAAAATGCCCCATCCCTGTGTGGCAGGAACTCATTATGGGATGAACATGCAAATTCCACACAGACAGCTCCCAGTGACTTGCGGTGGTATTGGAACCATACCGGGCTCTGTGGCGCCTGCTCTGTTTGTTGGTGCAGACTGCTAAATGTTCATGCTTCATGCACTGTGACAGCAAGAACCCTGAAAGCAGATTAGATTATGAAAGATGAAACTGATTTAAATCATATGAGCCCTCATGCAAAGGAAACCATTTATTACTGGTTTTTATTATCTGTGTAACAAGATTGACTCAGTGCAAAGCTCTCTGTGAGAATAGGCTGTGGCTCAACTTAAAAATTGTGTTCTGATGCAGACTTGTAAAGCATACAGATCAGTTACAGTTTACCATTAGTTTTCCGAACATATTTCCTTAATGATTCAACTCATTAAAATAGGATTACAAATCAATAAAAGGCTGATACCAGTAACATCAGAAATGTAATTTCTTATTCAGTTTCATTAGTTTGACTTATCGTTTGCTGTTGAGATTGCTTTTAGAAACATTTAGTTAATCAGTTCTGAATTACATTTGTGTTTGATTTGTTCATATACAGCTCATGCAAACTGAATACTAAACAATGTGCCCTATGTTTTTATGTTAAAGGCACATGGGGAAACACAACATCTTTATATAGTTGCACTGCTTGGTCATTGGATGAAACTTACCCCCAGGATATTTATAATTGATTTTCTGCATACATGCTGGCATGAAATCACACGAAAAAGCTGCATTAAGTGAGCTGTGTGTTATTTAATGTTGCAAGATCAGTGCTTAATCTGACATAGTATTGATCATATTATTCAGCAGTCTAGATGAATGAACAGCATTTAAGAAAAGCATGGCATAATTGATTTGTCATGCTGAATATAAATAAAAACATAAACAAAAAGGTTCAAAGCAATGTTCTTTAAATTGTGTTCATGGACAGAGCCAAAAAGTTTCTCTTAAAATGTCTAGGGTAGTCAAATGTATGGCACTGATATGCTTTAAAACTTCACCTTGAACAAATAAGAAAATACATTATTTTTCTAACTGTAAATATAAAGAAAGAACATTTAATTTTGTCCTTTTTATTGTTCAATTTTCTCTGATTTGTAAAGATTTTCAGATCACTTTGTTACTTGCATTTTTTGTTTACAATGTAGGAGGGGAGGAGAGATTCATCTAGGTTTATTGAAGATAGATAATAGATATATGAGTGCCTTGAACAGTCTGGATTAACTGAAAGTAGCTGGTAAAAACCTGCACATCTCTTCTGTGCCTTTCCCTGTAAATTGACTCAACCTTGATGGATTTTCAAGACTGCAAACAGGAAGAAAAGCAAAAATAAAACAGTACTTTGAGAGAGAGCAAAACTGATGTTTAAAAGTTTTTAATCCAAAGCAAAGAAATGTTTGTTTAAAAAGTTTCCATTTGGAATAAAGACTTGAGCACCATCTTTTTTGTTCTGATTTTTTTTTTATAAGATATTTCATAATTCTTAACAGCCACTGTAAATTTCAAATGACCATTTAGCTACGTTTGCTAAATTGAGACCAAACCTTCAAACCTAACCTCTGTCGTTTCTCTTTCGGATCATTTTAACTGCTGTCAGAGGGTAAGTGTAACGCAGTGAGGCAGGTTCCTACTGGCGTAATTGGCACCGTGCAGAAAAATAAAATGCCCTCTTGGAGCGCCTAAGGGCTTGTTAAAGATAGAAGGGGCTGTTTGTCATGTCCGTATGCCAAAGAAAAGCATTGCACCTGCCTCCTTTGAGGGATCACTGAAGCAGAAAAAATGCTTCCCAAGTCCAGATATAAGCAAAAGTTTAAACAAGTGTGAGTACAGCCAGTGGAACAGAGGAGCAGAGGTATGCTACCAGAGACATCAGTGAGGATTAGTAGCATTGTTTTAGAAGCCTCTAGCGAGCAAGCTCATGAAACTCTTTATTAGACAGAAGTGTCATCTATCAGAAACCTCTCAATGCTTTGAATGGATCATCATAGCTAAAAATGTTCTCTTTTTTTATTACTTTGAGAACCACATAGGCTTTTTCACTGGAAAATGTTACCATTTGTATTAAAAAAAAATATCTCTCTTTTATTAGAATTCTGTTCAAACATATATGCTAATGAGACAAATAGAAAAGTGAAAATCCTGTGCTTCCATCTGATGACCTTCATCACGTAATTTTTACATCCTTCAGTTAGAAAAGCACAAAAACAATGAATGGCTTGTGTTCACCAAGTTTCTTGGTTATACACTCACTCACTTCACTCACTGTGAGTGTTGGAGTTTATCTGTTTAAAACAGTCTCAGGAATACTTCAGGGAACTGAAGACTGGCAACTCCTTTTCTGCTCTGCTCGGCCTGCCTTCAGTCTTCTACAACCCTCCACATCTCTCCTGTTCAGTCAGTGTCTGTTACTAGGAGGCAAACCTTGTCAGCTGCAAATTGCAAATGCCCGCTTGTCACATCGCTGCGTAACGAGCACTAACTCATGTTAATTAACACTAATGGTGATGAATGCCACTCTAAGGTAAAGGGATAAATTAGAGGGGCAAATCAATTTTCCCTCTGCACCCTCGGACATGCTTCTTTCTGTCGTGAGTCACTGTCGCTCCAGAGAAGGCACAATTAAGAAGGAAAAGCATTAACGTCACTGGAACTGTCCATCATTTGAGTAAGAATGGCTTAATATCGAAGGCATGAGAGCCTCAGTCAAAGCAATTAAGCTTATACTCTTATGTGCTGTAACTGAAACATTCAAGTACTTTCATTTGAATTGAGCCATTTTGTATAAAGTGGTTTGAGGAAACTGTTTTATTTTAGTCATATTCTTTAGATCTGAACATATTTTCCTTCTAGCTACATCAGGCTTTCTCAGAAGTTCAATGTTGCTCTTCGTTGCATGTGAATCAATATCTTTTGTTTGCATAATACACAGTAGCAAGTAATGCTCATTATTATTTTGTCAGTAAAGCACAAGCCATTAGGTAATGTGATGAATGTCTTGTTGTTGGAAGCACTGCTTCAGGGAGACTAGAACAGTCCATTTGAGCCTCTGCTGCAAATTGTTTGTCTGGATTACTCTGATAAAAGTAATCACCTCCAGTGGTGTAATTATTCAGACATCAGATCACGAGCTGTTGATGAGAATCAAAAAGATATGCAAATCACTGTGATTCTGGGATTGTCAGATAATCTGCATAACAATAAACTGACTATTTTCACATATCTTCATTATATATTAACAAAGCCAACATACAGGCTGACAAGCACGAGGTCAAACAAAGACAAATGTGTTTGCCTGGGAGGCCATTTTTCTTGCATTTCATGAATCTGTTGCTGGCAACTGCAAAAGCACACCCACAGTCCCTTCCTGTTGTAGTTGTTACAAGCGGTGTAACCTGGGAATAAACTAAAGTTGTTGGACATAATTCTAGAAGTACAACAAAACATAGTCCTCAGCACACAGGCAGGAATACAGGCAGCACATGTTTTTTAGGTGGGTTTTCAGTATAGCATGGCTTTAACAAACCTTTTAACTTGGTCATTGTGTGACCAAGTCTTTGATCTTGCATATAGTAATCTTGTATAGGAATTTTATTAGGGGGAAGCATTGTATTATGTCCGATCTAATGCTTGGTAATATTTTTATTTTTAATACATGCTTTTTTCCCTCTTTAACAAAGTTGAAAATTAAACCAATTAGTGAAAGGTGTTGTTCAGGAGAACAGAATAATCCTAAACAAGAATGTAGTTATTTATTTACCATTTTCAGCTCATTGTTATTGGGTTTTTTATGTTTGCCTTTCAGTGTTCCTGGAGTCCCTTTCATGGTTGCTCCAGCCATTGTCAAGAAGAGACATTGTTTTCAATAGCTGTAACCATAGGAACATAAGGTCTAATGGTGCTTTAGTATTATTTAATATGTAACCACATATTTAAAGTGTTTGACAGAAACCATTTCCTGATGTTTCCTTCATTCAGTTTTGAACTGAATCTTGAGTTAGTTATTAGTTGAAGTGATGAGTTCACAGGCAGGGTTTCTTATGAATTAGTCACATGCAAAAAAAACTCCCTGCTGGCCTATTGATTGTGCAAATGTGTTGCTCTGATGGATTAGAATAGGTTGCCTTAAAGTAGAAGACATTTGTTTCTTGTTGTACTCTTTCATTGGCTTTTAGATGTTCTATCACCTTGATTCACATGTTCAAATACCTGATCGCACTTATTTGTCTGTGCTGTAGAAACACAATACAAGCCTTAAGGGAGATGAAACCTTCAACTCTTTGCCTTTATTCATCTCTTTGTTTGTCCCAAGGGCTTTTACTGGTTTCAAATTAAATGACTGCCTCCCTACCACATAGCTACTGGTTAAATGTCATAGGTCCAGCACACCAGATGGGGAAGAGGGAAGCTGCCAGTGAATTATGTAGTGAAGTAAATTTAAGTCCCAGTCTTTTATCATCAAAGGATATTTTAAAAGTATCTCATTTCAGGTTTCTAAGTATTCTAAAAGGTTTTGGAATAATTTTTTACCATCATTTTCTGTATGAATCAGTTCCACTGCATCGGTAGATTTCTGTTGTGTTCTATGGTTGTTCCAGTGGAACTTACCTCTGCTTTGGTGAGAGGCTCCATGGGGGCACGAGTAGCTGCTCTGTAGACAATCCTGTTCATTTTAATGTCAGCTCAAAATTAAAAAACAGATAGTACCCTTACTGTGTGTGCAGACAAAACGTGGTAGAAGAATGGACATGTTCTTTAAATTGCTCACTTTTTGTTGAAATTGATCAGTTCCTGGAAATTTTGATTTTGTAAACTGAGAAAAAAGGGTAGCCCCTTGCTTTCAAGTAATCTTTTTTTGTTTTGGGACTCTACCTTCCTTTTATGTTAGGTATAAAGTGATTGTTTTACTCCTCTGTTGATCACAGGTCAGAGGAAGATAAAGTTAAGCCGACCTGATCTCAACAGAAGTCAAATTCTTTCTCTATATTCTTTCTCTATCATGTTGGTTTATACCAACTAAAATTTGTATTTGTTCTCTCATACATTTACTCATTTTTTCTATTTTAAAAGAAAAAAAACATGTTCATTGAAAATTGTCCTTGTCATTACTGGGAGGGGGCCAAGGCCTACATTCAAATTCAAAGGGCAAAAAAACAACTGGTCACAGATGTTCTCAAGGCCATTGGAATAATCAGGACTGTGAATGTGTTTGCAGTTTCCAAATCTGCTGAAATAACCTCATCTAATTCCTGTCATGAAGTTTAGATGACTGATGAAGTTACAATATCAAGAATCTAGCATGGAAACAATTTAGCCTGTTAATGACTTTGTTCCCCTTCATAATGAATCCGTATTTTTTGGCACTTGGCGTTCGCACAAACATTATTTCTTTCATAATGAATTGAAAACTTTAAATATTAATTTGGATATCCGTGTATTCATAATTTACATAACTTTACAAGTTCAGTGCCACGATATTTACATGGGGTACACGCTGTCTCACATGTATCGCCTTTAATCAGGTTATTGATAACATACAAAACTAAGTAAATCTGGATTATAAAGGGAACAAGGTGACGGCCACAAGTTTGACGATTATTTATGCCCCTATTCACTCTGATTGCAGCTTTTCAAAGCCCATCAGCCATTTTATACGTGTCACACATCTGTTTGTAAGCAGACGTCTGCTACTCTTTTACAAATAACAAAGCCTTCCTTTTCCTTTCCAGGTCACTGACATCAACACTGGTGATCAGTGTTTGTTTTGTGTGTGTGTGTGTGTGTGTGTGTGTGTGTGTGTGGGAGGGGGAGTAGCGTGTGTTTGTGTGTGCTTTTTACTTTGGGAAGTTTTATGACACAGGCACTGTATGCTGATATTTACAAGATACATTATTATCCTATGCATTGCAACAACTAAATTATACAGATACGTTTGGAAACAATTGAAATGTTTTAATGTAGTTTGTGAATACTGTGTCAGACAGCCACACAGTGCCGCTCTGTTTAGCTCAGCAGCTTAAACCTCTTCTCTGGGGAGAAGTCCTACTTTCTCCCCGCACTCCTCTGGGCTGGCTTAATCTAACTTCCCCTCTCTGCCTCTACATACGAATCTCTGATCAAAGCTTGGCAAGAATAGCATTGTCACCCACAGCAAATCAGTTTTGACAAAAGTGAAACAGAGGGAAAGTTGGAGCATGAGGAATTACTCCGAGGCTCCTTAAGGAGATTCATGCTCATCAGTTGTTATAGTTGCAGTAGGACCTGGGATTCAGATCATGGAAATAGATTCTGTTTACAGCGTGCACAGTTTGTGCTGCTGACAATAACAGGGAATTCAAGAACACGTGAGTGAGATTTTGAGTTGAGATTTTAGTATGTGATTTAATTTATGAGTTGAAGTGTAAATTACTTTCATCAGCATTCTGACACAGTTTACTGAGACAAAAACATCAGGTCTCTGACACTTACCCCTGAATTAAATCACATCCACCAGCAATATGGGTCCTGAAGTTTTTCAAGATTACTGTATATTGATTTGAAAGCCTTTTGTCACAACCTTTTTCAGCTTGAATAGAAATGCAATGACAACTACCATGTAAATCCTACAATAAACACCTCACTTGAATTGTGAGCACATAATTTTCCCTCATTATTAATTCAAAAACAGGTTTGGTAGTTGAAATATTTTTGTCTATACAGACAGTTATTTATTAAAAAAATTGAAAATCATACAGATCCTTTATTTTAATTCAATTAAAAAAAATACACCTTTAACCATATTTTGTATTATCTGAATTAACCATCTACTGCGTAAAACATTTTACGTTACTGAGTTTCTTTTCAATGAGATGCTGTTCTAAAAATAAATGAATAACAGTTCCAAATGCAATAAGGCTATTATCTGGGACAAAGGTTTCAGCTATTTCTGGGGGATAAGAAGTTTCACAGATATAAATCTGAGATGTTTTTGGAACCTTACAGAAATCAGTGAGAGCAGTCAGCCCTTCTAACATAAAGGAAGATCTGGATAGATGGGACAGTGACATTTAGAAATAACAACTGAATTCTGTATTGATCAGCACAAGACAAGCACAACAAGACACATTCACAAGGATACTTCAATGTAACTCTGTGTCAAGAAGAACTACAGACATGATTCAAAATAACCTAGAAGTTTTGTTCATTAAACAGTTTGCAAATTTTAGCAGGGAGAAAGCTTCTATACTATATTTACTTTTTTAAGTTGAATTTGATTGATAATTCATATATGGATCAAAGTTTAGCAGTTATAGCTTTGCACTAAAACAGCTGAATTCTACATAAAGAGCTGTTTTCAACTTTATACTCAATGTACTGTATATTCAAAAGCCTGTTCTCAATTAACTGAAGCAAAAAACATGGCTTTAGGATTTCCTGTCTTTCCTTTCTCCAAATTGAAGAAATAATATGTATAGTTTTGTGTGGCAACCTCAATGAAAAATCAAATCAATGAAATCTACAAAGAGGGATGAAAGAAGAAAGGTAACAGGTTACATGTCATTTGTCTTGACAATGTCACAGTGATGTCTCTAACAGCTGTGTGCCTGTATTAAAATCGCCCTTTTTCTCTTGTCTTGTACTCTGACAGTCTATCCATCTTGCTGTTTTTTGGCACCAATTGAAACATCTCTGCCTCTGGAGTGTCAGTCCTCCTGTCACTGTTATCTTCCTTCGTCTCATCAGCATCCCTGTTTGACATTGTAACTTATTGAAATGTGTTACTTGAAAGCTAATGTATACTTCTCATTTATTAAGAACTGTTGCTTCTGAAAAACATATTTCATGGCTGAATTACCCTAAACCTTTTTTTTAGGATTCATTGGCCTCGACACAAAAATAAAGCTCCATTTGAATTGTCACATTATTTGGGATCTTAGCGGCAAGGGTAATGAGCAGGTATAGAAATTAATCACCTCCTGACGTACCATTATCACTGACATTTGGCTCCCTGAGCATCTGGCCAGAGGTTCTGGTATCAGTCTTGAATAAAACATTAACCCAGCCCATTTCCTGTCTCCATGACCACTGAGGATATCACTTATTTGGAGTCTGATATTCATCATTTGTCTGATAATTATTATTATAACTAAACTGAATACTTTTATCATTTTGGGGAAATATGTGTTAAAATGGACTGAAGGTACAGCATTGTAGTGTAGTGTAGCTCACTATGTCATCAAAAAATCATTGTGAAATGTGGGATTATGTGAGCAATACCATCCTTCTGTTTGCATTATATTTATATATATATTTATGTGTATATATATTTGTCACTCATTCATCTGATCCACTTCATTGATTCATTTTGTTGTCAGCTGAATCACAGCTTGTGCCTTTCTTATGATATGATAGCACAGTAGGAAGCTTGTCTCCAAGTAATGAGTGGCATTATCTGGAATCAATGATTACATCAGTTAAATCCCCCATGAGCAAAAACAGCAAAATTATCTAATTACAAGCTATGTTTCATCAAGGGTAACCGCACCATATGGAGAGATTTTTTTTTCCGGCAATGGTTGGTTACATTTGGGAAAAGACATGGAAAACTTCAAATTTAATGAATTTGGCATGACATTTTAATGGGGCACCGAGTTAAAGAATATGAGCCCCAATGGCAACAGTTCTTGCAAAAGCAATATGTGAATGATAGTAAACAGATTTGAAACAAAACATGCCCAAAAAAATTCTGTGTTCATGAGATGCAATATTTGGTTCTTGCTTTCAATATCCAGTCCCTTCACTTCACAATATACAGATCAACTTTGGAGGAAACTAAAAGAATATCCTAAATAAATGGGAAACATCCTCAATGAGGCATCTTTAATTCAGTAACTCAAACTTGCACAGATCATTTCAGTACTCTACAACATATAGTCTCCTCTTGTCATATGAAGAAAACTCAGAAGTCCTGACGTCCCCAATGCAAATTTACTATTTGCGTTTACAGTGCAGGGTACACTATAAGCACACATTTCCCAGCTCATCTCCTTTTGTTTAACCAGATCTTTTGTCTCGAGGTGAGCCCCAAATTAATCTTTCTTTAATCACAAAGTCAAAAAGAATTTACTGTAAAGAAAATGCGAGATAGAAAATGGCTTCAGAGCAAGACTATAAAAAAAAACACTCATTTATTAGCCGCCAGTCACAAATCCAATGTGGAGTAATTCACTGCTGGGAAATTAGGCATTGTGGTTATGTGAGGGGTCTCATTTCATTAGGAGGATTTGCAGGTGTTCACCCAAGCTAATTAACTGCTCATTAACAGCGAACGGATGGTTCGGCGGCTGTCAGAGAACATACAGCCACAAGTGCTGTTTGTTCTCCTGCTAGGTTTAATCTTTCCCCAGTGGGTAGTTAAAACGGGGTGTTGCAGACAGTGTTGATTAATCTGGTGATGCTTGGTACAGTAATCTACAGTTCTCTTGTGCCTGATCTGTCATCTCTTTGTTCTTGTTAAGTTTTCTGTTTCATATATCTGAACATTTTTACTTTTTCATCCCTATTCACAATCTAAAGCCGGCTGTCATTTTTCATATAGATCCATTTTTATCAGTGATTTAAAGCACAAACTGTCCTTGTCAAGCTCAATACATGTTTTTCTTGTTCAGATCCATTTCTCTCAACAATAATGGAAAGTAATGGAAATTTCTTATCACGCGGAGCACTTTGAGTTCACAATGTCCTCTGCTCTCTCTCTTTCTCTTCATATGTTTACCAGGCATGGCTGACAGAGATCCATGAATACGCCCAACAGGATGTGGTGCTCATGCTGCTTGGAAATAAGGCAGGGCACTGTAAACTGTCACTATAATACATCATTCAAAAAAGAACTTTACATTTTAACACAGCATTTAACTCTTATTTGCTGGTTAATGTTGCTTATCTTAGATCTGGTTATGCTGAGTTTTGGATATGTGAGCCTTTGTTTGTCTCACCAGGCGGATGCAACTCATGACAGGGTGGTGAAAAGAGAGGATGGGGAGAAGCTTGCTAAGGTAAAGAGAAACAGTGTCAGGGAAATATCAACCGAGTTTGAGTAAAATGTGGTTAGAATGTAAACCACATCTCACCCATGAGAAAGATTCCAGATTACAGCTACAATCTAAAACATATAGCAGCAAAGGGCACAGACTGATGCACTTGCTCTCTTAAAGATAATGATAAAACCTTAATTAATAAGTAATTATAAATAAATAAGATAATATACAACAATTGTTCTGCTAGGTACTTCACACATAATCACAGACAAGTCTGTGTGTAAAGCGTGTCTGTGTCTGTTATATTTCACCCTGACAGCTCATGCTGAGCTGTCAGGGTAAATATCCATCATTACTTTGACTCTACAGGAATTTGGGGTTCCTTTCATGGAAACCAGCGCCAGGTCAGGTCTTAATGTGGAACTGGCTTTCCTGGCTGTCGCCAAGTGAGTATATTTCTCTTCTCATCAGGAATAAGATAAAGGATACCAATTGTATCATTATTTTCTACACCACGGCTCCAATACCTGGTCAAAACTTCAAATTGCTTATCTCATAAACAGCTAAAGACTTCACCTGGTGGATCAATCGAGCACTACACTCAGAAATACTCGGTTTAAATTATTCCTGATTATATTCCTGATTATTATCCCTATTTGTCTCTTCGCAGTTTAAAATATGACAATTAAAATGCCATCATTTTAAGGCTAACAATGTTATTCTGTCTAAATTATATCTCATAACTTCCTCTTGCCTATTTCCAGGGAGCTGAAACACAGGTCCATGAAGGATCCTACTGAAAAGTTTAAGATCCAGGAGTATGTAAACAAAGAGGTGAAAAGTGCTGGCTGCTGCAGGTCCTAAATGGCTTAATGTCTGTGTGTTGATCACTCATCTTTACATTGTATGCCATCATGTTTGGACCTATCAGAGATGAGGAGGCGCTTAAATAAGGTGTAAACTTGTTGTTTCCGCCCTCTCAAACTTCTATCAAATGACACACCACCCACATCTGCTGCTCATCTCTCCTCTTTCTGTAGCTGTGAATGTAGCCCAGCATTATGATTTCAAAAGAAAGACACAGAAACCTTTTGTTAATGGACATTTTCATCTCTAACTGTATCTCTACACTTGTTTTTTGACCTTGAATTGTAATACGTTAGCTTATGTGGTTTAATAACAAAATAACTAAAGGTGCATGTTTTGCAGTCATTTATTTTCCCACGTGTACTTAGAAGGTCATTGGCAGCTTTTGTTAGAATGCCTCTAAAGGATCTCCTGTAGATGTTTTGTGGTGTGCACAGTTTCAAAAGGCTCCCAGAAGCCTGTTTAGGTCACCAGCATAAATACAGAATTTTCTATTACAGAGCTTTGGATATCTAGTAGAACGTGTTTCTCAAATCCCTGTGTGAGGTTTTCAACCTGTCATGGATGTTCCCTCCTTTCACCGAATGACAGCTGGGATAGGCTCAAGCAGCGCTGCAACACTGAATTAGATGAAAGTGTAGAAAATGGATAGATGGATGGATGTGTTAGTGCAACACACTGCAAACACAAATAGATGTTGTTATTTTGGACACAAAAGTGCTGAATAGAAAGAAATGTAATCGATTCCAGTATCCAGTACTTGAAATGCATTTACTGACATGTGCCATGGACTGGAAACATCTCATACCAATACATTTTTGTACATTGTTTGTGAAATAAAAGTATAATCATCAAACATACTTTATGCAATCTGCATAAAGTTGAGTTTTGACAGATGTGCTGTAAATGCTTAGCCCGTTCTTTCTGCATGTAAAAGACTGTCAGTGGAGGTGAATTGCACTTTAGGTTGGAGAAATGGGTGAGGCCGAGGACAACTGCAGTTACCTAAAGTGTAATATATGAAAAATATATGTGTGTATTTAAATTTATTTGATTTTTGGCCATAGGCAGTTGTATAAGGCTGATCTAAGGCATTTTTTTCATTCATTACTATACAGTCGGGCTGATTTGTGCCATGCTTTCTTACAAACATTTGAACTGGTATTGTTATCATTTTTGGGCAGTATTACCAATTCCTCATGAAAGACGTAGGCCTCTTTTTATATGACTCCTTCATTTATAGGTGATAACCGTATAAATGTAACATCTCTCAGTGCAGCTCTTACTGTACATTCTCGTGTGTTTTCCCCCTTCACATTCAGGGTATTGTCTTTTTTGTTTGATAGTATGTTTGGCTGTAGTTCAATGTGTAACTTATTTCCACAATTAAAAACCAATTCAAACCTTTGCGTTACAGTCGTGCTTTTAATGCTGGCCATATCTCATATCCACTTACACAAATTTCTGTAAATTACTCTTCAGGTTTGAATACAAGAGTCATCTCCACCATTGTGGTGCTTTTTAAATAACATCCTCATAAATTTCTCTTCATGACTTGCGCAACTATTTTAAATTAGGTTAATAAGCTGCTGATGCCTGGGTTTCTATGGCATTCAGGTGAAGTTTAAAACTTTTCATTTGTCTCCCTCTGCTGGATGAATAATTATAATCAACAACAATAATCATGTGACAATAAGTGACAATAAATGCTATATTAGCTCACTGCTTAATGTTGACAACAGAAAAAATAAATACATACTAAAAGTGAAATGTCACTGTACCCATACATAATGTAAAAAATAATACAGACATGTGTGACATAGACACATACTTGACTGCTGATACCTTTAAAATAACATTTAGCTTTTCCCACGGCAATTTGCTCATAGAACTGAAATGGAACCTAAAATCAGCTGGAATACATATCAGCAAATATAATTGCTGTTGCTTATATAATAGAGAAAAACACAACATCTTTCCACATTTAAACAGCAAGAGTTGTGAATTTTTCCAACAAAACCACTGCATTCTGGTCAGCATGACCATAATATGCATTTCTCTTTCACATCACACAATAGATGAGTGGGTTAGGCTGACATTCATGAGCTTAGGAGTGACTGACTACAGCTAGAAGAAGACAGTCTGACATGTAATGCAGGTGAGGTTCAGAAGGGATGCCAGTGGAGGATGAGGGGTAGTTGTCTCACCTTCTGGATATTTTCTGTCCCCTTTCAGTTTTAAGAAGGTCTTCTACTGTGACATGCATCAACAGAACTTCAAGATCAAGTTCAATCATGGCTTGTGCTTAAAATATGCTTCTACTGTGAAAGAGAAAAACAATATTTCAGAATGATACAGCAAAAAGAAAAAAAGCTGAACTTCTATTTCAACGTACCTGCATACTCTTTTGGCATCATTGGTCTGTTGATGACAGTTTGAAATGCTGTAATCCACTCTTTCTGATCCGTTTCGGTTTCGCATGCAAAAAGGAACTTCCTATCCGGTGTAACAATTGTAATTCCAAACTGCCAATGGTAGCCTTGAACACCGGGAGGATACCCAGGAAGCACAGTGTAACTGTTTTCCTTACTGCCAATGAACACCTCACCTCGTGCATAGGCGTCCTGTGAGAGGCAAAGATGGACATCAATTTCAGAAACACTGTTGAGTAATATTTTGAGGGGATTTTCTTGATTTAAGATTATTACTGTATGTGTCGTGTACCAAAGAAACTGCCTAAATAGTTTGTTAATTTTTTCTTCAGGTCTGTGCATCATTGTGTCTGTGTTTGTACGAGACTGAAATGTATGAAGTGCAGACAAAAAGGCCCCAACGATGGCCTTTTTTCTTCAGATGTGCAACTGTACTACCAGTGGATCTTTGAAGTACATGAGCCTCCTGTCATCCATAGTGAACCATCTCTTCTTGAAGCCCTCTGTGTGCTGAAATACACAAACAGAAGAGGTTTCATTACACTTTGATGACAACCTTCTAAGCCCTATCTTTTATATTACCACATCACGTGTGGATGACAAAATACAACAAAAGAATAGCCAGACGGATCACCTTTGGACCAGTCTTCTCCATATAACCCTCCTTAATGTAGTTTCTGGTTAGCTTTGGTAACAACTACACAAATGAAAAAGCAGAAATATATTCAGTGAAACACTGTAACCAAACGTACATTTACAAGTATCATCCAGAAACTTGGAAATGTGCTCAGATCACAATTATTCATCTTAAGGATTATTCTTCCTCTTCAAACTTTGCCTGATTTTTTTTAGATCATAAACTTTTCATTTAACTGAATAAATAGTAACCTGTGCAGGAAAAATATGCTCAACATTTCCATTCATCCACAAACGTCTGGAATCAGCTAATTCACAAATATGAGCAATATTTCAAATCTCCCAATCTCCTCCTTAAAACTTCATCAAATATACAGAGAACATGCTCAGTGTGTGCACATTTGTATGTGGATGAATACTGACTTCAGAGTTCAGAGCCCCAGGAAAAGCCACCTGAAGGTAATGAAACCTGGCTGCTCTGATGGCATTGAACCAGTCCACCATTTCCTTAAGGACAAAACACCAGAAGCTAGATTAAGTTCTTCACAAAGTCACATATATCTGCATCTGTCATTAATCACTTCCAGCATTACAAACTTGACATCGTATGCGACAAAATGTCTAATTTAAAGAAATATATGGTAGAAATGTCAGTGTTTAACTAGTAAATTAGGGGAGGCTTGTCATGTCAAACCTCTTCTACTAGGGGGACATAAATAAATTATAAATGAATACATTCCTGTCTTTAACTAACACATAAAGCCTTCTTTCTCATTTCCCATTGTAAACTACAAACACCTTACCTTCCCGTCCTCATGGTAAACAAAGATATTCCTGGTGCTGTTGTCCTTCAAATAGGTTATCTGCAGTCCATGAGCAGTTCCGATTTTAGTTGGCTGGAAAGTTGCATTCACAGTATTGATCTTCATTATTGCTTTGGGCTCTCTGGCCTGCAATAAGGAACAATTTTTAATGGTTGTATGGTGTTTTATGGTCTTTTCAAGCCTGCAAAATATTCTTTGCATGTTAGAATAATTAGAAACAGGTGTCATTTCACTTCAGAATGACTATGCTTCAGACACTAGTAACTTTTACTCTGAAGCTCATAAAATTGGAGACAGCTAAGGTTCCTAGAATAAAAAAGATATTTGTTAAGGGACAAAGATCTATAAAGCACTTACGTCATGCTTGTTAAAATATTTCAGAACACCCTCGCGTTCAGACAGAATAAATTTTCGACTGAGGTATTGTCCATTGTCTCTTCCTCGTTTCCATAGAAACCCTTCCCTGTACCCTGCCAAGAGGAGACTTGTACAGTTAGCAATCAACAAGTGAGTAATCACAATATTTATCAGATTTAAATAAACACAATGATGTGAATCCCAGGACAGAAGTTACATATGCATGGACTGAAAAAATAAAAATAAATAAATAAATGAATAAATAAATATCCATTCAACCACAATTAAGAGCATTTTTTTCTCTTGCAAGTCAAATTAAATCTGATAAATGCAAAATTAGGGTTCTAAAATTACATTTAAAAACATCATTTTTTCTTATAGGCTCTGAAAACTCTGATCATCCTTGCCAAGAGGCTTTCACGGTAGTTTACTGGACTCTTACTTCAACTCATAATGTATGAGGAGAGTATCCAGTCAACTGTTCCACATTGAATCTGATCAAATAGATCAGAACATTGTTATCTTCTGCAAAGGCATTCTAATGACACACTGATATGTCATTAGAATGTGTGTTCCTGTTTGTTTTTTCACATTTTCCTGCTCCAATGCTCACTGTATTCTATGAGGATCAGGATTGGGAAACACTGATTCCCAGACTTGAACAAAAGGTACACTAAAAAAGTCTGGGCATTGTTGCATTATACACTAGAACACTTACTATAGCTGCTGATGTTAAAAAGAAAATTTCCCACACTGCTGTTTATTTGTGCAATAGTGTGAGAATAAAACAAAACAAGAAGCAACAACTTAATCTTTTATTAGATGGGCATAAAAAACCCAGGTGCACCACAACCCCAAAACATGTGGTACTTATTAGCTTCAATGTGTCTCTGTGCGTAGTTTGTTTTCTACATGCACATCTTTAGTATTTGTGGTTATAATTGTTCAAACCTCAAATGTTATTGAAGGAAGAATATATCTTGTAAATATGAAGGATGGCCATTTGAACACATACTAACACAGGCCTTTCCTCTGCTCCTTGGATCCTTCCTCAAACAAGTCACTATGCCCATATTTAGCATGATCCAGCAGAAACAGCACACAGTCGTGCACACATTTACACACTGGTGCAAAAAATACACAGAGATAAGCTTCAGGAATTCCATAATTTCTCTCAAATAAATGCTAGCTTATAGGAAATAAATTGCCAAAAGAAAGCATGTGCTCTCGAGCTTTATTCCATTATAATATCATCATAATGTCTCAGCTCTGTGAATGTATTTCAAGGGAATTTCGATTAAAAAAACATGCAAATATCTTTTTGGATACATTTTCTTTAAACCAATTCAACTCTGGTAGGATCACTCATGGTATCAGAGCTCAAAAACGTAGTGGTTTATTTTCATAAAGATGTGGTACTGCTCTGTTGTTTCACAATTGTCTTTCATTACACAGGAGTTTTCTCAAAGGACATTACATCTGAAACAACTGAACTAAACCACTTCCCCTTTGACACACCGTACAAAAAAGCCATTTCCTTCTAAAGAAACCATTTGCTTCTATAGTAAAGTGCCCCAGTCAGTTACTGGTATGAGATAAGGTAACATGAAGTATATTTCTCTTTTGTCCTGTGAATCCACCTTATAACTAAAAACCTAATATGCACCTTTCATACTCTCCCTCCCCTCAGTATTCTCATTAAATTATCACCACAGTCTGAGGCACAGACAGCAGTAAACTCCAGTTGAGCAACGGTTTCATCAATAATTCATCAGACTTTTTTTCTACTACTGAAAGGGCTGGGTCAGTCTGCCTACAACAAGATAACACAGCAAAGGAGAAAAGAAGTCATTCATTATACCAAAAGATGTCAAAGATTTGCAAACATTTCAGCGAAAACAAGGAAGTTTTGAACCACAGTACAGGCTCACTGAGGGTCCTTCATAGATCAATACTCGGGATTTTTGGCTTGAAATCTATGAGCAGCATTATATAGAAGTCTTTTACACACAAAGAGGGCATTCTTTTTCAGTGGCAGATACACATAGCCACATGCTCCTAAACCTCTCCACAGTGTCACACAACAATCCATTCACATAGAGACACAATGTTCATCAGTCATGAGACGCTGATACCAGCAAAATTTTCACACTACCTGTAGGTGAAATAAGAATTTAACTCTCTGCAGTCAAATATTCTCTTCATACTTAATCTGCACAATCTACAAAATAGAGATTCCACAGTCTTAAATAAAAAATCTGCACAACTGTCTTTCGTTGAAAATAAACAACATTGCAAATGTTGAAATAACTTTGTCAAATGCAGTTAAGATGCATTTGACTCATTAGTCATGCTATAACCAAAAAGGAGCAGCGTTAATTTAATATCACAAATTGTTTCCATATCACATAAATTCCCGCATGGCATGTGCATTTCACCAAAAAGTCAAAGACATAACCCAACCTAAACATCCAGTTCAGAAGCTGGAGCAACACAGTAATCTTCTTACAGTCTCTAAGAAAAATGCTCATCGAGAAAGCTTTCTTTAACAGATGTTAAGCGACTTCCTGTTTCTGGCACAGAGGGAAACAGTCAATTAAACCTGATAGAAAGCCTGGTTGGTGATCATCTTTTTTCCCCACAGCTGAACATTTAGACATGTTTAACAGCTTCCTGTCTTCCTCTGAAACTGCTAAATGCTGATATGAGGCGTCAACAGAGAAGTGTGTCAGAAAATTCACACACACACATATTTGCAAACATATTTATATATATATACATACACACAAATTTACATATGTGTACATAGTGACGTTGTGGCAGTCCTTTACATCAAATGAACTGGAACCAGGAACCAATGTGATTCCCAACAGTTATCTTGACTATGCCAAAAGAGGCATTTGAAATGTAAATAGAAGGCAAAGGAATTACAGCCTTTTATCATAGCCTTCAATTCAGTTGGATTATGGTTGTCTAGTTTACATATAACAAACCCAAATGTGCACCAAAATAGTTTATATGTAGGATTAGATTAGATAGGATTACAGAACCTGGTGGTTTGAATTAAGATGACAAGTTAGAACTAGGGTTCTCTATTGTTTATTATCTGATTCTGGATTAGATGGTGAAGTCTACTGCCTACCAATGAAGCTACAAAGCAGTGGAAGTGAGAAGTTTGAGGGAGATGAGGGTTGTGTAAAACAAATTTTAAGGTCAAATTATGATAAAGTAAACACTAAAGAAAACAGGACACAAAGTTGTTTTCACTTGATGTGCCTGCATCATAAATCAAATTGCCTCTATAATTGTTCTCATAAGCAGCCAGGCAAGATGACAAGCATGTAGATGCAAATTAACAGCAGGTGATGGTGCCCACTGGGATCCAACAAGTTATTTCACATCGTACACTTTAGAGTCAATACCACACCAAGCAGTACTTCCTGCAAGTAGTTTATGGCCATGCAAAAAGATAATGTGTTTATGCACAAAAATATATAGACCCACCTGCAGAGTAAGCCTCCTGCCTCTCCACACACAAAAACTCCTTCCTGTCATATTTGGCTCGGATCCACTGGTCCCGCAGGAGGCTGCAAAGTAGAGACTGTGAGACACTAAAGTCCACCTTGATCTGATTATTATTTCATGATTCAGACGATTTATTGAAAACATAGTAAATTTCCTAAATGGAAAGTTTCCGGGATTTCTTATTTAAGATACAATTTCTTCCATCACTGAAGTCTCCCTTGACCTCCAGCTTGCCTGATATTGATAACATTACTCATTCTGTCATATCTTGTGTCTTCGGCACTGCGGTCAGGCTGAATTATCATATTATGATCCATTTTTACAAATACAGATCATTTCAATATAGATTGCATTCTGATTTGCTTTCAAAATGTACTGGAAAGGGACTTCCAATTCAATGCATGCTTTTTGCTTTATCTCTGTCCACTCACTAACTTATTTGCTATGTTTCTTATATTAGGTATTATATCAAGTCCATACCAAGTTTCTGAATTGAAAGCTCTGTGGTTTTCTCTTCAGAATTATTATTTTTATCACTGGATCATGAAACCCAAACCGTCAAACAGTTGCTTCCTGCTCATATTGGAACATTCTTATTTTTGTAAAGTCTCTGCAATGCATCCTTTAAAACTGAAATTACTTGCTGATGATGGTGTCCCTTTGTGGAAAAATATTTTGAGCTGACAATTTTTCCCTACATACAAAGTGACTTCCAACATATAGATGCAGCAGGTTGTCTGATAACCCTTAACACAAATGCAACATGATTAAACTAGCATGAAATTTGCTTTTGCAAAAATTTATTTCTTACATCATGCTTAAACTGCCTTTGAGAATAAGATCCACCTGGACGTGTATTCATAGGAGTTAAAAAAATTCTATATAAACATAAATTAAAGATTTAATCAATGTTTAAATTGTATTATGACCGTATCTTCTCATATATCTTGCATTTGAAAGTGAGAACCTGTACTGCATAAAAACAATAGACAGACCTGAGTCAAACAATATAGCTGCAGTACTTACAGGCAGTCTTTATATGTGGGACAGTAGAAGAAGTCAGGAACTTTCTGTTCATATTTGGCCTTAGCTGTGCTGTTCCCTACAGACTCCATAAACTGCAACAGAAAACAAACAAAGCAGTTTTTTTTATCACAAAGACCTGGTAAAATAATCATCGGAATAAACGTATTCTTTGAATCCATATGTACACCAAAAACCTGTTTATACATGCCTACAATAGCAGCAACACAGCCCATGTTTCAGTACCACTCATTCTCCAGAATACCGCCATATGTTCTTTGGCCTGGCTTTAAGTGGTCAAAGTTCTTCAGACTGAATGAGATTTAACTAAATATTAGACAGATGGTCCTATATTATGACTAAGCGCACATTCCTCTGCAGCTATGTCGCGTGGTGGCAGAAACACATGGCTCCTTAGGCAAAGGTATGCCTCTGATATGTATCTGCAGTTTCTAGAAACATTAACTTTAGACTTTAAAGAACTCCAACTGGTCCTCAGCTGGGAGGATGGCATATTTCGGATGAGTCTTGGGATTCTGGGACTCACTGCTGAACCCTCTTGTGAGGCTATGGGTCTCTCAGCAAACGTTGAAGAAGAGGAGTGCCCAACCCAGAAAGGCACCATCACTCATGTAACTCCCCCCTACCCCCATCATCACTACCACAGAGCCCAAAGAAAGCCCTGAACAATCCCTGTTGAACATATAAACATGGCGTACAACACGTGCTCCGTGTATGGGTAGCTGATCCTTTAACCAAAAAGAGATGGGAGAAAGTCCTGCTAACAGGGAAACCTTTTCAAATACAGGGAACTGCACACAAAAAGAGGTAAAAAGAGGAAAACCATGTGAAAACACTAAGGGTTACTAGATCTACCTTATTAAAAAATTAAGAATATTTTTTTGTTTGTGCGGTATTTTTTCTTCACAATAAATGTGATTTTAGAAGGATTTCTAAAGAGTCCCACACAAAAACCCCTGGCAGAAATACACAAAGATTGTGGTTGTGTTTGCCAGCTGCTGGCTCATGCTTTTCAATCCAAGCTGAGTTGATACTGATGACTTGTCCTATTCTCCCCAGAAGGGCTGCAGTGGCAGAGCCGGAGGCAGAGCGATGCGATGCTCTCAGTGGAGGACGGCAGGATGAGAGTGGGTGAGGACGCAGGCATTACTGCAAGCCAGGATTTAAACGACTGCCGATCGTTTCTAAAACAACAGATGGCTTTCTACTCTTTTCTGATCTTTACTCATATATATATAAGTGAATGAATAGACAACCGCTCTCACCTCTAACTCAGAGGAGCTCCAGGGATCCAGCAGGAGGGATTTGACCTTGCTGACCTGAGCAATGTTTCTGTGCAGGCCAGAGCAGCTCTGACACACAAACACTCCCAGAGTGTACGATGCCCACTCCGGGTCTGCAATGAAGATTGAGATTCACGCATCCACACATATAAAACACACCTCTTATCTTAAGCATGATAATAATGGAAAGATAAAGCTACCAATTTTTCCCAAATGTGTCTTTCTAATGTGTCAGAATTTCTATTTACTGTAGATGTTATGAAACTTTTTTTAAAACTTTACTCAAAGACCAACATGGATGATGTTCCCTTTCCCTTATCCTGAAATAAAAGATTGGCCTACTTCTGAAGATCAATGAAGCAGTAGGGTACAGTATCTAAGTTCAAATAAAAAGTACTTATTATTACTCTATTATATTCAGAGGACATATATGGCCAGGAACACCTGATAACTTTAGAATAATACTATTTTTCCAAACTCAACATGGCAGTGCCAGGAGAGCTGAATATAAGATCATCTTTCCATTAGAACATGGAGGATGGCGATAAGATAAGATAGAGATTTAAGTAAACTTGTATCTTAACACAAGCAGGGGACCTCGTTAAAACTTTTTGATGTACCAATGCAGTTAGCTGATCCAACTCTCCCTCAATTACAGAACATACAGAAAACACAAGGAAAAATGAGTCAGGCTGATTAAGAAAACATACATTTAGCACAGACAAACAAATGAATGGAACCTTCAAATCTCAATTCAATTATTTCCTATTCTATATATAAGACACCAGTCAGAGCCACATTTTAATATGTTGAAACATAGTAGTCATCAAGAGAAATGACTGTTACAACCTCTCCATCCTAACGCAGATAAAAATAAATTCAATAACTCATCCTTAAGACTGTAAGTGTGAATGTTGCTTTTTGATCAGTCACTTTTGTTTCTGTTGTATACGATTTTTTGTGAACTAAATATAGTATTTTTTATTTATTTATCTTTTTCTCAGCATGTCCACACCCTATTGTGGCTGTCTGCGAGAAGTAACTCATCTGTTACCCTCTAAACACAGTGAAAAGGCGTGTGTGTGTGGGGGGAGCGCAGTGTTGATTGGGGTCTTCATAGAAATACATTATTTAAGTTCTTATAAGGGGGTCAAATGAATAATCTGGCAGTGAATTGCTTCCAGCCTACCTGCTGCTCTGCAATCGGCACAGTTTCCATTCCCTGGTCTCTCCAGGAGCTGTTTGACACGCTGTCTGTTCTTTTCCTGTTCCGAAGCCATAAGAGAATAGATTCTGCTCCGACGCCCACTACGAAAATGTCAAACTCTCACACATCGAAAGTAATATCGCTGGGTGCTCGGAACGGGATTTGCGTCATGACGCGCCTGAGAAGCCGATCAGATGGCAGCAGCCGCGTCCTGTGGATGCTGGCCGTGGAAGTGGAGCGGGGTCCGTGGTGGATGCTGTGAACGCCTTTAGGGGTGGAGGGGGTGGGGGGGGGGGGGGGCAGAATGACAGATGCAAACTCTGAACTCTGTCAGTCTCTGGAGAGAGACACCCAGTGGTGTCGATGCATGAGAGACTCACTCATGATCCCACAAACCACAGGGCTACACCCTTACTAAGAAGCGTGCTCAGGGTTCCTCTCATACGTTCTAACCCACTGAGCACGTGAAGTTGGTGGTTTGTGTTTAATATTTAAAAATCTATGTTTTTCAGGCCAGAGATGCTGTTTTTGTCATTCGTTTAATTCAACTAGGCAGGTTAAACTCGGGTAATGCGGGACGCTTCAACCTTTGTTCAGTCATTTCCTGATGAAGTTAACACAACTTCGGTGGAAGCTTTAGTTGTGACGTCGTGTGACTAACAAGGCGCGTCTTCATGAGGGCAAATGTCACAGGAAGATGGTGGGCACTTGTCTAACATAAAGCGCCCCTGGGAGTTGCAGGACGAATCAGAAACATCATTTCAACAATGTTAAATTATCAAGTTATAAATCTAGAAGACACGCTTCCTAATGGTTGTTGAGTATGATTTATGGGAAACTCCAGCACTAAAATAATCATAGTCATTGACATATGTGTTTCACTTTCGATTCGAAGCAGTTTTGGCTGTCCAGACTTCAAGGATGATTTAAAGTCAAGGAACATTGTATTTTGAGTATGTAGGAGCATGTGAGATCCTCCGACAGTTTAAATAAACATTTGCATGGTTCTTAAAGTTGTAAGCATACACGTAAAAGGTTTATAAGTCTAAGCTACAAATAATGATGTTTACACAGAGCAAAGAACTTGAGACTGCTGACTCAGAATTTGTTTACTGGGATAGAAGGAGCAAATCCACAGTTGTGCATTAGTATCTGACTTAATGACAGATTATTGTGAGCTGTGTATAGCGCTACAGAAGTTCTGGTTGTGAGGTGTAACCATGTCACACTCCTGTTTGGTCTGAACAACAAGCAAAGAGACTAAAATTAGTTCCAACACTTACAGATTTCTACGGCCTCCTCTGCTGCCTCTCATAACTGAAACTGTCTTTTAAAAGGAAGGGAAAGGTATTTCCACAGCTGCAGTGAGGCAGTAATCTGTACTTTCTACAAAAAATCCACACAGAAGTTTGCCAAGATAAACATATTAATTTGAAATTCAAAGGGAATAACTGCTCACTTCATCATGCAGCTTTAACCAAAAACATTCAAAGCCAGACTCTTGCTGCTTCTGCATGTTTATTTTGTCAAAATGTCTAAAAGTTCAATACAAGGTAAAAAGAAGTCAAATTTAAAAAAATGTTTGTAGATCACAGTGTGATAAAGATTAAGGTACTTCTCAGAATCACTTAGCACAAAACATGGGGAATACAAACAAAAAAAAACATTTGTAGGGTTAGGACTCGATCCTTTTCTGGGTCGTTGACTATGGGGCAGATTATCTTGCTTCCCTTGGAGATAATAAAGCCAAACATCACAACTGGTCTGCTGTCATAATCTAAACGTGATGTGGTGTTTTATCTGGATGAGTTGGAACTGGAACGAGAACGGTGGCGCCTGCGACCAGGAGATCTGGAACGGGAACGGCGACGTACCGGGGAGCGCCTTCTTGGGGAGCGGGATCTGAATGGACACGGAGAGAGACAGGGGAAAAAAAGACATTTGGAAGAATGCCTCTAGCAATGAACAGTGTTCTGTGTGAAAAAGGTTGAAGTCAGTCAAGATACCTTCTCCTCATGCGGGGTGGGCTGCGACGCCACATTGGTGGTGGTGGCGGCATCCTGCGGGGAGGAGACATCCTGCGAGGTGGAGGACGGATTCGCTGAGTCAGCACAGCAGCTGCCGTGATTTCCTGTCCATCGATTTGACCTGTCAAACAAAAAGCTGTCAAAGTATGCTCCAATGCATGCTGCAAACTGGAGGAATTGAGGTCATTCATGTCTACCTCCGTCCATATGTTTGAGGGCCTTCTGAGCCTCCTCGGGGGTCTCAAACTCCACGTAAGCATGGCCCTTGGGCAGGTGTGGGTGCAGCCTGTCCATGGGCATGTCAATCATTTTGATTTTTCCATATGTAGAAAATATTTCCTGAATGTGCTCCTGTTGAATCATCAGAAAGCAGGATGTTAATATTAATCGAGATGTGGACTTAGAAATTCCTAGTTTTACAAATTTGATTTAGATTAAATGCCTTTACTAGAAAAAAAATTCAGAAGCTCTGCTCAGGGAAATATTTAAAACATTCAGGACTGGACACGCCTGCCTTAGCTCATGAATAAAAGATTATTCATTTTTCTTAGTCTTTAACTTAATATGAATTTTTTTATTCTTTTACATCTTGTGTAAATGAACTCACTCAATTGGGAAGATGGTTGTCCTCATTTAACATACAAAATGTGTATTTCTAAAATGCAGACATGGTTTCTGCCTAATCAAAAAGATTAATTATTTCTCAATTTACCTTGGTTACATTCCTGGTCAGCCTTCCTAAGTGAACCTTGGTTGGCTTGGGGGTGGGACTTCTTTTTCTGCGTTCCTTATCGTCTCCCCTCTTCTGTGTTTTGGAGCTTTAAATAAAAGAAATAAAAAAATCAAACCAAAATAAATGTTATCATGGCTGAAACAGATAAAAAAAACAATTAAACAAAATGCATAAATATGACATATTTGTCTCCAGCAAAGGGATTTACGGGGAGCGAGAGCGACGGCGGTTGTCATGGCGTCTGCGGCTGGGGCTTGGTGACCCCGAAGAGCTGGAGGAGGAAGAGGATCGAGAGCTAGAAGACCCAGAGCGACTGGAACCGGATGAGCTGGATCCACTTGAGGAACCTGAGCTGGATCCAGAACTGCTGCTAGATGATGAGCTTGATCTGGATCCAGACACAGGGAAAACAAAGTAAATATTTTATGTCAGAAAACATGCAAGACATTTCTTTTTCCCCCAAACATGGGCGTGGATCTTTAAAAAGATGAGTTGAAAAACAAACCTGCTGCTGCTACTGCTGCCAGAGGAAGCACTGCGGCGTTTCCTTACTTTATCCCGTCCCCTCTCTTTCTCACCGTCCTTGGTAGCGGTCTTTTCTTTGCCTCTATCTTTAGTTTTTTCATCCTCCTTTCGCTTTGTAGGTGACGGTGCCCTGAGATCAAGAGCACACACACATATTTCAGTTCTTCAAAACTTATGTGTGTGTGTCTTTGTACCACCAGTTCAAAATCCAAATAAATGCTAACTATAAATCTTCACTATAGAGTGAATTTCAGATAGAACTTCATGAAAATCTGCAAAGATTTAAACTGTCAATAAATATAACGATTCACTATGAAGAGGTAGTCGATCTTTTAAGATAAAAAATATATATTAGCGACCAAAGCAAAAACAACCAATTACAAGTATCTTCGTGGTAGCACACTGTAAGTGAACTATACAATTATTTTCACGTTCCAAGTAACGAAACTTGGAGATCTGCACATTTAGGTAACTTTATTGATTATATGAAATGAGTTTTGTACCCATTATACTTCATTAAATGGCTCAAAAAAGTTATTTAACAGTTGCTCTCCACAGCAGAAATCCGCCGTCGCCATTGAATTTCATTCAACCTCCCCCTGAAAACAAGGGAAGGAGAGCCACCGTGCTGCAACTGATCGAATTTTCTGCTCTTCTTTAAGCGGAAATACCTCAAGCAAACCCATCATACTTCTGTTAAATGATCATTTACATATATTGGGAAATACTATAACCAAATTTGAACCAAGTAAATCTTAAAACTTACATTTCTTTATGTCGAAGTGGCTTCGTTACAATTTCTTGCGGGCTGAGAACACGTCGCGAGGTGATGACGACACGGGAAATTGCGTAACTACCTGCGCGCCACTTACAACTCATTTGCTTCGTTTTTTACGTTGTTGACGACCAAACGCGGGATTGTGCGTTTAATGGAACCGTATTCATGCAAAAGTGACACGCGTATTCATGGTATATATAATGAGTTTGTCAGTTTTGAAGGTCCTGCTTCCCTCTTTTATACAAGGTGAGCGCAACACTTTGTGTGGCTGTTTTCACCCCGTACCTCAGCTAATATCTAATGTTTGTCCAGACAAGAAAATACCATTTAAGTAATCCATTATAGAAATTTCACAAAGTTCCATACACTCCAATAACGTTTTAATTGGTTATTTTCATTTTGATTTCTTTTTAGTGTTTATATGTGTTTTTCATCATTTACTTAAATGTGAGAATGCTGAAAGCTTCTTTATTATTATTATTATTATTATTATTATTATTATTATTATTAGACTGAAGAAAGTTTTCTCCTTTCCTGTAGTGTTTTTTATTGCAATGACTGTTGACAAGTTTCAGATTTTGTGAACTGGTGAAATTGTACCTTCTGCAGGCATTGTGTTTGTGGTCTGCTGATGCATCAATGACATTTGAAATAACTGAGTTTTGTGACCTGATGCTATGTAGCAATGTACATTAAATAGTAGCTCACCAGGTTAAACACATATCCCTTGAGGAAAACAAATACAAAATGAAGTTAGTAGTCAGTATTTTAAGTGTGCTGTGACAGACTGGCGACCTGTCTAAAGCGTATGCTGTTTCTCCAAAGTGGTCGTTGAGATAGGCGTCAGCATCCTTATATTGGATTAAGCAGGAACAGAACACGGATGAAAGGATAGATGGATGTATTGACTTATATGGGTGACGTGTTTTCTGTTTAATGATTAGATTAGCACTGCTTGTGCTGAGCAGATTTAGTTAAGCTAAATCAGACAATTCAGTCTCCCCATTCACCCATTCACATGACAGCTAAAGCTTGTTTTCCTTTTTCTGTGTTAAATCAAAGCAGACATATACTTTAGTAAGCATTTGTGCTTTTTTTCTGGTGTTTTTCTTTGACACTGTAGACCCCAAAGTCCTTTAGTATTTGGTGGTGACGTTTTATTCAGAGTTTTAAGCAAAGCTGATTATATAAAATGTTACCTAATGTAATTTCGGTTCTATGATCTTGGATAGGTAATATATAAACCAAGTGGCTGTTGCTGGACAGGTAGAGTTTTTTAAATAAGAAAATAGAATCCTCACATTGCAGAAGAAGCTCACAAAAGTAACATTTAATTTAATTACCTTCATATTAGATATTGTTTTTTGAAATACACATGAAATGTTGAATGTGAATTCTTTACAGGTTAACTGAGCTCAGAGTGGGAGAACATGGGTCGATTGGATGATGCCGCAAAGCACAAAGTGGTGGAGCTGCGAAAAGCTGGTCTTAGTTTCCGTAAGATCAAAGCCGTGCTGGAGCTGGAGAACATCAAAGTTTCAGCTCAGGCCATCTACCTGTACCTGAGAGAGCTCCAGGGCAGGCCACCAGGGAGGGTCAGACCTGTGGAAGCTGGGGCAAACACGTTAGCCGCACAGGTGCCCCCTCGGACTGGGGCGTCGAGAGAAAGCTGGAGCAATATTCATATCCAAAACCTGTTGCGAGAGGCATCTCAAAATGCTGGTTTTGCAGCTGCAGACTTTGCCAAACAGACTCCAAATTCAGAGGCTAGTGCAAACTCATCCGGGTCTGGGGAGGCCTGTGGAGGCAGCAGACCGGAGCCGCAACGTGACGGAAATAAGGAAGAAAACGACATACAGATTGTTAGTGTTACCTCCCTTGCACAGCATGGCCAGCAAAGACTTCCTCATTGTACAGCAACAAGGGCTGAAACAAGCTCGGCGTCTTCCACTTTAGCAGCTTCTGGATCGTACATGAAGAGGAGAGTCACTCTTTCTCCTGCAACCAGTTCAATGTTGGCCGCTCGAAAAAGACTGTTGGATAAAGCTTTGTCACACAGGACAAAGGTACATGCGATGAAATGCTCTTTCTTGAAATGCTTTGCTGAAATCTAGATTATTTTCCCTTAATACTGTGATCATTTTGGATGTCAAGTTCTTTAAAAAATGAAGACTATTTACTCAGATTAACTGTTTCCCAACAGTCTTTCCACCAGGTGGCATCATTGTTGAGGCGAGATCCCTCCAACGTGCAAAGTTCTGATTTTAGGAGTGTTCTCACTCAGCCTCGTGAAACCTTCGACCTGACCACAGAGAAGGTGAGGACAGTGCTCACGTCTAAATGCCAGTTGTTGTCACGACACAGAAGCCTGCATATTTCTAGCTGCTGATGTTGTATTTTTTGTTCCTGACACATCTTGAGTTTAAAGCATTTGTCTCATCTCTTATGTTTGTTTATTTGTTTGGAGAGGCTACATGGTAACTACATATTCATTCAATCATTACAGACTGCTATTGAGGGTCAGCCTGCAGGTGACTGCGCTCCCCGGCGCTTCCCAACACAGAGACCAGGACCGTGTGCTCGTTCCACTCACCCTCCGCCTCGTTTTGGGATTCGTCTTCCCAACCGCCCAATAGGAAATTTGACCTCCTCTGCTCCTGGGGCTCCCATTCTTCGCCTCCAGACTCCTAGTGGCTCGAGTTCCACTCGTAACGAGAGTAATCCGAGCCCACAGCAGGCAGTCCAAGACACTGGAGGCAGAGGTGGTTTGCAGGACCAAATCCAGACCCTGGGCTCTGAAGTACGCAGCCTGGGATTGGCGGTGAAGATGCTTATTGAGCAGCAGTGCCGGCTAGAAAGGGAGCATTCACAGCAGACGCAGATTCAGAAGCAGATCCTAAGCACTCTTCAAATGCTGTCCTCCAGAATGGTGCATGGCAGAAGTGCTCAGCAGCAGCAGCATAGCAAAACTCCATCGCCCTCTTCATTTGGCCTGGACACATTCAGTTTTAATCAAGGCTCCTACACTCAGTGCAGCCAGACTCAGCCAAGCTATAACTCCATGGAAAGTTCTGAAAACGTGGAGGCCTTTAAACTGCCGGGACTGCGCCCTACCAGCATTAACGGCTTTCAACCGTGCAGCAGTGCAGACAGTCTTCCTCTCACTCACACTCCTCCTCAGACTCAGGCGTACGCAGGCGGGTACCCACAGCAGAGCAGTCAGACACTAATAACACCTTACACACAGTCCTACGTCTCTACGTTCACACAGTCGCATCAGCAGTCTTTCAGAACACCAGAGAGTAAAAGCTCAGATTTCTCAAGCAGCTGTTCGTCCAGCTCTTTCCAGGACTGCAGCGTTTCCACCCAACAGGATCAGCAGATCAACACGATTAAAGTGGAAGGACCTTAAAGGGCCCATGAGGGCTTCTCTGTGCCGTTTTTAATGATGTTTGAATTTTCATCTGAGACATGAAAAGGTTTAATGATGTAGCTTTTTAAAGTTTATTTCGAAAGAGTCCTTGCAAGACAGCAATAGAATAATAAATTACAACGCTTTTATAACCATGTTTGGATTGGTTTTATTGTTGAATAAGTGATTACTAAGATTAACAAACTTACGGGTTATGTTTTTTGTGAAAGCACTTTCTGTAACTTTTCTGTTTACTTTGTATCATTTGGATGTGCAATACAAGTCTTTCATTTTCAAACGTGTCTGATCCCTCATGAACAAATAAAGAAATTATGTTTCACTGTGTTGTTTTAAATTCACCTTTTATGATGTAACTATCATGGTATTTTTAATATCTGAAAATAATAAAAAAAAACTTAATAGTAATGAGTTCTACTTAAAAGTAGTTGTGTAGCTGGGCAGAAAACCCAAAGGAGGCATTTGTGCTCATTTTCATATAGGACAGATCCTGTGGAAATTTTCTGATCCTCCTCGGCCTCTGATTTTGTTTTTCAGAGAAAGGTTTTCAAGCAGGACAGCCCACAGAGGCTTGTAGAGTTGAGGATGTGAATTTTTATGTTGTGCCCATATTTTCTTCTTGAGACAAAAATGCAAACCAGCTCAAATATTGTGAGGATATATAATATTATGATATGCTTTGGTTTTCCATAACCATGGTTTACATTTGGGTAACAGGCCCGTGCATAAAAGTGCCTTTTGAATTAGATATTTCTGACTGAAAAAAAACATTGGAAAAAAAATCACCTTTAAAAAGACTGAATATAGAATTTAAGGAGACAAGAAATCATGTTACAGATAAACTACGTGATATGACAAATTTACAGACAATATCTTGCTTACAGAATTCATTACAAATAAGCTAAATATCCAAACATAAAAAAAGTGCAGAAAGCAGTATATAATTGTACTATTAGTCTGTAAATATTTTTTAAATTTGAGATTCTGTAGATTTTTCATTTGCATTTTCTGGCAGCTCTGAAATCTGTTGCACATGTCGCTTTTCCTGTATTGGGCTGGCAACTCAGCTAAGGTGAGCTTTGGTTTTCCTACAGCAGCAGCTAATGACTCCAACTTTCCTATGACCCTGCAGGAGGTTATTCTATGGAATGGTTTGTAAATTTTGAATAACATTAGCCTTGATTTCAAATTATACAGGCTTGAGAGATTTGTTATATCATGCTTGTATTTTGTGTTGTAACGTATGAACACAGATGAATACTTGCAAAAAATTGCCAGCATGGCAGAATACTATTGACTGTAGAATAAAAGGCTATACTCAACAGGGGATTTTAATTCAGATTCCCCCTGATATGTTCAAGCAGCCTATGGTTTAGAGCCAATTTCTTTCAGTCCGTGAAATCTTTACTAAATCTTCATTACAACAAAAGCAATAGAATACTGTCTAGCTGGTCTCCTCACTGGCGTTTGACAGCACACAGACTTTGAGGCAGAGGAGAGAGGGTGAAACCCACAACTGGTGCCAGATCCAGTTCATCCTCTGAAACTCCAGGTGGGGGAGTGAACCGAAAGCACTGAAGGAGGGATGCGAAAAAGAGGAAGAGCTCCATTCTGGCTAATCCCTCTCCAAGGCACGCCCTGCGACCTAAAAGCAGAAGTCAGCGGGTAAACATGATCGTCTTTGTTGAAGCAATAACAATCAGGTGGGTCTCAAGAACAGAATGTACCAAAGTACCTGCAGAGAAAGGCATGAAGGCGTCTCTCTTGATAAATCTACCCTCGTGATCCAAGAAATGTGAGGGGGTGAAAGTGTGAGGGTTCTCCCATTCACTTTCGTCATACAGGACAGATGTAAGAAGAGGAAGAACCGTTGTACCCTGCAGATGAAAAGGAAGAAGGATGCTATCACAGCAACAACTTGTAATTATAGAAAAATTAAAAATAAATAAATCGCTTTAACCCATAGGAGCCCAGACCAATTTCAACTTAAAGGGAAATTATAGGCTATAGAAAACTGACCAAATGAACCCTATTTAAAAAAAAAATTCAGATATCACCACCAAATGTAAAAGATCTGTTATTATCATAGCTTCTGTGTGCCATATTTAATCCATTTATTACACCTCCGTCATTGTGGGGTTTTTTTTAAATAGAAGCACATTTGTGTTGAACTGATTATGGGAGCACCTCACCTTTTTGATAAAATGGCCTTGAAAAGTGACATCTCTCTCCGTTGTGTGTGGAATGGACATGGGGACAATGTTGGCAAGTCTCTGTGACTCATGGATGACTGCGTCGGTGTACGGCAGATTCTTTCTGTCGTCTATTCGAACCTGACGACTTCCGACCACCCTGTTCAGCTCCTCCACCACCTGGTCTGCAAATGCATGTGCGTAAAAGAAATCGTGTTTCACAAGGCCTAATGCTGCAGTTACAAGTCTATGAAGGAACAGATTTAGCACCTTGAACGTGGGGATACTTGGCCATGTACAGCAGACACCACTTCAGTGTAGTGGCTGTGGTATCGGTTCCAGCTGCAAACAGGTTTGCAACACTCTCAACCAAGTTATCATCATGGTAGTGGGAATTCTTGATTCCATTTTCCTGATATAACACAAAGAAAGGTTTGAGTACATTTACTCATCACCATTTACGGCCTAAATGTAGACGTATCGCTCACCTCTAGATTTTGGGTACGGATCAAAAATGCATCCACAAAGCATCTGCACATCTGAGGGTCCAGAGTCTCCCTCAGATCTGCTACGATCTGTCTTATGTCACTCTTTCCCGCTTCCACGTTCCGTATCACATCCCTCCGATTTTTAAGGAAAGGGCCCAGCCACGGAAAGAAGTTATATAACTAAAGAAAAAGTCCACAATACAAATGAACATTTCCGTCTTAAGAAAACTATTGAACTGTACTTCATTTGCATTTGTTTTTGCTTTTCATCTTATTGAATTGAAATGAAATTGGAAACAAATTATTACAATTGATCAGCGGGATCAGCATGCTGTTGGTCAGGTCTCTCATGTCCAAGTCTAAAAGTGATCATTTAAGTGACAATTGCATAACTATGAATTTGAAAAAGATAAATTACAACATGTTTTACTAACACAGATTCCTTATTTTCGGGAACAATTGTGTAACCTTTTCCAACGTCTGAGATATCTTCAGACGTCTCTTATGTCCATGTTACGACTCTAATCCTCAAGCATGTTGTATAAATCTAGCACTGATAAATTTTCATTCACATCATTCACAACGCACTGTCCTCTCTTTGAATAACTAGATTAAATCAATGCTGAAAAATAAAAAACTTTAACAAACCAAATTCAAGAGAAAAATCAAGATTTCACAACGATATGACCAAATATTCCCTTTTTAAAATTATTCTTAAGATACTAATGAGTGTAAATTTGCATACCTGGATGGAGACTGATCCCGTCAGATGGATTGTCTCATTATCTCTTTCAACCATCGCTTGGAAGATAGGGTCTTTGAATTCAAATCTTTTTCCAAACATTAGAGATGATATTACATTTGAAGCTGCATAACTTATCGTCTTGGTGTTGTTGAAGGGTTTACCTGTGAGGTTATACTTTAACAATCAGACATGAAAAAAACAAACATATTCAATATCTGCTATGCACAAGTTTATCGTTATAATTATGATAATTTCCTTTTGCCCTGTTGTAGAAAATAAATATGGTTTGAGAAAAATTAATCTTCTAGGAAAAACTACTTTAATTTGTGGTTCTATATTTATTTTTCTCTCTCTACTATACTTTTTATATCTACACCGGTGGGCCAGGTTCAAAGCTATGATTATTTTAATATATAAATAAACATACTATACTATTAAATACTACCTTCAAATGTTTCAAAGTCTTCAATAAGATAGTGGCATTCTTCAATGATTTTATCTTCAATTATTCTCTTGCCCATTCCAAAGTCTTTCAGTGTCGTCAGCGCAAAACGCCTCATTTCTTTCCACGACTCTCCATTAGAAAAGAGTATGCCTGGAAACAGAATAAATTAATTTTCACATTGACATGAACACATTATTTCCTCTGAAAACATGCCCTTACCATGTTCTTTGTTGAAATCATAGAAAATTGGTGTGATTTCTCGGTTCCCAAACTCATCAGCGTGGTTTACCAGGGCCTGTTTGACAGTCCTGTAACCCGCCAGGACCACTATCTTCTTTATCCCAAAGTATATTTGAAACACAGGTCCATATTTTTTGGAAAGCTAAACAATAGCACAACCCAAAGTGAGACACACGGTTGTCCATAACAGCAACTCTAAGGTGGGTGACTTTAAAGCTGTCTCCCGTTCATTTGAGACAAAGATAATGTTACTCACATCCAAAAGACTTTGGTCGACCTTTTTCAGATCCACCTGAAGCAGATTACCAATCAAAGGAAGAGATCTGGGTCCTGGAGGCTCTCGCCCTTCATGGGATTTGGAGTTGGAGTAAAGAACAACGAGGACCAGCAGACCAAAAACTAACCCTAACAGGGAGACTGAGGCGGAGGACCGAAAAATGTCTTCGAACATGGTTTTGCCGCTCCCTGAGTTTCCTCTGACAGAGACCTCTTCCCTGGGCGGCTATCCTCGCTTTGAGTTCAAACCCTTTCAAGGCTGACAATTTGAATCCTTCGTCAAGTGACGGGCTAATTGCCAGGCACCCACAACCAGAATTTCTTGTTCCATCCTGTCTGAAAAGTGACCTTATCACAGAAACTGTGAAACATGTGAAAAAATACCGACAGAGAGAAAGCTGTGGCTGAACAATGGAATGAGAAATACTTTCAACAATTGGTTGAACAAGATTAAAATCAAGTAGTGCTTCAGGGAAAACGCAGTCTTTCACTTGAAGCACTTGATCTTCAATAAGCCATCTATCTATTCCCTTTAGCAGCCACATATATCTGCTGAAATTCATCCCCCGAAATGAAAATGGCATTAAAAAAGTGGGTTCCTCTCAGAAAAAGCCGGCTGATTTTAAAGGTTCAGTACTGTTTATTTACAGTTTTCTTAGGGAGATATGTTTTTTTCTTGCATTGTGTTTTATGCAACAGTATGCGTTTTGTTTTTTTGGGACAAACACTTTTTGTAGTCTGCTTTTTGGTCTGACTTAGCTGATGTTTCATATTTCTACCACTTGTCAATTTGTTTCTCTTTTCCTCTAATGTATTTTTACCTCTTGTATGACATGAGTTTTTCTGAAGAAGTTGAAATTGAAACACAATAAACGCTGCATGCATGTGTTTGTGCATGCATGTGTTTGTGTGGTGAATCAGTTGCGTGATGCCTTTAGGCTGAGAAACGGTGCACAGTTAATTATGTCACGATAAAGCCAAACAAAAAAACATCCAGATGATTGACCCAATTTATCAGAGGAATGATTTCAACTTGCACATTTAAAGCTTAACAACCAACAACTACGCCACCATAATCCCAACAATTGTTTAAAAGGTAATTCTTTTTCTGCTAGCAAAGGGCAGATTGTCTTTCACACAAACACAAAGCAAACTTTTCCATAACCTGACAGCTGAGTGGCAGTAAGAACACCGCAGGTGCCAACAGGGATTAAGCGTACTCCTCTTTTTCCACCTCCATCTCAACAACAGAAATGTAATCTGTACATGGTGTGCATCAGGAAGGATTAACGAACTGGCCAAACAGCTCTCTCACTTGTCTCAGCTAATTTCTTATCATTTCTTTAAACTATGACATAAACAGGATATAATACAACCTGTTTACTCTCACCTGGATCTTTCTAGTAACAAAAGGCATATGTCTTATGTACAACTTGGATTAATTTTGCCACTGCAAATGAATCAAACGTGCTCAGGAAAAATTATCTTGGGTGATTGAATTCAACTCATCATAGAAACTAATTAGTAGAGCTAGTACTGAACTGAAAAAATACAATCTAAATATAGTCTTTTTTTGTTAAATTGTGAGGTGGCTTATGTTTTCAAAGTGTCTATATGGTGCAAAAGAAAATCCTGAAGGTGAACAAAATTAAAGGTTAAGAAGAAATAAATTCAATCAAGTTCCTTTTAGCTGCTCCTCATTATTAAGTGCTGTCGTGTCCATAAACCAAACTTAGCAGTAGCTTAAAAAATGCGTCAGAATCTGAGAACAACAAAGTGGGGGGAAAACATTCGGCAATACTGGGGTTTTAAACTGAACTATATCTGTCATTTTAGAGAAACAGTCATCTTGGAAGCGATATCACCCATTAATGACATTTTATTTTTCGGGTATTTTTAATGGTGATTAAAGACTAAAACAACGTATTCCTCATTAACTACATGTCTGCGAAGAGAGTGTGGCCCTGTCTGAGGGTGGATAAAAGAAGACATTAATCGTTTGTGCAGAGATCAAAGATAAAGCCACAGTTTTCTCCTCTTCCTCACTGCAGGCTGACTGCACACAGCTGATGTTGTGAAGGAGGGAGCACAAAGCCCGCAGCTGGTGTCAGGTCCAGTTCATCTTCTGAAACACCCGGTGGAGGGGTGAACCGGAAGTGTTGAAGGAGGTTGGTGAAGAAGAGGAAGAGCTCCATCTTAGCCAGGCCCTCTCCGAGACACACCCTGCGACCTGCAAGTACTCCAACCATGTCAGGGCAAGTGGTGACAATCCCCCTTCTTGGAAACATATAACAAATTTGAAATACCTGCAGAAAAGGGCAAGAAGGCATCTCTCCTGATGAATTTACCCGCCGGATCCAGGAAATGAGAAGGGTTAAATGTATATGGGGTTTCCCACTCACTCTCATCATAGAGGACAGAAGTAAGAAGAGGAAATACTGTAGTTCCCTGGGGATTAGATACAGGCATCAAGTCGGGATGATTGGACATTTATTGTCGTCAAGGGTTTATTTAGATTTGTTTTTTTTTAAAGATCTGAAAAATCATTGAGATGGTTACCTCTTTGATAAAGTATCCCTCGAAAGTGACATCTCGACTGGTTTTGTGTGGAATAGACATGGGAACGATGTTGGCCAGCCTCTGTGTCTCGTGGATGACAGCATCAGTGTAAGGCAGGTTTTTACGGTCCTCTACTCGGACTCTGCGGCTTCCTATCACTCTGGCCAGCTCCTCCTGGACTTTGCCTGCACACATAAACATTAATGTACATACTAACTCCTTTACAGGTCTGTCCACAAGCTGCCAGCTCTGTACGACTAAAAGATTTACTTCGAATGTCAGTGAAACTATGTTCATGTTTAATAGTTTTAATGTTTAACATTTTCTGTTTCTCAACAAGTTCAAAGTACATCGGAGGCCCTTTGCAGAACCCAGAAAGGTTAAAAAGGTGCTCTCGCGCTTCTCAGTGTTCCATTTGCCATTTCAGTGACAAGCAAGAGAGGTTATTAAGGTTAAAGAGAACATATTTGGTATAATTTTAGTAGATCTGGTTTGGATCTGGAATCAGTGTAATTGCCCATGATGTGGACAAACTATATTTAGAGATGTGTCCCCAAGGAGCCTGTGTTGATTTTTCAATAAATGCGCATGAGACTGCAAAGTTGTATAAATGTATTAATAGCATCTGATGTTTGCCAATGCAGAACAATTTTGGATAGGGCTTGACCTCCTAATAAAATATGCTTTCAGATGAGGTGCTGGTTCAATTAGGAAAATCCTGCCTGCATAGCTGGTTACAGCAAACAAACAGCAGTTTGAAATGAAAATTATTTGAGTCATTCAATACTGAATGGAGATGGTGCAGCTTTCTCCTTAACAATGAATTAAATGTAATAACACTTTTTAGAAGTTAGAAGGAAAATTAAAACACTAATGTCATTCGCTAGTTTAACACATTCGATATATTAAAGTGTATGTAAAGAAGAGGGAAGTGTACCCTGAATATTTGGATATTTGGCCATCAGCAGCAAACCCCATCTCAGCGTGGTAGCTGTGGTGTCAGTGCCTGCAGCAAACAGGTTGGTCACTGTGAAGATCAGGTTTTCCTCATTGAAGTGAGAGTCTTTAACGAAAGAGTCCTAAAAGAAGGGCAACATATTAAGAAACAAACAAATATAAATATTTTCGTCTTACAGAGAATAAAAAACCAAAACCAAAAAAAAAAAACACGTTACCTCTTCCTTCTGCTTCCTAATAAGAAAGCAGTCCACAAGTCCTCTGCAGGTCTGGGGATTCAGCGTGTCTTTCAAATGTTTGATCAAATCATTGACATCTTTGACGGTGTTCTTGACATTTTTTAATATTAGCTGCCGTGCTTTTGTCCATCTGGCCAGCCAGGGAAACATGTTGTAAAGCTGCCAAATTACAGCATAAAACAAAACCATTTTAGGGGATCAAATTTTAATCCATTCGTTAAAATGATAACGGCGTATCAGCAGTAACACAAGATTAAAGGTAAAACACTATATACAATTTTCATACTTTAATGTAAAAATATTTTCTGATTTTGGATCAGCAAAGAACAACATGTCTAAACAACAAGAACAAAAAAGAAGTCAAAGTATTCTTACAGAAACCTTCATACATGGAATTTAAATAAAATATTTAAATGGGGGCAAATTAATACCTTAAAAGAAATAAAATAGATCAAGGATTTTGATATCAATAAATTATCCAAGTCCTGTTGTCTCTAAACAAAAGACAACATATTTAGATAGATACGGTATCTGTCCATTTAAATAGGCTTGGGTTTGTCCATGTTATGCATTGTTCAGGTAGGATCATATCCATTTCATTGTCAGCTAAACATATGATTGGGTTGTTTTAAGGCTTTTCCATTCAGAAAATAGAGCCTCATAAGAAAAAACACATCACATATAATAATATACATATGTTACCTGTCAGAAATGGGAACTCAAGGCAGGATTCAGTTGCAAAGATATTTAGCAAAAATCTTTAATGAAACAAAGGCACACTCGCAAGGAGTGGAAGACAAGGCAAAGTATAGAATAAGAACGCTCTAGAAAACGAGGCAGACAAAGCTATGATCAAAGAATCAAATAATAATCTCTCTTGCAAGGCAGAACAAAACTGTGGACAAAATAATAACACTTGATAACAAGGTTTCAGAAAAGCTAATAAACTACCAAAATAATGCTCACTCACTCAGGAGGAAAAAGCTATGGACACAAAATAACAACGGCTAGAGACGAGGAAAAGGCAAGGGAGGTTCAGGGCAAGGCTTTTCAAGGCCAAAGTTAACACACAGTTTGGGTCAGAAGACGAAACACACTGGCACAAGACAAGGTAAGACGCAGACTATTTAAACACAAGGGAAGGGAACCCTTGGTCCCTATGATGGGACCGCTGACTCAGTTCTGATCAAGATTCAGCTATTGGACAGATGACTTCATATTTTACCTCTTGATAATTTGATCCACAGAGAAGCTGGCTGCAGTGTGTCCGGACTCAGAGGTTATAAAACAGCCTATATCCAATTCCCCTTTGCCATGCTAAACAGTTGCTTGAAGGTATTTATGAGCTGAATTTAAAATCAATGCTTTCTTCACACTAAGATTAGATTTTACATTCTATATAAATAGGTGTTAGCCTGTTATTATGCATACTGAACCGACATTAAGATTACCTGGATTGCTGCAGAACCTGTAACGCGGATCGTCTCATTGGCTCGACTCACTAGGTTTCTAAATCTGGGGTCAGTATATTCGAATCTGCTTCCATAGACGATGGAAGAGATGATGTTCGATGTTGCATAATTTACTGGAGATGTTGTGTCGAACGGTTTCCCTGTAAAGAGACAGTGAGAATCATGTATGTTGCAATTACAGTCACTGGCTGCAGTCTGCTGATGATAGAAGCACAACTTTGGATGTGCGCATTTGTTAACAGGTGAGATAGCATTAAAGAGTCACTTTGCTTTTTGATGAGGCTATTCTGTCTACGGTGTTATGTCCAGTGAGTTGCCACACATCAAAATATGACATTGACATTGTACCTTTGTGATTTTCAAAAATTTGAATCAGATAGCCACATTCCTCCAAGATTTTTTCCTCAGCGACTCTTTTGCCCATCCCAAAGTCTCTGAGGGTGGTTAGGGCAAATCGTCTCATTTCTCGCCACGATTCTCCATTTGCAAACAGAATTCCTTAGAAGCACAAAAAATTGTGGTAAAGATTTACAATCGCAAGAGACAAGCAAACTATTGATGGTAGTAGTTTTGTTATATGGTTTTGTGTCCCTTTAAGGACTTAGTTTTACCACCTATTTGCAATTATCTTACAAATATAAAAGCTATAAGGATACTAAAGAAAAGGTTGCACAATACCTACCATGGCCTTTATTCGTGTCATTAAATATCGGTGAAATTTCTCTGTCTCCAAATTCCTCTGCAAAGCTGACCAGAGCTTCTTTGACCGCCTTATAGCCAGCCAGGACAACCACTTTCTTAGGTCCAAAGTATACCGTAAATACAGAGCCATGTTTCTTAGAAAGCTGGACCAACAAAAGAAACAGGTTAAAAAGACAAAAGAGTACAAAGTGTTGAAAAAATAAGTTGCAGAATTTGTTGTTTTGAATTAGGAGCTCCAAGTCACCTCACAAAGTGTTTTGTATGGCCTCTGGAGATCAAGTTGCAACAGGTTGCCAAGCAGGGGAAGAGGTCTCGGTCCTGGGGGTTCTCTCCTCATTTCCACGGACGAGGAGGAAACTGACACAAGGTAAAAGACAAGCAAAAGGAAAATGGCTCCTATCACTGTAGTAGGACTCAAAGAAAGCGAAGAAACTAAATCCTTCAAAGGCTCCATTTAGTCCGTTGTTTGCAGTCCTCCTGGTCAACCTAGAACATTGAGCTGTTTGTGTCCCTGTGAAAAGCTCCAGGGGAGGCATGTTTCATCCCGCCTCCCCAGGTCTGTACACAGCTGAGCTTTGGACATCCTTTGAGAGGGGGTGGGTGACTGCAGGTGGCTAATCTAAAGGTTACCTAAAGAACATTCTGCTTTTTACTTTTCTGTTTCTTTTACTATAACTAATGTTTTTAAGTCATGAGAGATTTAATTTCTGAGTACTTTCTAAACAATTGTGTGCAGTTTTATATTGTCCGTTGGTCTACTAGCGTGTAAAGATGAAAAGACAATCAATAACCTCCAACAGCCCCTACATGACTCCACCACCTAATCTATAGCTATATAACTATATATAACTAGTACTAGTAGAAAAAGATTAAATATTAACAGGAACTGCTAATCTGATGGTCAACACTGTTGCTTAAATAGAGATTTAGATAAATTGTCTTAAAATAAAAAGTATGTTAACTAGTACCAAATCACTGCAAAAGTGTTTCAAACAAGTTAACTTCTGTATAGTTCAATTTTCAGCCAAATGTTTAAAAAAAATTGTGCTTGCACCTAGAGCTGGTGAAAAATCTGTATGCAAACACATTCCAAATTTAAACAACAGACACCAGTCTCTTCAACCATTTGCATAGAGCATTGTTTAATTTAAAAAGAACAGCGAGACATACAGAGTTGACACGGTCATTTTGAAGGTACACAACAGTACACAATTACATTCATGGAAATTCCCTTTTTACATACGATACACCAAATTTCAGCAGGACTCAATCCCTACAAATCAGCGGTGCTTTTCTCTTTCACTTTGCAGCTCTCTCAAGTCATACATGTAATGAGGGCTGGATTGTGCAATTTACATCCAGATTTTTTCAGTAAGGAAAATTAAAATGCCTGGCAAAGATCGACTTAACAGCAATGGGAATATACATAGTACAGATCATGACGGAAGCACTGTAAATCATGGAAAGCAGGTAGTAATGTAATTTAGTGCTGTGTTTAGTTACACAACATACATTCATCTCACTTCTGAAAAAGTTTTTTTTTCTTCTAAGAGCAGGAATGTCTTGTCACTAATGTCACTAAATGAGATGATTTGTTTAATACCCTCAGGTTATAATATTGATCCTTATGAAAGCAGGAGACTGTGACTACATTTCTCAACATGTGTGGAAATTACTTTGGGAAACGTTGATTGTTATTCTACATCTTTTCTACACTATACATACATCTTTTTACAAGTTTTTAAGAATGAACAAGGCTTTGGGAACGCAGCAATCTGAGCAAGCTCTGAACTGAGGTCCATTGCACAACCAAACAAAGAGAAAAGAATACAAAACATGGTGCTGATCATTCCTCTGTCCAACAAGGCATTTGTCTGAATGCACAGGAATGCAAGTTTCATTATCCACTAACTGTAGGCCATTTTAACATTGCACTGATTTTCATTCCTTCATGAGAGCTGCTCTGAAGACGTAAAGTTTGAACAGTAGCAATTGTTTGTAACAAAAATCTTTTTTTTAAAAACTATAAGAATTGTGACAGACATATCCTGTAGCCACAGAAAAACTACTCTAGGTCAAAATCAGTCAATCACATGACGTTCTCGTGCATCACACACTGACTTCAGAATTTCCCTCTACACACCCTCAGTGTGAATTGTGTTGACCAACATCTGAAGCAAAATGCCGCTTCAATTTTTTTTGGCAGCAGAAAATAGGACGATTGCCAAACAAAAGCTGAAAACTGAGAAGCACGAACTGTACTTAGAATGGATTACATGTACTCTGAGGATTAATCTCGGCATGGACGGTCTTGTTCTGTAGAACTAAAATTTTCTTCCTTCAAAGTATCATGCTTTCTCTAAGTTATATTGCATGCACTCGTTAATTATCCAAAACAAACCATCTTGACTACGGTAAATGGTTTTAGTACCATAAAGACTTGTATTATGTACACCTGGCAACAACATTAAGAGGCTCTTATGGATAACCATTCCTGTTATGCAATGGAAAGAGACAAGGACCCTCACTTGTTAGATAAGGCTCGAAGGTGTGCAACAATTTAACAATCACATCAGTTTGAGAGGTTGTCCTTTAGAGATGATTGACAATCACCCCAAAAAATTATAATAAAATACAAGAAAGGACAACAGTCATAAATAACGAAAACAAGATCAGCACGGAACCTTAGCGTGCTCACACACGCCATAAAAAGCCCTGTCACGCAGTTCTGTGTAGTGGTTACAAGATGTCACTGTCTTAGACTTTCATTAAAAATGGTGCAGAATGGCCACAGGCCACGGATCAAGTTATAGTCAAAATCAGTGTTTCTACATTCACACAGGAACGAATAAAAGAATGACCAAACGAAGACACACAAAAGTGATGCAGCAAAAAAAAAAGTGATTCTTGTGACTGGATCAGTGGGTCTGTGTTAATGTTCAAGTTAAAAGTGGAGCTGGAGATAATCAATGTTCTGCTCCAGCCTGCGCTCACACTTGCTGTGGGATTTAGTCCTTGTACACAGGGTAAAAAAATCAAAGTGATGAGAATAGGCAAAAGACAGCTCTTTTTTCCTTTCTCTTACTTCCTCTCAGTCTGCGTGCAGTGTTGGAACTGGGCGAAGCTGAGGAACACCTGCTCCAGAGAAATCTGGCTCACACAGTAGTCTTCGATCTGATATTTCTCTTTTGCTGCCTCCAATGTCCCAAATACCTGTATGGGATTGGAGAGCAGTGAAGGAGAGAACATGAAAAAGTGTGACAAGATCACAGCCTGCTGGAAAAAAATATGTTTTCATGTCCATGTGTTTTTTTTATTTATATTGATTTTGTGTTTGTTTGTTTATGTTAAGACTTTCACAGCATCTTATTTTAACATGAGCCTGGAGGTTCTAACCCCAACCACATTGGAAAAGTAAAGTAAAACATAAAATACTTAAAAAAATAATAATAACACAAATAAAAAAAACAATAAAAATATATGGGTAAAATCCAGGAAGAAAAAGTCTCGTATGCTTCACATGTCAGTTAATGTGTAACATTTTGTCCACTAGATGGAGATCTAACAGCAAAAGTGCATGGGATGATTTTTTGTTGTTGCTGTGCTCATCAAGAATTTGTTGGAATTGTTCAATCATAGAATCAGCTTACTGTACCTGTGCCCAGGTTAGCGTTTTGTCAGTCAAATGGTAGTGCACCATTCCCTGGTGCTCATCTTTCAGCTGACTTCCTGTTGTAGAGAAGAACCACAGTTAGATCTACTTTATCACTCTTTTACAGAGATTTCCCCAAGGACATTCAACTTAGACAAAAATTGGGAAAATTTAACTGAAAGCCTGTGCCTTAGGGGTTGTTTTCTGCCCCATAAGACATCCTGACAAGTCTTACCAGGAAAGGTGCTTTCAATGAAGTCTTTAAAAAGAAGCAGGTCGCTGTCCTCCAACTCTGCCTCCACATGCACTTTAGCCAGGAGGGTGTAGCCACTACCAAACTTGCTTTTCAGGTGTTGGGGACTCCCGAGGCACTTAAACTGACCGTTGACCATCACAGCGAGCCTGGTGCACAGGGCCTCACACTCCTCCATGCTGGCATGTGAACACATCCAAGAGACGGACACATCGCTTTTAGCAACAACAACAAAAAAACAACTATTTTTACAAATAAGTGACATGTTTTAAAGACCTCACCTGTGAGAAGTGATGATTATGGCCTTGCCGGACTCCCGAGTGCGTGTAATGGCGTCCCACAGCAGCCTCCTAGCCACAGGGTCCATTCCTGTTGAAGGCTCATCCAGGAAGATGACCGGAGGGCCACCAATCAGAGCCATGCCTGCACTCAGCTTCCGCTTGTTGCCCCCACTGCAATTGGTCATAAGGGTTTCTTAATTACTTCAGCGGAATAATATCAGAATGAAAAAAGTACGGTCTTAGACAAAGATCTGCTGACCTGTAGCTGCGGACCAGTTTGTCAGCATGAGGCTCGAGCAGCAGCGACCTCAGAACATTCTCCACACAACCAGACACATACTTCTCTGGTATTCCTCTGAGCCGGGCGTACATGCACAGTGTTTCTCTTCCCGTCATATGGTCCAACACAGCATCAAACTGAGGGCAGTAACCTATGCGCTGCTGCACCTGCAATCCCAAAATAAGTTTTATAATGAAACTTCAGTGTGGAGAACGCAACATTGGAGAGTTTGTTACTTTAAACACAAAGGCTCCACAACTAGAGTAAATTTATTTTTCTTTTAGCACCAAGCCAGACTGCCTCTTGCTTACTTTCTTAATGTCCCTCAAGATACTGTATCCATCAATAAAGGCGTCCCCAGACGTGACGCTTTCATCCCCCGTCAGCATCTTAAATGTGGTGGTCTTCCCAGCTCCATTAAAGCCCAGGAGGCCAAAACACTCCCCTTTCCCCACAGCCAGAGACAGCCTGTCTACAGCCAGAAGAGTCTCCCCGCTGCTGTACACCTGAAACAGAGCAAAGCTTTATTCCAATCTCACACATATCAGCAGCCATGCTTATTTCAGCAGTAATAAGAGAAGCTGCACACCTTGCTGAGCTCCTGCAGTATGAGCGGGCTCCCAACCATGGACTCCACTACAGGCTGACACTCCAGGACCCTCTTCCTCTCTTCAGCCACATCTCTGTCTTCTGGTTGGAGCGCTGCATCCGTTATTAGGGGCAACTGAGAATGTTGGGGAGAAAAAAAACATCAAGTGTGAGTCGTTCTTTACATCGACATCCATTTTTCTGTTAAATACGTTAATAAAAGTAGTTAAAAAAATAACTATTCACTCTTTATATCCTCTTTTGCTCCTGGAGTTTAGGCTGAATATATGAAACCATACACACAAAATTGAAATAAAGTTCCATGCACAGTGCAAGCTGTAGTTGCTAAGGTACTTCTTCAAAGGAAAAGTCAAACAAATGCTCCAAAGGGCTTCTACCTGTTTGTGTCTGCGGCACAGGGAAGTGAGGAGTCGCCAGATAGTGTGGACACACTGCAGCTCGATGACAAACAGCAGCAGGATGAATACAACACCCTGCACTGAGAAGGCTACGAGAAAACGTCCAACACCAGGCTCTGATATCGAGAAGTAGTTTGTTTGGTATGTGATATCTAGAAAAAAGACGGAAGAGAAACAGTGAGCTACATTCAGGTGAAATCTATGCAGAAAGAAAATCAGGGAATTGTATCAGTGTTAAGAATAACTGATCATCAATCCATCCATCTATTTTCATAACCACTAATTCCCTTATGGGGTCGTGGGGGGACTGGTGCCTAACCCAGTAGTCAATGGGCGAATAACTGATCATCATTGCCAAATTTTTTTTGTGTTACATGTTTCGAGAACTTAAAATTTATAGCAATCTTCAACTACCATCCAGTGGGGGTGTAGCAGGAAAATGAACCAGTCCTATGATTCATGGGAGCACTATTTAAAGTCACACACACATCCCTCTCAATCCATAAACAGTCACTCACCAAACGTCCATTGTTTTATAACATGCTGAGGCTGTGTTGAAGTAACACTTACTTAAGAACTTGCAGATTGCTCCGCTGACAGGACTGGAGGTGCAAAATGAAATAAATTCATAGTTCTGGTAGAACTGGCTGAAAGACATGCCCAGGCAGTAGTTTGGGAAGATCAGGAAAACCTTGTCCAATAAGTGTGACATGTCCTGCAAGTTCAACTCTGTAATAAAAATCAAATCAAGACAGTCAGAGCTGGTGGAGATATCTTTTATGCACTTTCCCGATTCTCTCTCGTTATGCTTTATGCAGCGATAATCTGTTGAGTGTGTGCAGATGCAGGCATCTCCTCTTGCACATATGAAATCGCAGCAGCAATTTATTCATTTTTTACTTTTCACAGCAAGAAGCTTCACACATCCCACTCTTTATCACATGGGCTCTTCAATCAACTAAGTGTCAGATCCCAGAACATGATCCCTCACCGTCTTCCCACACATAAATATTGCAAACTTTTTTTGGTAAAAGACATAACTAAGCAAGTAATATTAAATCGATATTGAAATATATTCCAAAATAGAATGAACAGCACATTAGGTGTATATGAGCTGTTTGTTGAAATAATACATAAAGGTGAATGGCTTACTTCAAAATGACTTTTAAAGATAGTACACCAGCTGGAGAAGTGCTTCATTAATGCAGTTTAACCTTCAAAAGTTTTAGAGAGCCTCATGGACCACACACAGTGTCCACAGTGGGGACAGAATTTGATTAGCTGTTCTTAATAAAAGCACTTTCTGCTGTGGTAATTTCTCCTTCATGAATGATTACACAGGACATTTACCAAAGTTCTTCATTACTTTCGGACTTTAAGTCTGGTCCATTACTTTTATAAATAGCTGTAAAACGTTTTGACTTCACTCACCTATATTTTGGACAATTAAACGATTCAAAAAGTGTAAAAGTCTGACGTCATGGATGGACTATCACTCACCAGGGATTGTCATGATGGTGACGGCAAGAAAAGTGGCAGTGCCCGAGATCACATTGAAGATGGTGAGGCGTGTGTAGGCAGTAGCAGCAGTGGAGAAGAGGAAGCTGAGCAGGTACATGAGAGGCACAACAGCCCAGCCGTACAGCAACAGTATCAACAGCACATCTATAAGATGGCTGTCATCCACAAAAGCCTTGATACCGAATGCCTGAAACACCACCTACAAAACAAAAACGTGAAAAAATCTCAGCTTTTGCTACATGCTCTGTAAACAGTAACTTCAGCAGGGAGAACTCGAGGTCATAAGTATTTGTCATTTTTTTTATGAACTATAAAAAGATCTCAAACTGACCAGCATAAGGATGCAGGGAAGCATGAAGTTGATCAAGTCCCACAACAGGGCTGAAAACCAGAAGTTTGACAGGTAGACTCCGCTGACCTGCTGAACATGCTTAGACTTGATAGAGGACTCTGTTACAAGTAACAAGGCAAAGGTGCTGGACAGGGAGGCCATCCCATACATCAGGTTGATGGCAATGGCAAACCCCGTCTTACCCCTGGAAGCAAAACAGCAAGACAAGTTACGAAACAACACAAAAAGACACAGAAGACTAAGCACAATGAAATAGTGATGGTCATTTTAAGTCAGGAATTCCTCTTAAATACTGTAATTCAACATGAATTAACTTCATATAGAAGAGAAACATTTTTTTAGACTATTCTAATGTTGTCTTGTTATCCAAGACATGCCCTGCCCCTTCCCTACTCACTCTGTGAGCTGGCTTCGTGCAGCCTCAGACAGATTGCGTGGCATGGGAAGATTCCCTGTCTGGATGGAAGCATTAGGACCGGCCAGAAGCTTGAACAGAGCATTATCGACCATCATGAGGGCCGTCGCAGGCGTGTGATAACCCTGATTGTTAAAGTAGGCTGTTGCTTCGGCGTATTGGCTGCTGCTGCCACGAAAAGCAGCACCCACCACACAGCGCTCATTAAAGCTGCCGCCTTCCTCCTTGGCCTGCGTTAGGATGTAATCTGTGAAGTCTTCACAGCGAGAGAGAGAGAACACAAATCAATGAACATTCAACACTGACACGCAAAGGCTGTAAACCAGGTGGACCTGGCACAGATTCACAAAGCTTGTGCGTGAGGCCCACTTTAACCCTTTACTGAGAAGATAGATTCCCAGTTTGTGAATCTGTAGTTTTTTATGCCTCTTCTTGGTGCTTTGACAAAGAGTTTCTGATTCATGGTCCCAAGCTACAAGCCACACGTCTTTCTCATAGTGCTTACCCGTTAAATTGATGAGTTGACCATGCTGAGAGGAAAGCTGAGAGGTGTATGTGTTTGCCAAGGCCGAGGCGAGGGGGCCTGCTCCAGGCGGCAGGGCCACGGGAACCCTGGTGGCACCATAGCGACTGAGTGCAAGCTTCAGCTGAGGAGCGTTCTGGTGATTGGGAAAGGTGCGCGCCACAACTAAGGCCACGACAGTGAAGATCAAAGGGACCAGGAACTGAGCCACCATCACCTTCCAATTTCTCCAGCTGTACAGTGCCCTCTTCAGGAACATGGCATAGAACTGTTGCAGGTGTAGTCTGAACTGTTGGAAGAAGAATGCTGCAGGGTTAGCAGTGTGTGGTTAACAGCACAAGCACCGGTTCTGCTAAAAACCTACCCCAGTGTTCAGCTTTATGTTGGAGCAGTCCTCTGAGATGAGCGTGCCGCTGTCTGTGAAGTCGGTGACATCGGTCAGCCCGCTGATGCTGCTGTTGTCATCCGTGGTCCAGTCATGAGAGCGCCTCTCGTGCTGGTACTGCAGGGCGGGAAGCTGAATAGCCTGGATGTCTAAGCTGGAGTCCACCAGTTTCCCCACTCTGAAAACATGAATCAACCACAAATCGAATAAGTAACAGGATTTCCAATAGTCTTCAAAAAAGCAAAACACACTGTTTTCTTCAAATCACTTAACACATTAACATTATACATATATAAAAAGACTATGGATAGAAAGAGGTTTTTGGTACATTTTTTCAAAACTGTTAATTCTTCTTTCCTTTTAACACTTCAGTGCATTTGAGGGAGACCGAAGCTGCTGGCAAAAAAATAAGCTATTTCTGGACATTTGTATTTCAGTTTGAGAGCATGAACCCAAATCTAGTTACACTGAATACCCAACCCTCATCGGGTTGGACACAGTCCTTCGTTGCTTACATTGTAGTTTTGTCCTTTTAGTCCCTCAGTCTACCTTTTATACAATGTTTATATGTTAAGTTAAACTGTATGAGCAATAGCAAAAAAGAAAAAGACAAGGATGCGAAAATACCAGAGAGCAGTTTGTAGTTTGTTACGTTGTCATCTTTGATACAAGTAAATGGTCAGAAATTATGTCTGGCCTTCCAGCATCACATGTAATTGACCAGATATCCCCAGAACCAATTCAAATGTTAAGTATGTGTACCAGTGCAGGTAGCATGCAATGCCCATTGCAAGGGGAGTGGTCTTTTGTTTGTTTCCAAGGAAACAGAAACCTAGTGAACAAAGACATAACTGATGATCGAGCTAGAGGCAGCTGGAACTAAGATGTATAAGTAAAAGATGCAAGTAAGGAAGCTTTCAAACCCCACTAGTTAAATTTGGGGTTATTAATACTTTTTAAAAAATCAGGGACAATCATATAAATAAAAGCATGCCATCAAGTTTTTTTTTCTCATTGTTTGTTGTTTTGTGAGTGGGATATTGGACTGGACTGATATACTAATGGATTCAAATGTTGAACATAACCTGGCTTTCCATTAGCTACAGCATTTCAAATTCCAAGCAGCAGGAGAGTTATTTCCAGCATCAAATCCTTATCAAACACAAAGTCTGGCACATTCAGTAAATCTCATATTATTTTATCATATTATATCTTATATATATCATAATATATATTATACCTTACCTAAGAAAAACCTCCTCCATAGTGGTCACTGAGGCTCCAAAGCTGGCAATACCAAGCTCTTCTCTGTTCATCTCCAGCTCAGCAAACAGCAGTTCAAACCTGCAGGAAAATACACACAGTTACACAGTACCTAACAGTTTAGTACACTTAAGAAAAGATAACTTTGAAAAGATAACTAATGATCTGAATGGAATTCGTAGTTTAGTCTGTTATAAGATTTATAATACCCAGTCTCTGTGCACTGTCCTAATGAAAGGAAGCTTGCCGTCAAATTCGCCACCATGCACATTCATAACAATTATGCCACAGTTACATCAGGACAGTAAACGCCACTAATTCGATACCCTATATTTAGACATTCAGTAATTCACAGCTTCCTCTCAAACAGTGGCAAGTGTGACTCCAAACCATCGCTCTTTGCGTGATGCGTCATTGTAAGTACATTAGTGGGAATGATTTGAAGCCCGACTAACCTGTTGGTGCTTTCTTTCGGCAGAATATAAGACAGCTCGGCTCCAGCACTGCTCTCCAGCGTAGCATTTGGAACGTACATGTGCACAAGGCGAGTGATCTCAGACACATTACAAAGAGCGTCCTTAACTATCACCATGTGGTAACCAGCACCTGGTAAACAGAGGACATAGATGGATCTGGATCATTTACCACTCATGTAACCGCTGTGAGTGGTGAGTTACATTTATAGTTGACAGTGTTTGAAATGGAGGACTTCAATGTCTCACTTTTTTGTATAAAGAGACTCTAGTGTTTTTGTTAAAACAACTTTTTAAAAATTTTTAAATCCTGGTAGCTCCACATTTACCATATTTGTTTTTGAGGAAGAGTGGTGACCCCAGGCACTGCAAATCCCCGCCTGCCATTATGGCTATACGGTCACCAAGAAGGTCAGCTTCGTCCATAAAGTGAGTGGTGAGCAGGATTGTGCGACCCCGTTTTTCCCCCTGCAGGAGGTCCCAGGTGGCACGCCGAGCAGATGGATCCATACCAGATGTGGGCTCATCTAACATAACAACCTGAAAAGGGGTATCACTGTTGAGAAACAAGCACATAATCCACAAGTAATAAGAATGAAACGCACTTAAGGTCCTAACCCTGGATTCTCCAATGAGAGCAATTCCAATTGAAAGCTTCCTCTTCATGCCACCAGACAGGGTCTTTGAGCGAGCCTGCTTCTTGTCCTCAAGGTTCAGGATGCGGATGATGCGATCCACCTCGTCTGGAATTTTGTCTTTGGAGAAGCCTTTTAACTGAATATAAGACATCGAAACACTGAGTTCTCTCACTGATACCATCAACATCTACATTAGAAGGGCCACTGGAGAGAGGATGATGAGAATCTGAAAGAACTGCCTTTAATATCGTGCAAGATATTATTTATTTTCTTCCCCATAAGTGATTCATTAGCCCCATTTATTGTGTGTTATGCAACATCCAGTAAGCATTTGTTTGTATGTTTTAATGTTGGAAAATATACACAGAACTGACAAGATTGGACCACTCACTTCCCTAAGCATGCATAGGTGAATTAGTTTATGAGTAAATACCTGTGTGTAGAAGAGGAGGTGCTCTCTAACCGTAAGGTTGTCGAACAAAACATCGTGCTGGGGACAGAGTCCCAGACTGCGGCGTATCAGTGCCATGTCCTGACAGATGTCATAACCATTGATATAGGCTCTGCCACTGGTCGGAGGAAACAGACCTGACAAATGAAGGCAGCCGGGTTAAAACAGGTTCTGGGAGTAAGTATGATTTGTGTATGTGTTTGTGTGTACAACGCTTGCTTGAAAATATGTTCGGACTGTTAACCTGTGAGCATGGACAGTGTTGTGGTCTTCCCAGCTCCATTGTGTCCCAGCACCACTGTGATCTGTCCTTCAAACATGTTGAGCGTCAGATCTCGTACAGCCTGGCGCATCTTGTTGCCCACTTTGAATTCCTGTTAAGAAGAATATGATCAGAAACCAGAGGAACGATTGGCATGTTTCAGTGTGCTGAACAGTTTTTTGTTAATCAATTACTGTATCTCTTTTTTGTAAATGAATAACAAAGCTTGTTCCACCATATCACCAATGACCTGGACATCACAGGGAACATGACATGTTCTTGGTAATGTCGCAGTGTCACAGTGTAAAGCTGCTCACCTTAGTCAGGTGTTTTATCTTTATCCCAGAAACTAGTCCAGCTGGCTCTTCTTCCATAAACTCCCCTTTCAGAGCTTTTTCTGCATCCTCCTCTTCCTCCTTTTCATTCACCAAAGCCATGCGAGGGCTGCTGCACCAGTATGAAGGCTGCAGATAAGGGTATTAAAACAAATGATAAAATTGGTCTCCTCAGGAAGCTCTGCATATTGAAAGTCAAAATGTGGACACAAGTGGTGATCACAGCATGCGGTCACTTATTACTGACCCTGGTTAATTATGGGTGACACAAGGGAAGCAGAAAAAAACTGCAGACAAACATCATTATTGTTCATGTAAACTACAGGCAATTGTGTCCAGGGCAAACCACCCTTTGCTGCACTTCCTAAGAACCAGAGTCGCACCTCCCTGTACCGTGCTACAGAAACAGCATCCACATACACAATGGATCCAAAATGAAGTGCGTCAGCATCTAATCCACACCCTGCTGGCAGCGTCTTGAATTCCTGATGACTTGGAAATGGGTGAGCATGAGTTTATTTTTGTGAACGCATGAGTGTGTGTGTGTGCGTGTAAGAACACCATTTCGTGATGTTCAACAGTTGTTGTAGAGATAAATCTTATTTGGGTTGGCTGGAGAGACTCAGACGTTTCCTGTTTTTCTAACTAGCTGAACCTGAAGACTTCCTCTGGCTGATATGTTGAGACCTCTCATTTCTATTCCTCCCCACTTCCATCATGTCAGAGCCACTTTCACTGAACAGTGTTGTGACTTTCAAACATGTTCATCTTGGAGAAGATCTTGGCCATGATGTGATCTGATTGCGCTGGAAGTGCTAAATACCACTGACTTTCCACATACGGTAACACAAATTTCTGCAATACACCACATTAGAAAAAACAACACTGTCTGACATGATGAAAATATAGAAAAGTTATCATTATAAATACGACTTATCAAGACAACTCTATCATTAATGTAGACACCCTGATAGCTTGCAAGCGTGTGTCCGTAAGTATAATCCAATTTATCTTCATGCATCTTAGTTGGTTTATATATCCATGTGAATATATTCATGCATGGACTAGGAATTCACAAACCGTATTTTTATTTTTCATCATTATTATTTCAAAACATACCAGTAAAAAGAAGTAAGACGGCAGAGGCACTCCGTACTCCCCAGGAAAAACTGCCTCCATGTACCAGGCCACCAGGCCATACAGCACAGAGTCAAACAGCAGCAAGCTCAGAACCTGAGCCATAGAGAAGTCATCATCCACCGTTACAGGGTCAAACAAGTTAGACCACTGGATTCCGGTTCCTGAAAAGCAAGCAATGCATGAAATAAAACAGTCATTACTTTTAAGAAACATGTTATAGGATCAAAAGATATATATCCAAATCCAACTCTCACCTTTGCCTTCAAACATTCCTATGAGTTGTGCTCCCATGGCCATGGCCACATTAGATATAAGGCAGGCTGAAACCTTCTGGGAATGGCTCAGTAAGTCATAGCGTGGCCACAGGAACAAATAAGGCAGATAGCTGAAGAAGTACATGAATCCACCTGCTGCTGCTGCCACATTAGCTTTAGTCAGACAAAAAAAACAAGAATCAACAGAGGAAGGTAAAAGTCAAGGAAACAGAAAGAATATGCTGAATTGTGTTCCCACATGCCAACTTAATAATCAATGTCACACATAAACCAGCATTTGTACAAAGTATTTAGTGGGGTCTATTAATCCCCTTTCCCTGATTGACGGAGCAAGTCTGAATGTACTGTTCCGACTGGACATTGGTGAGAGCAAACAGAATAGGAAGTCAAGTAATGAACAATAAGCAGGAAAGACTTTCAAGGCTTTTTCTGCTATTTCCAGGAAACATGACAAAAACTGTCCTAAGACCTCTTTCAGCCTGCCTAGAATTGTATTGATCCATTGCCATTATCTGTTCCTGAAAATGCACATCAGTGGGTGGGCGAGATGTTTCCAAGCAGCCATGAGCACAAAAGGTAGAAAAATAGTCTTTTTGCCTTTGTTCAGATCGCCGCAGGAGAGTTTCTCTGTTTGCTCAGTCTTTTTTTTCAGGTCGACAAATTATTGATAAGCAGAATCCTCACGCCTCATTGAGACTTGAAATACAAGACAGTGTTATTTTTTGTAGGCTAACAACTTATTGCGTGCAGTGTCACGAAAAACTAATTAATAAGGAGGATTGATGGATTATCTGCAGTTGGCGCTGTGTAAATAACTCCTGCTATCAGAGATCACAACAGGATGATTGTACAGAAAGCCAGACCGATTGAAGAAAACTGGAAACATGAGGAGGACAGGAAGAGCAGAAAAATGAAAGAGAGACACCTCACGATGCCAAAGCGATTCAGGAAAAAAAGCATAAATTCATAACTAAGGACAAATATTTACAACTTCCAAACAAGAGGCATCATAATGCTTCTATTTCTAATCATAACCATTTAAATGAATGTTTCCCATGATTTATAAGTGACTGAAAACAAAATGATTGCTTCATTGCAACTGCTTTGTAAAAAGCTGCTTAAATATAGTCTGAGTAGCATTAGCAATCTGAGCTGCTTCGCTCAGAAAAGCTGGAGGCGGAAGGATGCTGGTCTGAAAGAAAAGCTTTGAATGAAGGAGAGAGAGCAAAGAGGGAGGGAGAAGAGGAGCACAAGAAAGAAGAGACTTAAATAGTTTCTTTCTTGCAGAGGTTTCCCTGGCTGAATAGAGTGTTTGGCTTCCACTCAGATTCAGAGCAATTCTGGGTAAGAAATGTTTTCCCCATTTTTTGGAAGGACTAAAACATTTTCATCGAACAGAATTGGCCCCACACAACTCATGTCTATTGGATCCGAAATAGGGTTACATTACTCAAACATCTACTTAAACTGCTCCTCTTAAAGTTATTGTGCTCGGCAGTACAGCAGAATTTTACGGACAAAATACTGCTGTAAAAGATGTAGAACAGAAAGTAGTTTAGAAATAATTTGCCTGAATGTAAAGTGCAATTTAGGTGACAGACAATGAAAAAGAAACACACATATCATCATAGAGTAAAGAGACTACCCAAAACAGCACCCACCTCTCGAGAAGAAGGCACTGATCATGAAGCTGAAGTTGATGGTGGCCACAGTAAAGAGGAGGAGGAAGAAGAAGACCAGAGTGGGGTCACTGTAGGTCAGCACTGCACCGTTAGGGCTCACCTAGAAAAAAAACATACTCAGTTTCAGAGGACTGTTTCAGCTTCCCTTAACAAATATAAAGCGGTGGATTACAGGGCTATATTGGATATTTATATGCCAGAGTTTATTTAGGTGCTTTCCCCTTTCATATACTTTTTATTAATATCTTCCTTCAATGTAAAATGCTCATCACTTCTTTGTGCTTTGGGAGCAAACTACTGATTCATTATTCACCTTGAAAAAAAATGTACAAAAATATGAAGAAACAAAAAACACATAGGCTCCAGCCCCCCTGCAACACTATATGAACAAGCAGTATGGATGGAAATTTCCAATTAGATTTTCCTGACTAACAATTTCATATATGATGCATTTTCAAATCTATCTTAAATAGGATTGCTTTGTGGCAATATGAAGTAGAAAAAGCACGATCTTTTGGACTCGTCGTTGTACCTGAGAACCCACGGTTTCCATAAATGTTACATTTCAGTGACGAATGAGCCTCCAATGATTAAAAAAGGTGTCAAACTAATGAGTAGCTTCTCTTTGGGCTTCGAATATTTAATTTTATTGCATGAATAAAACAGTCTGAAAGAGATAACCTGTTAAACTGCTCATCGTTTCAGTATTCCACAGCTTTATATCGCCTATCATAGCTGTTACTTAAGCCATCAAATATTTTGTAGCTGAAGTTTAGCTTACCACACTTGGTAAATACACCAAGAAGATAAACAGTTTCCTCACACCGAGTGCAACAGTAGATATTGACATTGTGTTACCTCTTGCTTAACAGAGACTGATTTAAAGTATGATAGGAGCATTGCTTGGCTTGAATGCCAGTTATGTAAAGATAACTCATAACACAAACTCACCTGGATGCAGAGGAGCAGCGTCACAAAAAAGACTGAGATAGAGAGAAAGAGGAAGAACATCAAGAACCAGGCACTCCAGTGGAGCCAGTTGCTGAGACCCATCATCCTCATATACTCCTGAGATGTACAGCAACAGGCAGAGATAGCGAATGAGTTTGACATTTGAAAGACAGATTTTGGTTCCTGTGACACACAAAAGCTCAAAAACACACCTTGAGCTTCCTTTCTTTTTCCTGCACCACAGCTCGCACTATGTTGAGAGAGGTGTACGTGAAGCTGAGCACCAGTAGAAGCGGCAGCTGGTTCTGAATGGCCAGGATGAACACATCATATATGAAGGCGGGGTACGGAAACCTGGACAGAACCACTCTGATCTGACCCAGCAGAGGTGAGGCAACTGTTCTGTTGTAGGAGCGCATGACAGCCCGATCCACTGCGTGCTGCACCGCCAGAAAGCCCTCTCGGAAATAGCCTTTTAAAAAATTGGCAGAATTAGAATATAATTAAAGGTCAGCATCTCTGATCCCTACTTCCACGAAACAGCAGAAACCCACATAAAGCCTGGCTTTTTTTATTCAGGATGTCACAATGACTTTGACTCAGAAGTATGTCTCTTTATTTATTTATTTTTTAATCCGATTTCATGCAAACATTTTTCTGGGATTTGTTTTTACTTTACAGCTGGAGAGTACGTATTCTGATCTACCCTTTATTGTTAAGTTGCAAAAGAAAAAAAAAAGGGCCAACAGCAGTGCTGCATCTTAAACAGCCACCGCACACATATTTACAACAAATTATGCCAAAGCACCAAAATCACAGATAACACTCAATATGTCAAAGATGTGAAGGGCTGTGGTTGCCATAGAGACATAGCCTGAGGGGGAAGTCTGTTGCTGAAGATTCAGGCAAACAAAAAGCCTTTTATTCATATAAAAACAATCTATAGAAAAGCTCAACACCCATTGGAGCCCTGAAAGATATTGTGAAGCTCTCGGGATCATCAACCTTTGTTCTGATTTTTTTAAACTAGTAAATTAGTAAACTCACCTGGTGTGCCGCCCCTTTTATCATACTGTTCTCTTGGGCCTGGAAGCTGAAAAAGTGGAAAGAGGCTGAGGGTGTGCCAGTCAAGGTCGCTATTCGGGTTCAGCTCGGACTTCTCCTTTGGTGGGGCGTTGCGGGGGGTGAAAGTGAAGCGAAGATGGTAGTTCACCTGTGAGTGGAAAAAATGAAAGGAATTGGAATTTCGAACGTTTATAAAAAAAAGTTTGAGTACACTAAATGTCCTGCGACGAATGGTTTGAGTTGGTTCTCACCTTTCCAGTGTGTTGTGAATAAAAAAACTATTATGCCATTCTGGACATTGATTTTGAAACATTTTGAGAGGAGATTTTTTTTTGTTGATCACCAAGGACGAAGGTAATAGTCTTAAATTCCCAGGATTCTTTCCTCTGAATTTGGACTACTAGTAGAGTTAAAATTCTTCAGATATGATTCTTTAACCTTTTCCTTACATGATGAGCATCAACAACTTTTTTTTCTGAGACTCTCAAAAATCCAAGAGACATTTTCAAAAATGACAATCATTTTACTTCTAAATTAAATTGTAACCCTCAAGGTTCAAGCTAAGGGATATCATACACTATATTTTCATCTGTAAAAAAGCAGGTATAATTGGTTTGGCCTTGTTCAGGTCATAATTATTCAGAAATATGAAAAAAATATCGAAAAGGTTCGCAATACTTTATAAACCTATCGTAATGTGTTACTTATTATTAGAGCGCAGCACCTAAACAATGCTACTTCAGAGGTTCGTTTTTCTTTCCTGAGCGATTCACTGCTCTGACTGCAACTTATGCTGGTTTCATTATTTGTTTTCATTCTTTGGCGGATTTTTGTTTATGGTTTGCCATAGTGACAGAGATAAAGGCCATGCAATAAGAGTGGAGGAAAAACTGGTTACAAACAAAGCTCTGAAGGCTTCAGTTTGTCAGTTTCTTCCCTTGTAGTCACACTGCACAAACCTGTGATGTCTCCTTTGTCAGGTTTTTCTGGCACAAGAGAAAATGTTTCCTGTCAAGTGATCACCAGAGCACCACATCTGTTAAGTCTTTCCCTGTTTTTTTTTTCCAAAACTATAGCCACAAAAAAGTAGCCCAGCCGGATTGAGAAGGTCGACTACTGTGCTCGAACCAGTTTTACCTGTTTATTTTCTCACTCCAAGAACGGTAAAGGGACACCCGGTATTTAGATGCAAAAAAGTGCATCTACCAGAGTAGTGACATATTTTTGTTTATTTTGTGTGTTGTTGTTGTTGTTTTTACCTTCAGTGGCAGGGGCTCATCATCATGAGTGAAGGGGTGCTCAAACACAACTGCAGCTAGTAGCTTTCCTGAGAGGGGGTCATTTTTCACATAGGTCTCAAACTGCTCCTCTGTCTCAAACCCACGCACTGAAACAAAGAAGAAACACGCACACAAACCAAGCACATCGCATTAGTCGTAGCGTGGTGGTATTCATCTCATGTATAGCGGCATCCATAACTGTCTCGTGGCCCGACCTTGCTTCTCACTATTCTCGCTGACAGGCAGGAAATTGGTGAGGATGTGGTCGGCATACTGAATTCTGTGACAAGGTTTTTCAATACTAAGGGTCAAATTCAAACTGAAAACAGTGCACTTGAACTGCACAACATCACATAAAAAAGGGGGAAGAGTTGTGTTTGAAGTGGAAACACAAAAGCTCATGATGACATACAGTATCTTGACCTGAATGGTTCACAAAAGAAGGAACAGCGAGCACAGCCATAACAGAAAAGCCTATTTGGATGTTACTGCTTTCAATTCTATCCGTTTCTAAAATGGAAGATTCCCTTCTTCTATCAAGCAAACACGATCTTGTTCAGAGTCTGGCAGTGAACACTAGTATTACACTATTGGGCTGGGGTTAAATCTGGGTCATGCTCATAAAATAAACACTTGTGTAATGAAACATTGAGGGCAGAGAAGGAAATGCAAACATCTGCCAAATTCTCAAGTTCAGACATTCCCTTGATACACTGCTGAAATGGTTATGATTGGGTTAGCACAATCATTCCCAAAGGTTCTCTCACCAGAGAGGTATATTTGCAATACCAAGGGGAACAAAACAAGAGCAGCCATGACAAACAGAAAGGTATGTGAAACTCCACACCTCATCAGCGTTGCTATAAACCCTTCCTTCAGGCATAATACCTAAGCTTTGTGAAATCAAAGACAGATTTATCTTACTTTAAGTGTGAATGACAACTCTAAAATTCTGCTTCCATATAATTTCCCTCCAGCTCTCCCACCAAAGGTTACAACCAGTTCAATTATTCATTACTTGCTGAGCTGGGATCTCAGATGGCTGTGCACAGGACAACCTAACACAGATCTGTCTGCTCATCTCCACTCTCAGCTTCACACTGCCGCGCAGCATGTGTCCATCTTGTTAATTGTCCGTCAAAAGGAAAGCAAATATGCCAACAGTCCACTCGCACAGCAGCCAGTCAGACTGGCTGTGGCGCGTGCGTGTTTGTGACTAACAAAGAGAAGGCATGCCGGTGTCCTGGGGGAGCAGATGAGAACACCACAGTGTATTTGCACTTCTCCCGCTCCCTGTCCTAATAACCCACTGACAAGGAAGTAAGGTGTGGCCCGTGCACTGCTGAGGACTGTATCTGGAGAAACCGGAATTCCCAGGTCTGGACAACAATGTTGGCGAAGGCTCTAGCTTTTGTTTTAATAGTTCCAATGGGGGCACACATAACATAAACTGCTGTTAATGAGCATAAGAAAAACAATAATAATGACAACCTACGAGCATTTCCTCTTTGGCTATTACCCACCTGAGGAGAGAAAAAGGCTGGCTCGCACATCCTCTGCCACCTGACGCACCACGCTGGAGTTCTGGGGAACGTAGGCCAACTGCAAGCTTCGCATGAACGGTGGCAGACTGTCAACGGCGAAGCTCTCGTAGATCGTGGCGTTCGGAAAGTCCTTAAAAGGAACCTTCTGACGGAGCACAATGAGGATGCCGGAGAAGAGCAAGGGCAGAAGTATCTCCACCAGAGTAACCAGGATCTGACGTTTCTGGAGGGATTCGTTCAACAGACAGCATCATTCATTTGTTTTTGCTTTTTAAGTCATGAATTAAAATCGACTTTTGTGAATATGAATTAAAGTGAAGACAGATGCAGGTTTTTGAAAGGACATAGAACTCCTCCCCCTGCAGTAGGGGGATCTGATTAAAAACCTTCAATTAAAAATAAATGGAATGTTTAAGCATGTTTATTTGTTTTTGGTTTGTTGTCAACTTCAAACAAGTTTTTTTTTTTTAATTTCCACATTTGAAGGCTGGAACAGTAAATAAGCTGACATCCTCCTACTCAGTGGTGGAATTCTAAAGTGCATCGGACCATTTTCGGTCAACCTGGGTGAATCAGTAATGATACATCCAATAAGTGCACCAAACAGACTGAAATCTGTTATTGCCAGGTAATTACATTTTTTTAAAAACATCGCAAATACAAATTCCCATCTTATGCTGACGACACAGAAATATGCTCCTCCACACTGACGTGTTCTCAGTAAAACGAAACTTAATTCTAATATGGCCCAGGTTCCTCTTGTAATTCAAAAACATTCTCATGCACAAAACAAAACCTGAGAAGTAATATGAGGTAGAAATCAAAGCAGGAGAACCTCCATGTAACACTGCTTCTCAGGGCTTTAACAGTGAGTTAGTATCACAATGCATAGCAGATAAGTCCCTCTCTCCCTTAAGCTCCAGTAATAACAAAAAAGATAAATTTGCACTTGCAGCAAAAAGAAGGTCCCTTTCTCCTATTGCCATTCCTGTGTTTGATCAGCCAGCCACTGGCATGTATTCATTTTCGTAATGCTGACTCACACTAAATACTTCTAAATATTAGCCTTAGCCTTATTTTATGCTATACTTTGTAGGCTTAGACCTGGTGCTGTGTCTTGTAGTTTCAGACAGCATTCAACAGCAAAGTCATTTAAAAATGACTTGGAGTGAGCTACTGATATTTCCAATGCAAATTTTGTCCACATTTCACTGTTTATTTAGTGCACAAGCTTGTTTAGAGTGTATTGTTTTTGTATTCTTATGCAAGTATGTAAGCCCCTTAGCCTCATTTAAAAAAGAAAAAGGTTAAACTCCTGTTTTCCTTTGACTAAGCTCAGTGGGTTGAGTATGTGGCCAACGTGCGGAGGCTCTATGCTCCTGTGTGTGTGGCCTGTGTTTGAATCCATCTCATGGCCCTTTCCTGTGTGTTTCTGCATTGGGTGTAGCTGAACTGGAAATAAGAGAACACATTCTAAAGGACAAACTAAAAACTTCACAACCAGCATTTGCTTTAACACAGACTTTACCAGAAATGAACTTCCCAATAAAATTCCTTATATGAAGGTAAAACATTTTAGAAGGCGACAACCCCCACACACATGCTATGAAGCCAACAGACCAGCCAGCATTGCTCAATAACAGAGCCATTGTGAAATCACTAGATGATATTAATGTTCGGCTTGATGCAAGCAGCCCATCAGAGCAATAGACAAACAGAAATGTTCCAGCATTCCAGCCATGTAGAAATCCAGCTTTGTTGAAATATGAACCGCTATCTTCTGTACACTGAGACACCTCGAATCATATAATGTGGTATTCTGGAAGCACAATAGAAAAACCTGACACTAATGGTTCTTGTCTGCTGATTTACTCCCATGGTGTATGTCACAACAACTTTGAGAAATTTAAAGAAGTGAAGGTACAAGAAGTGGCTTCTCAAGATGATAGCTATATAAGGCTGGAGAACGCATGTGACATCCCACATGTTCACTAAGTAAGCGTCAGTGTAATAACAACATAAAAAAAGCACACTGTAATGTCTCTGAAATAGCTGGATAGCATCCATTAAGTTGTTTGAGCAAAATGTTAGAAAGTTTACTGTATTTATGATGCCGCAAAAGCCCATTACTTAAATTCTGTTATACAGGCTGCTTCTCTGTAAACACAACTAGCAGCTGACAATACACAGCTGCCAAACAGCAAACCACACAAGCACTTAATAAGGAAAAGAAAAGACAAAATGCCGGCACATCTTCTTCAAACTCACCTGCTGAAGATAATTTTTCCACACAAGCAGTCTGAATTGTCTCACGATGGCCATTCTGAACAGGACAAAGATCACACGGTCCAGGAAGGTTTCTACAAGGCCGGAGGGAAAAAAGAAGAGTACGTTTTTAGGTTCTGGCCAAAACAAACAGAAAAATTATTCTTTTTCTTGAGATGATTGTGAGGGATTCTCTCAGTTTCCATTTAACAATAGAAAGAAGAAAACAAAAAGGAGAAGTGAATTTGAGCAGTCATCAGCAGTGTAATGAGCATGATATTTTAGCTCTTTACTATGACTGTACAGACATGAAAAAGTGCTTACATTCAAATTTTTTTACGACATGGGACAGAAAGGGCAGATAAGATATGAAAATGAGTGGGACCAGTGGGATCCGGGCGGTTGGCATAAATGGGAAAGAGGTTATTAAGCTGAGACAGGAATAATAAGTTATCGGAGGAAGAAACTTCTTTGTGACAAGTCCAGGCTTATTACACAGTGCGTGTATGTAATTGGACATATATGAACAGTGTGAGCCACATGACCCACATTGGTCTTATTAGAGTCTGGTAACACACACTTTCCCTCCCTCGGGACCCATTTTACAACAGACGACGACGACATCCTCATGTATCAACACAACAAACAATGCAGGGACTGTCTGCCTTCACACTACTTCCATTCATTGTGGTAAATCGGGAGTAATTCGACAAATTAACCTCTCAACTGAGCAGAAGACCATGTGCATCATTTTAAAAGCAGCCATTTCTCTTTCATCGTGATCTACGAAACAATAATAACATAGGCAGTTAAGGACGTCGACCTTTTCCTCATAAACCAAAAAAAACGTCTTTCTATTCTTTGATTGGTCCAAAGCAGTTTTCAGTCCATCCTGATTGGATAAGTCACCTGCTTGTCAATCCAAGGAGTCCGATGGCTGCAAACGATGGAGCTACGGTACAAAGCGATGGATTTAAGAATCATCGGTCAACTTCCTAATACAACCTAACGCCACACAATTAATCGTCTCTCCCCATTTAAGCTACTATTGGTTGTCTTATTGATAAATTCGATACGTTACCTCAAAGACGAGGGTTTGAATGAAGAGCACAAGCGGTGGTCCCTCTCCAGTCGAGGTGAAAACAAGTTCCTCCTTATTACCTTAAACAGGTAACGAAAACATCACTGCGGACCTTCAAACTTCACCGACAACATCGATGCTCGGGCGTTCTGTGTGGAGCAAAGGATGATGGCAGCCCGGTCCAGCTTTGTCCCCCTCCAGTTTGCTGCTCGCTAGCAAGGCGATGACATAGCACCAGCGGCTGGATAAGCCTGTAAATTCATGGTACAAAACCCAGCGGCAAACGTCAACAAAACATGTCACGTGATCAGCAAAGAGCAGAGCATCACGTGATCCCAACAGCTGGACTGCCCTGTGTGTAATACATGAAAACTGTGTGTTTCTTATGTATGTTTTGGGCTCGTTTTTTTATTGTGAAAAATAAATTCGCCCTCGTTTTTCTTTTATCGATTTCCCTTTGTCTTAGATTAGATTACAAGTAACCTGGATGTATGACAAACATAACCCAATTACAACATGTGATTCCGGCTAAGTCTCTACTGCCCCAGTGTTTGTTTTTATGCAGTCTTCTCATTTAATTATTAGTGTGCTCCATTGGGCTTGGGAACTGCAATTCCAACCTTACACTACAGGGAATAAAATAATTACTACATTTAGAATATTAATCAATACAGACAGATCCTATCATTTCAATAATTGATCTTGATTTTGCCCCTCAATTGTATCATATGCATGTCACATCTTAATTGATTAGTTCAGATTACACACAAACTGTGAGATACCGATGATGTAAATGCAGCATTCTGTTTATTGAAAACTCTTCATACAGTATTTACACCCAAAAAACATCTAACAGCTTTTTAATTTGGAAATCTAGTTTATAAAATAAAAATGTTATTACTTTAAAAAAATATATATTTCCCCACTGTGGGATAAATAAAATCTTAAATTCTATAATAATGCACGCAGCAATATTTTTTAACCAGAAAAAAATAGCTTCCTTGTGGAAAAAAAATGCTTGTAGAATGCGGCATAAGCAAGCTGCCAAACGTACAATGGGTATGTATTACTAATGAGTAACGATGAGTCAGACCAGATACAATTACACTGCAGGTTCATGTGCTGGCAAAGCATGAAAACCAAAGATTACTTCTTATTTTTTTATTATTATTTGAACTTAGTACAAAAATTACATATTCACATCACATCCGGTAAGAAACACTGTTGGAAATTTGTTCTGACAAAGAAACCTACCTTTTTGGAATGAAGCAAGCACAATTTCAAGTAGTAGTGGTATGTTCTTTGTCTTACACCCCCACTCATACATACAGCAATATGTACATTTGAATAACACAGGAGATAACCAGTCTGAAGTAACAGTTCTTAATGTATTTACAGTCAGTCACAGTCATTATATACTCTGTATCCTGAATCAGGTGAACAGGACTTAAAAACCCTTTTAAAAGTAATCATTTCTCCTAGTGTCTAAACTTTATGTTCAAGAAAGAAATGTGAATTCATAAAAAAATAAACTTCAACACTGATCATTCAAGTGTGAGACCAGTTACACATTGAACTGCATTTGTGATGACAGATGTGCTTGACCTGATTCAGACAGAAGGTAGTAAGAAGTAAAAACCCATCAGCATGTTTGGGTGTCATTTTGCATCAGGTGCCTAAATACATTCAAGCTTGATACTTATGCCTGCACCGACCACAGTTTGGGTATTAAAGTGAGAGTTGTATGAGCCTCATCCAAAAGGTGATGCTTCATTTGGCTCCACTATCAGCACACCTTAGGGATTAAGGTGCAGTCTCTGAGGAGTTACTGATGGCATTAGTGCCACAAACCAACTAAAGCATTAATCAGCAGCAGTAGCTGGACTGCAGTCAATGCCGATTAAATTACTAATTTCACAGCCTTTTCTTTCTTTTCTTTTTTTTAAGTGTGACCCTGAAGACACAAATGGCATCACAGTACCTTTGGCAAACATACAAATGACAAAACTGAACATGAGGATTGACATCATTTTTTTGGCTTCAGGTGCAGACATTTTCAATTAGATGACAGTAATCAAACCTTTTTGATAAAGATATAATTATAAGTTCACCAAATACAAGACTGGTTCTTGTACAGACACATCAGAGACTACCATACCCAAAACAGACAACAACACGACAGCTGTGGATTTAAATAACAATGGACACTTTCCCCCTCAACAAAACAAATCCATTAGGTTTCACTTCTTTTTACAGCTATTTAATGTGATCTGAGAGGCTGTTGTAGGAGGCTGCAAAACAAGTGAAATGGTAACGACTGTACCAGGCTCCTGAGCAAAGTCATTTTCCAGTGGTTTCAGAGCTGATTACGAGTGTTTGCGTATAAGAGGTATTTTCATTGGTCCATGTCTGTAAACATGTAAATGAAATGTAATGTTGTAGAAAGGCAAGTCTCTGGGCAGTTTCTATTCGTGCTTTTTCCTCCTCTCCCTTGTCTTGTAGGGTAAACATCTTCTGATCTCCCTCCAGACTGTCTCCGGCAAAGAGAATGTTAAGAACAAAAGAAAAGTGCTGGAGGCTAAAAACTGAACCGCCTTGCCAGTGAGCAGGCCAGGGTCGTTGAAAGATCCCGGTCTACAAACTCAGAAACCCTGCATTAGTATAATCCTCCTCACCATCCAGATCCTCTTCTTGCCTCTCCACCTCGCCCCCACTATGAGCTGCTATGTTCTTCCTTTTCACTTGCTTGGTGGAGGCGCCCCGGGGTCTCTGCATGGGCACTAAGAGCCGGAAGCCCGGCTTGGCATTAGCCGAGGCTCCGCCCAGGGAGGTGGTGAAGGTTTTGAATGTGCAGGGCATGAGGGAGGAGGACGAGCACGTGGACGAGGGGCTGATGCTCTGGACCGACGAATATCCTGAAGTGTTCATGTTTGTAGATGAGGAGAGGGATTCTTGACAATCCTTGTCAACCCCGGCTTCTGCCTCACAGAAGCTCTCCTCGTCGCTGGACAGAGCCCGGCAGTGCTGGAGGCCGGCATCGGCATCTGCGTCAGTCAGCGGGTGTAATTTGATGGATATCATAGAGGCTACAGAAACAAAGAAAGACGGTGATTTTATAGACAAAAGATGAGGTACCGTGATTGTTTCACATTTGACATTTATTTCAACGCTCTTCTATGAAAAAGGACAATACGACTGCTGAGTCATTTCTGGTGCCATGTCCCATTAAAAGAGAAGCTAATGCATTATTCTCCTCCTCCGCATATAGATTAGTTCATTTATATGCATTACCTTTCAGCCCACTAGTGATCCCACTGGAATCGACCTGTTCAGCCCCTTTTCTATTTCCTGCTCAAACTCACCATCACCATCTTTCTCTGCATCGCTGTCTTGCTCGTGGTCCCCCTCATAACCAGAACAGGAAGAGTCCAGACTCCAGTCTAGGATGTCCCCGAGCAACATCTCCTCCTGGTTGGACAATTCTGCGGTGGGCGTGGCCACCAAGCTGCCTCTGTTGGCCTGCATGCTGTCATCGCGTCTCCTTCAGAGAAAGTGAAGGGTTACAGTGAGTCACAGGAGCTTCTCACAGGGGAACTTTAATCCTATAATATATGTAATATAATATATATCCTATATGTCACTGTGGGATCAGTCCGGTTGAGAGCAAACCGATTATTCCAACTTGAAATCGATGTGCCGTGCTTCATAGCGGCCGCTCTGACACTGAAGCCCCTATGTATTGGTAGCTTGCTTACCTTTTGTTGGTGCTTGAAGGAGATGCCATGAAAGTGTGTATGTCTGCTGGTTGGCTACTAGTAGGACTGGGAGGTTCCATCTCAGGTTCCACCTCAGGAATCTCCAAAATCTGACAGAGCTCTTTAAAGTCCATCACCTTAGAGAGGCAAGAAAATAAGATTAATAAAAGACAATAAACTATTCTTCAAATCCAAAACAACAAATTCCAACCTTCTCTGTACACCAAAAATATTTGAAATTAAATTAATACCTTTTCTTTACTGATTTGTTGGTAGACCTCATCTTCAAACCTTTGCTTGACACCAGTAAGAGAGACGTGCCTGTAGTCTTTGGGAACATCTTGACTGAAACTAAAGAGAGTGAGAAGAAAACAGAGAAGGGGTTAAACTTTAAAACCCTAATGGGCATCCATTTTCTTGGTAAGTATCATCCTACATTTTTTATCATCCTAAGTTTAATCGATGTGGGCCTGCTGAAAACAGCCAGACACGTCATCAATCAATTCCTGTTATTTCTTTTCATGTTGCAGAGAAGGCTGAGGTCGTAATCACGTGAGTCATGATACAGTCACAATTCTTTAAATAGACTGAAGCATTTTCAAAAACATCGAATGGACTTTATTGATATTATTTGTTTGTGTGTCAACTTCATCGTTCGCATTGGTTGGCTTCTATGCAGTCAATAAACAGCTGAATAAACAAAGCAAACTATCAACTAGATATATGTTCATCCCTAGAGATCTTATTCTTGTTATATATTTTTTAGGTTGTCAAACAGAGCTGGTGTCATTAAACAGTAAAGGAAACTATGGCCAAATGTTTTTTGTATTGACAGAGTGGTTACTGATTGATGAATCATAGCTTTTAAGTTTACAAGTAGTTGAAAGTTTTCAAAATGCCGCCAAAAGCAAATGAATGTGCTAATAAAAGCTGATAAAAGGTTTTAGTACTCAGTAAAACTCTGAACGTAACAAACTAGTTAAGGGTGCAGACAAAAGAAGGGTGTGAGGGAATTACATTGCTTGGCTACGTATCCAATCAAACACACAAGCAACAAAGATCTTACCACTTGACATAGAGCAGCACAGAAAGAGGAACGAGGTCTTGCTTGGAAAACCCTGTGTAGTCAGCTAACAGGGCGGGCCAGACAGGACCTGCAGAGTAGGACGACACATGCATAAATTAAGATGAACATAAACTTTACACTCAGCTAAGATGATAAATTTCCAGGGTTTTGACAGCATTATTTGGCTGACTTAACACAGCCTGATGTACGCGCTGCGTGCGGGTGGGAGCTGCCTTACCATAGTGATGTATGGCTCGTGTGAGAAGCAGCGCGGCACAGGCCAGTTTGGCAGGAGGTGGTGTGGCCAGAGCAGAGTAGAGCAGAGACAGCTCGCAGATGTAGCTGAAGAGGTGGGCGGTGCGCCTCTCCAGAGGGAGCAGGAAGAGCAGCACATCCCCGTAGTCCAGCAGCGTGGGGCTCTGCGGATGGTCAACAAACCAGATAAATGACAACAATCAACCCCTTTGCGTGAAGTAAAACCCTTCAGTGCTACCATGATGCTAGTTACTGCCCTTACCCTGATTTTTCCCTCCAGAACAGACACGACCTCTCCCATCATCCGGACCAGGTCCTCATATTTGTAAGTGTTGTCTGTGAGCCAGACAGCCTCGCGTATGGTCAGGATCTCTTTACTGATGTAGCTGGAAAGCAATAAACCAAACCAGTGTTACTTTGTGTAAAGGCCGGACGAGGATTTTCCCCCCTGTACAAACTTCATCACAAGACGTGCGAACAGTGAAGAGTCACTGTGAATTATAAAGGGGTGACAGAGGGTCTTGGTATGTAGGTTTCCTCACCGTGTGCAAACGACCATGCAGGCAATTCCCAACAGCTGAAGGCGAGCCTTGGGAACAGAGCGCATGGACAAGTAGCGATCCACACAGCCTACTGTCACGTGTAAGGTTAGGCTGGAGAAGTCTTTCATGGTGGTCACCTCTACCAGCCAATCGACAAGGATGTACCTGGAAACAATAAAAATCACGTTTTATGGGCAAAACTGTATTAGCCCAAATCCTGTGGTCTAGAATGACATTTTAATCATATTTCCAACTCTGATATTCTTGGAAAGTCTTTTCACTGACGTCTGCCATTGTCCTGTTTAATCAAACCTTCAACGATGGGATTAAAGACGAAGTCTAGATCATTAAAACACTATGAGTCACCGCAATGAGCAACAGGAATGCTGAATGGCCGGGGTAGATATGATTAATCAGCAGACACTAATTGTTTTACAGTGCAGGTCCTGCTCCCGTTTACCTCATGGTGTCTTTGATGCCTCTTCTGAGGACGCCCTGAGCACAGCGCTGTGATGTCGGAATAGAGGAACCAAAGAGCTGTGCCACTAAGTCGGAGCATGCCCTGGACTCCAGGCCAAGTGGATTCCCAGTGCTGCACACTTTGGCCAGAGACAACTGAGGAAAGAAGACTAAATGTTAGAATACACATCTCTGAATGGCTAAAGAGGATCTGTCAGCCTGTTGAACTGTGCTGCACAAAAAGACAACAACAAAAGCTGAACACTGCAATAAGCTGGTGGTTCAGATGAGTCATATTTTTGTGACTCACTGGAGAGAGGAGAGAGAAATAAAAGGATATGTCAATAATTGTCAAGCCCTCTTGACACAGCACGATAGCACTTTTTAAGCTTCTTTATGAAAAGTGGCAAATGAAAAAACATAATTAAAAAGAGAGGAGGCAGATGATATCCTGTCACACAGACCCTCCCCTCGCCCTTCAGCCGCCGCTGCTACAGTCAAGGAGCGAGGGAGATTACAGCTTCCAAATTAGCAAAGAAACCACTCATATGATAAAATAACAACACGGTTAAAGGGGGCGATTTACTGAGCGAATCACACACCTGCGCTTCCCAGCATCCTTTGCTAGCATAGTCCCTGAGGGTCCGTATATACTGCAGGTACCTGCCCGGATCTGCCATCTGAAATTCAAACACACAATCAAAACATCTGTCAGGACCAACTTTACTATTCAATTTATAGACTTCCGCTCTACTCGTTTTGAATTTTTTAAGTAGTTAATTGAATTGACTTGATCACTTTCCAATAGGAGCATTAAATGAATGACTCAAACTCACGGCTGCTTTACGACTGTGCTCCCACAGCAGGTATGAGCTCTGTAAACAGCCGGCTTGGGACGATTCCTCCAGCATCGATATGGCATCTGAACGCTTTTCTTCCTCCTGAAATTAATTTTCGTTGAAAAAAAAAACGGTGACAACTGTTAATAATAGTGTGGTGAACATTGATTGGCTAAACGTGAGAGCTACTGGTGTGTCAGAGTGTTAAACTATGCAGCACACCAAGGCATTGAACAGAAAACACTAACACAGCAACGCAGGACAAGTCTGACAGCATCACTAATTTACATTTTATTAGAGGCTAATAGAAACTGGGCCAACCACGCCCTGGAAATCAGACCCAGTCCCACTCTCACTCACCCCGAACAGTAGCAGAACTCTGGCCAAACAGTGCAACAAAGGACCCCGCTTTTCCTGAAGAGAAAGGGAAAAAAACAAAAGTGATCAGCATACACATCATGTGCCCAACAAAGGAATATTATATCATATTACGACTGTTCTCCTGAGAAATTCTGCAAATATAAACAAATTAATCATTTTAAACTTGAATAAAAAAAGTCCTGTGGATGTAAATACTATGCATTGTATGTTTGAAGTGTGGTCACTGCAATTCCTTTGAGCAGTAAAGTAATTCAACTTTGTTCAGAGATTTGAGGAGCCAAATTTATTGACTGTTCACACATTGGCATAGATCTACATAATTTAGCAAAATCATCTATGCTGATCATCTATTCAGTGCCATCCATCTTTTTCGGCTCATTGGGGGTCAGGTCGCGGGGATTCACTGCCATCAATCTCAAACTTGTTTTATCAGTACATAAACTTTGTAAATAAACTGTAGAAAAATCAGCCATAGAGCAACACTGAGATGAATGCAGCTTTATTCTAATGTAGCTCAAATATGGAAGCACTTTCCCTCTGAGCTGACAGCTAGCAGAACCCACCATGTTGTTTTCACACTCTGCCTTGAGGCGGTCAAACACCACAGCCTTGCAGCAGCTGCCAGTGGGCGACCATGGCGGACGGATGAAGACCCAGGCAAAGGGATCGGCTTTGGGAGAACGCAGGCTCTCTGCCAGGCTGAAGAAGTGCGAGGCCTTTCGGCCACAGACATCAGCCCGCCCCTCATCACTCAACAAAGCTGAAGGCAAAAAGAGATGACAAGAGTGAAGAGCTGTAATCATTTCATCAATAGGATTTTGTCTGTTACATTGGTCTGCCCCCCTTTCATCCAGCATTGCCTTTGAAGCCAAAATTTACTGGAGAGACAAAAAACCAACATACAGATAAAGTCTTTCACTTACGTCCTTCATTGTACAAATAAGCAATCCCAAGTTTCACAGCTGCCTCAAAGTTCCCTTTCTCAGCAGCTCTGAAATGAGATAAATTCAGGGTAAATCAACATATAAAATTCAACGTAAAAAAAAGAAAAACAGTTTGATTAAAAGAACTGTACCTTTCAAACAGCCACAAGGTGTTGGGGGATGGCCATGTGTCCCTGAAACCAACCTTGGCCCATACACTGGAGTGGTTATCGACAATGTCCCGCAGTTGAGAATGAACCTGTAGTAGATCAATATGTTCAAGGCCAAGAGGAAAGAGAGAGAGAAGAAGATGCATTTAAAGGAGGATCAAATCATCCCTAGGACAAGCTGTGCCTTTCAAAGCACCCGTAGGTAACAGGGTAGTGGTTACGCACCGCTCTGACAGACAAGAGGTCCTCTGCTGAGAGACACTGGAGCACATAGAGAACTATCTCCTCCGGCAGGGACAGCAGAGTGAGGGCTGGAGACCGTTTACGGAGCCGCTTCCGCGCTGGAACCGAGTAGCATTTTGAACAACGGCAGTGGACGACTGTAAGAAAAAGGAAATGTATGTCACACAACTTAGTTTTCAACAAACTATGGAGGGGTAGTCTTGAGCAGTTTTTCTCAGAGTCCAAGACATAGGCATACTTTTGTTTGTTTGAAACACACACAATTTAACATATTTGTGCAAAGTCAACTAACTAATTCTCACATGGATGCCAAAATGCATATTAACTCTTCATTAAAAGCAGGTCAGTGGTTAGTTGTATTAGCAACTTGTGGATATATAGTAATAACAGAAATTAAATGTTGTGAAATGTCAGGAAAATATTTTTTCAAAGAATACAGTTGATTCTGTTCATGTTTTCTGCTTGTCTCACATCATCTCACTTTTTTCAATATAAAGAATCAACAATTTACTTAAAATGAATACAATAACTCAAAAACATTTCCACCATCACCAACAATCAAATCCTGCTTTAAAATAATAAGCAAAAATAATCAGAGAATCGTTTAAAAAATGACTACCACAAGACACCCCCAGGTGGTCTTCTCAAAAGCTCAGACTGAATATAAAAAAAAGTCAAATTAGCTGACAGGAGATTAGCTTTACAGCATTAAATTAGCCAACAACATTAAACTAACTCAATATTAAGAATGATTTCACGACACAACTGTGATATATCGGTGTCTGGATGGGAGCAGTCAAACCGAGTGAGCGCCCAAATTTCCCTCCTGTGGCCCATTCAAAAGCAGCGTTAAGTAACGAGTACATTTATTTAAAATCCCAAGTGAGAGTGTGGTTTTTAACTACAATACAAAAACAATTAAATGTGACTGCAGAGTTTAACAACACATTTAGCAGTTTCACTAAACGTTACAGGGGTTTCCAGTCGGAATCGATCACTACTTCAGTTAACGTTTGGGCTGACTAGCTGCTAGTTACCAGCCCAAACTCTATGGGTACAATTCTAAAAATACAAGCTAATTAACTATTTACATACATCTAATAACTCGTAAAAGCTATGGCAAAGAAACCAAGAATAAGTAAGGTTAAAAACTATACTTACCACCCGCTTTCATTGCAAGTATAGTGATCCGTCCTTGAGTAGCGATTTCAGCAAATACTGTACTGGGCACCGATTTAAACGTTGCAAAGCAACTAAAGCTAAGATTACACACAGGCAAAATTGACGCTGCAACAAAATATATAGTGTAACAGTGTGCGTTGTGTTGGAATAGCTGGTTAATAACTATACAAGTTTTAAGATCTCGTCTCAATTCAAATTCAAGCACGCGTCCCTTCATGGACCCGCCCCAAAAGTACTCTAGGACCGCCCGCGCTCACTGTTTAAACTCTATATTCAATTTGATTGGTGAAGAGTGATTACGCCCATCTCGAACCATTTCGTCCGTTTATTGGACACTTGTGAGAAACATAGCTCGGATTGGCTGACTCTTATAAACTCTGTGAATGTCAGAATCTCATTGGAAAACGTGACGCCATTTCGAAGTACGCGCTCGCAAGTAGAGGAAAATGATTGGCTGACCTGAATATGACGAGCGTTCCCGTATCCACCTTTTTAAAGTGAACTGTGGGAAATGTAGTTGGACTGAAAAATGCAGTTTAAAGGTCCCTCATTTAAAGGGACAGGTACGGAGTAACCGTTACCGATAAAGAGAAAATGCCAGTGCCTCCATGGCAAGCCGTTTTAACATAAATTCGGTTTTGCCGCCCTTACATTCCAGATATCTCAAATTGTATTATGACTAGACGTTTTAGCGATTTAAGATATCTTTAATTATATTTTGACTAGTCAAAATACCTATTTGAGATATCTCTTTAGGAGGTCTCATTAAACTGCTGGATCACAGCAGTGTCCAATCAGCAGCATTCACACAGGACCAAGAGGGATGTAAGGTTGGGGCCATCATGGAGTTCATATTTGGTTTAACTCTCTAAACATTTCACTTAGCTGTATTTTGTATGTTATACACACGTTCGGCCAAACAGACGTCTTTATCTTGTTTTTGAAAGCATATTTTCAAGAAACACTGACGGTAATCAAGCAAGGTCAAGAGATTAATGGATCAGTGAGATTATATGAAACACAAATAGTACCCTTGTGAACCAACATTCTTTCTACCAAAAACGGTAAACTGAGTGGAACAGAATAGTGCTTTAAAAGTGTTTCAGCTGCGGGATGGGGCTACCAGCAGTGCAGAGCTAGCTCAGGAATGGCAGCAGGCAGGTGTGAGTGCATCTGCACGCACTGTGAGGCGGACACTCTTGGGCCAAGGCCTGGTCTCAAGGAGGGCAGCAAAGAAGCCACTTCTCTCCTGGAAAAACACTGGACTGCTGAGGACTGGGGTAAAGTAATTTTCTCTGATGAATCCCCTTTCCCATTGTTTGGGACATCTGGAAAACGGCTTGTTTGGAGAAGATGAGGTGAGCGCTACCACCAGTCTTGTCTCATGCCAATTGTAAAGCATCCTGAAACCATTCATGTGTGGGGTTGCTTCTCAGCCAAGGGAGTCTGCTCTCTCACAGTCTTACCTAAAAACACAGCCATGAATAAAGAATGGTACCAGAAGGTCGTCCGAGAGCAACTTCTCCCAACCGTCCAAGAGCAGTTTGGTGATGAACAATGCCTTTTCCAGCATGATGGAGCACCTTGCCATAAAGCAAAGGTGATATCTAACTGGTTTAGGGAACAAAACATAAAGATTTTGGGTCCATGGCCTGGAAACTCCCCATATCTTAATCCCATTGAAAACTTGTGGTCAATCATAAAGAGACGGGTGGAAAAACAAAAACCTAGGACTTCTGACAAAATGCAAGCATTGATTGTATTACTGTATGTGATGACAACATCTGACATACACACATGGAAACCACACACGTGTCATTCTCAATACTTTTGGCCATGACTGTATATAGCTGAGAACATGACATGTTTTGTTTAGAGACTGGAAAGATTATCTTTTGGACAATCAAAAAAATGTTTCAAAATGAAAGAATGTGAATACTCAATATAGGATAAACAGATTGCAATAGTTTTTTAACATCAGGGCAAATAGAGGAATATAATTCCATCCATCTATACATACATGGATGAAGACATTAGCCAGACTGGAAAATCAGGCTATAGAAACGTATATGCAAACATTATATTGGCGACATGCAGCGATACTCCGACAGCCCAGTTTGGGATGGATTTCGCAATCAGAGGTTCAGCTCGGCTCCTTGCTGCCGCACATTACGTTTCAGCCCGTATTTCACCAGAAAATGTGCAATTTCAGCGATTTTGACAATTAAAATGATCGCAATTAGTCATACATAAAGATCGGCGGACAAATAATGTAGAGGCATGGATGCGTTTTGCTCTGGACACAAGAGGGCGTGAGTGTGTTTGAATATATGTCTGTGTGTAGGTGTGTGTGTGTGTGCGTGTGGGTGTGGCTAGTTTGGATGATGGCCTGATAATCATCACCTGTGTCTGCCCATTGAGTTTGATCTTTTGTTTGTGACAGAGAGGGTAGACATAGGGGCCGATATTTTCTGTTGACCGTAACGCAAAGTAAAGTAAAAAGTAACTGCAAATGAATCTGAAAGTAGCAAATCAATAAGCCAAAGTATCTTTATATTCAACATAGAATCTGGTCAATGTGTATGTGAAAGAAGAAGAAAATTAAACACCCTTCAACCTGTATTGGAGCCCATTTTCATTATTCAAGTCAGCGAGTCATACAGAGCCCTACATCCTTCCCTCAGTGACTACTAAGGATTGCGATAGTCACCCTACAAATAATAATATGTCATCTTATGTTTTGTCTTGTGAAGATGACCGCACGTCCCATAAATATATATACACAGCTATATAATTACAGTTTCTGTGGCTGTGAAAGTTGAAAACCTT
>CAJRST010008890.1:9610461-9671345 GCA_907169785.1 Menidia menidia | reverse complement strand
AAAAAAAAAAATCAGGGGTTTTCAAAACATTTAGGGAAACTCCAGATGGGAAAACAAGTAAAAGTTGCAAAATTACATTTAGTCTTTCAAATCTTAATTTTAAACTGTAAACAAGGAAAAAAGTACAAGTAGCTTATGACTCTACTTATAATATAGAATGAATATGACTGTTTTAAAAATATAAAGTAAAATTTAGGGGGAAATTATCGCTTTAGGAATGCTTTTATTGTTGAATATGTTTCTGTCCTTGTACAAACATTTAAAATCTCAGCACTCTGAGTCAGACTCTGTCTGACTCAGAGTGCTTTGTCAGGGGTTTTTCTCAAATACAACATTCAGCACAAATATTAACAATTGTAAACATAAAACAACTCCACATTACATTGAACTAATTAGATATTACAAAGCTTTCCACTGCTTTTCTGACTGATGCTGAGCCCAGTTCTGTTCTCTACTTTTGCTTTCAGCATATTCATCAGCGCACACACTAACCAGTAGGATGACTAAACATTTAGGTATGATCATTTTCATGGGACAGAAAGATGTTTGGAATTATTTATTGTGTGCAAAAGTCTGGATAATTGTCATAGTGATGAGAAATGTAATATTGTGTCTACTCTGTAAGTCGCTTTGGATAAAAGCGTCTGCCAAATGCATAAACATAACATAAACATAAACATAATGCAACATCATTTTTGGCTGGTGAAGCAGCTACCTTTGAGAAAAGTACATGATCAAGCCCTTTGTGTTGGATCTTCACTGAGTGCAAATAGGCTGCTAGTTCAGCTGAATAGTGTCCACTTGATTGCTGGTCCTTCTTTCGAGGGTATCATCAATAAGAAGAGTGCATCCCAATCATCATGGTCCTTTCAACCCTCAGTTTGGTGTGCATTTCACAGGCTCTTTCAGTGTCATCATTTCAAACATAAGCTAGAGGTCATCATTACCTCTAGCACAAAAAGGTTACATCTTAAAACAATATTGGTAAACAAATTTTGCCAAAGCTAAACTCAACGCTCTTATTTTGAATGAATAATTATGCAGCATATTTCTTTTACTTTCCTCCCTGCTCATTGGGTTCCAGCTATACTTAACACTGAAGGTGACGTGTGTTCAAATGAGCCTGTAGCTGATTGACCTCAGCCTGGCAAGGGCTGTGACACGCTCAACTTGATGCCCTGTTGCCATAGAAACTCCTGGCTATCTCAGCAGCTTTCTCTGAAAAAGAAATTAAAGAAAGAAAGCAAGTGAACAAGAACTTAAATAGTCCCCAAAAGCACAGGACCACAGGAAGGCTTTAATTTATTTACCCTCTTAATGAATTTTATTAAGAATAGATGCCTTATGACATAAAATACATTTGAACTGAGAAGATTATGTAAGAATGATGGTCTTCATTCCTAAGTGGTTTAATTGCAAAGAACATTCCTGTTGGAGGAAAGCATTAATCAAAAAGGAAATTATCTTTTGTGAATTAAAATGATATTGTCTCCATCTAGCCAGGATCAAAGAACATCCTCATTCAATTTCTAAATTATCACATAGCCCCAATATATTAACTTGTATAATTTGTCGACGTTATTTTGCATTTTGACTGTCTCGTCAAGCTTGTGTAATGTATGTATACTCCTGCCTTCAAAACAGCTGTGAAAAAAGCTGAAGAAGAACCAGAATTAAACTCCATTCTGCCTCAAATGTATCTTTTGGAACCAGCTGCAGTCACAGTAGAATTAACAAACAACAGTTTGACTTTTGCAATAATCCCCTTGATTGAGAATTTGAGGAAATAAAGCAAAAAAAAGTCGAGATGACTCAAATCCATTTTTCATAATGTGAAGTTGTGCTGCATGTTGTATCTTTCCAAACTGATGTCAGTTTTGTACAATGCAAAGTTCGATTGAAGCAAAATAGTGTTGAATCCTTGTGTTTGGATTCGAGTCCAAGAGATAGAAAGGCGGATGAGTTTCTCCCATCTGGTTTCCTGTAATCTGCGCTGACCGTCGCAATCCAAATGACCACTTCCACCCCATCTGCACTTTGCCCCTGTTGGCCTCTCCACCCTCTCGACAGACCTAAACACCATTCCCTCCACACCCACACCAGTTTCCCAGCTCCTAACAGCGAATACTAATAGCTGTCAGTGCTGTGCATTTAAACAAAAACTGCTGTAATAAGCACATTTACTGGTTTAACTTTCCTACATGTGAACACACACACATCAGTCCTTGTGAGTGTGCTTTGCCAGTAGGGGGTGTCATTCATTCTAGAAGAGAGTGGCCAGTCTGTTTTGTTAACAACCAGAGGATCCCACATGTCTTTGCATATCTGAACAAGTCATCCAATCTGGCAAGGCAGCACATGACAATGTGTCTTTACACAACACATGAATATCAGGGGTGTGGGATCAGGTGTTTCTGACCACTATATCTACATTTGGTTTGTTATGAAAAATAGTCGTCACAACCATAATCTATTTGTTCCACCGTCTAAACAGTGTTACTATTGTCTCTTCCCCATCCACTCCCCATTTGTCTTCTGTATTTTTAGCCCTGTCAAGAGATTCTTCCAGATCTTTCAGGACAGAGCTAAATGCCACTAACCTAATTTTGCACTGTTTCCTGGAGTAAACAGGTTTAATATTGTTTATCAAATCTCAATAAGTTTCTTAAATATAGTGGGAAAACAATACATACCACAATTACAAAGGAATAACGATCTCACAAAGAAACATAATCACGTGACATTTATTTTTTCAGTGCATACATAAAGAGTTAAATTTGACATATTAGTAAAAATACAGAGTACAAATAAAAAAAAGTTGTATATACAGCACCAAATATTGGATGGCACATCAACATACATGTTTGCGTCACTGGCTGGAGTGACAAACAGCAAAGGCAGACAGCGTGGCTGTCCTCCGAAAGAGGGACATAAATCCCCGCAGCAGAGAGAGGTAGCTTTTCCCCTTAATAATTCAGAAGGCAGAGGGAAATCACTTTACACCTCTAACAAATAATATCTGGTCACCGTCCATCAATTTTTACTGGCACAATATAGCTCACAAATTTGCAATCATAGCTATACAAATAAAACATTGTCAATGTGCAATACAGTTAAAAAACTGCTTTAATACACAAGCCAAGGCATAAACATATGAGCAGGTACCTCACTTGTCTTCTTGTATTTATTTTCTCTTTTTTGGGGGGGTCTTGAACTTATGAAATGATCTATCTCCACTTTTGCTTTCTTTTTCTTTCTCTGACTGAATAAAGAACACCAACAAAAGGAAAGGGATTATTTTCATTAAAGTCTTTTTTGTTAAACTTTTGAAACACTACACTTGTGGTAAAAACTAAATTTGTGCTGAAGCTGCTGGAAATCTACATCCCCAACTGAATAACTCTGAGGATATCTGACAGAAAAATAGCAATGCCAAACGCTATCATTGAATAGAATTCATTTTTAGGGCCTCCCACTTGAATATGGCCCACTAGCACCGTCCAACGTTTACATAGTAAGGCATTAGCGGGTGATGCAAGTTATAGTAGGCATTTTTGGAACCACTGACTGATCTGTTTTCTCTCGTTTCTGTCAGAGCTTAAAGGCTCTGAGGGGATTTACTCGGCTCCTTTTTCCGCAGACATTTTCTCTGCTGCCTCCAGTAATGTATCACATTCCCCGGTAATTATTACGCTCTGTTCAGGATGGCTGATCATAATCTAACTGTAGGGGCAACTGCACTCACAAAAAAATTCAAAGAGAAGACTACAAACTCATTATTTCCCCTTCAGTTCTCCAGTTGAAACTAACAGAGTCCAGCTGGCAGCCAGTATCTAAATCCCAATCAGGTGCATAACATGAAAAAAACGGAGCCTCTGAATGTCTGTGAAGAGAGACAGGAAAAGGCAGTCTTGTAACCAGTATGCAGGCCCTCCAGATGGTCTTTGGCATCGTGTCTTAACTGCTGCACCAGTGTGTATGAACACATTCTCCTCAGCAAGCATCTTTTAAGTTGAAGGTAATGATTAGTGCTCAGTGCAACAGTGATCAATGATTGCTCTGAAGGATTGCTAACCAAATCATTAATGTGCAGACTTTGTATACTCCTTTTACCTGCCCAACTTTCACTTCATTATACTTCCATCACTGTTACATCCAGTGACAGAAAATGTTTTAGACAAGAATAAAACAACATTGTGTGTCTATCCAGCGAGAGTACACACCGACAGAAAGCCGCTATTCACAGATTTCATCCAGCACATTAATTTGATCTGAGAAAGAAAATGTGTAGAAATGGGGAGCCCCAGCATACAGTCTGAACACGATTCAGTATTCACTAGAATATGACGTTTAACTCTGCTTTCAGACAGGCAAAGGGATTTTCTGCTGCTGACTTTAAGCCAATATATTCTTTTCCCTTTCAGAGAGAAAATGATAAGATTTCTTTGGCTAAGAGGATTCAGAACCATTTAGATGGCTGAAGGCGAGGGAGCTCACAATCAAATTAGTCTCAACTTGAGAATCAGACAGGGCTATAGGCACTCATCCTCCGCAATATCACATCTAAATGAGAGTGATCCAGTTAGATTTTGGGGTATGTAGAATGATATGAACAGGACAGATGTGGAGATCTTTGTTGGGTGAAGAGAGAAGGAGCAGGGGGTAAATTCTCAGAAGTTCAGATGGAAACTGGGGAATGTGACAGAGCTTTTTTCCATGAGCACTTGCTCAAGGCACCGAGCGGGAGGGGCCACAAAGAAGCAGGACCAGTCAAAGTGTCCCTGCGGTGGCATGTCCCCTCAGGCAGTGTCCTTCAATAATTCTGGCCTTCCCTGTGTGGAGTTGAGGCCCCCCACACAGACGGACGGCTGAGTGTAAATGCTCACACATTGACAGGAAGGCAATCAGTCGATCAGAAAGTCAGCGGCCCACACTTTTTGTAACGTGGAGCCAAAGCTACAAAAGACCTTTCAAAGTAGTCAGCATCGCTAAAAGGTTTTTCTTGCTTGTCCGTATGTGCAAAGATTTCGTTCCTCAGCATTTGCGTCCAAGAGAAAAACTCTCCGTTTACTCAAAACTTTGAGCAGAGCACAGAAAAACACCTCGCACGTCCCCAGCAGGTCCTCTGTCCTCCCCAGCTCATCATCCACACAGATGCCAGTAAGATCCTGCTGGATTCAAGTTCCACTCTCCCCGAGCGTAAAAAAAGCCCCCAACACATTGCTGCAGTGTCACAGGACAAGTGAATGACGTTGGGCGCTGACGCGGGCGAGCTGCTCTTTCGGCCGGGTATCGGGTTGCCGTCTTTGGCCCACTTCTGGCCTCTTGGAGAGTCACCTGTCCTGGTGAGAGGAATGCTGTGACTGACGTGTCTAGTGACGCCAGCATTGACTCCAACAGCAGCTCTGCATAGCGTGTTAGGTGTCTGTGCAAGATTCCACTGTCGGACTGCAAGGGCCAATCCATGCATGTAAATATGCAACAAGTGTGCAATGCATATTTCTGTGTGTCTCCTCAGAGATTGTTTTGAAATCAAACACCTGCCGTCTGTCGATAAGCATGTGTGAGACGTCGCCTATTCCCCTTTTCCAATCCAAAAATCTGGTCCAGACATTTCTGTCTTTTTTTTTTTTTTTCAACTTTTTCTGACTTCATGACTTCGTAGAATCTGGCACTGGGTTTAAGTGAAGTGGAGGCATTTTTAACAGGACCTCTGTGGTTGAGTTCACGTCATTTTTTTTTCTACGTTCTTCAAAGGGGACACTGCTCAGAAGTGAACGAGCCCCCCTCGTTCTTTTTCCGTCTTTTCTTCTTGTGGACAGTCCAACAAGCAGTTGCCATCAACAATAGCAACAAGCCCATAACAAGCAGCACCACCGATACCACTTTAGTCTGTGGCAGGTCGTTGTAAGTGTAGGTCACCCCTGTTCCTGCAACCCCAATAACTAAAGAGATTATTCCAAAGGGAAAGATGCAGCGGTACCATGACTTCTCCATGCCTCCTGTAGCTTGGGACAAACGCTCCAAAGAGGAGAGTACTTCAGGTACTTTGGCACCTCCAGCCTCCAAGGACTGACTCTCCTGGCCGGAGTCGGTCTGGGGCTGTGGTTGGCAAGCAAAGTGGCCCGTTGTACAGCCCATCCTAGCTGTGTGGGCTGGCGGATGCCGTCCGGATCACCCTCGGTCAGTGTGATCCTAATTGTAGTCAGCTCTGGCCTGGAGAAAGAGAAGAAAATAAAAAGAGGAAGGAGAGAAAGAGAGAAAGGAGACGAAACAAAGATATTTAGGTCGGTATGTGACAGACTGAACCACGAGAGCTGTTATGGCTGGAACGTGTCCGGTAAAGGATTGTAAGTCAGCGCTAAAATCCACTCACACTTTCTCCCTCTCTCCTTCCGTCTGAGGCTGTTTCTCTACACGCAGCGTGCTGGCTCTTCGACAGCACATTGTACACTCTGCAGATAGTAGTCACGCAGATATATAAAGGAGCAAAGGAATGGGAGGAGCAAGGGATGAAAAACTGGGATGTCCAAGGCTCATGATTGGTTATTTTGGGTGACATCAAGCTCTGAAGAAGGTAGAACAGGGGGTGAGGAGGCATACAAGGGGGGAGGGGATAAGCCTTCACTGCTCACTATATCCCTTGTGTCCCCATCACTGCACCTCAATTGAATCTTGCATTGTTTTCCAAAGGAATAAATTCGCTCATGTGGGAGCAGAAACCCCACAGCTGAGTTCCCTCTGTTTAGATTTTCAACAGGAAAAGTTATCAGTGGCTACAGATGAACACAGAATGGGAATTACAGATAAATCAAACAGTCATATACCCACCCACACACTCCCTCCGTTATGTTTATGTAAAAACCTGGGAAAAAAACATGCATCAAATAAATAGAGCTGCTACGATCAGTGTTAATAGACGGATGTCCATGCCCACTCGTGACAGAAAACACAGACAGCCCCCTCTTATTTCCCACCCACACACTGCGATTGCCAGTTCCTACAGTCAGCTCTTTCTGAATGAAAGCAGACCTGGTAGTAGGTTCCTCTGCAAGTACGCTCAGCTCATTGTTCACTTAAAATAACATCAATCCAGACAGCTCTCTTTTCCTTAGCAATCCCTAATCTATCTACTTAACAAGATTCATTACAGAGCGATCGCTGTGAGTACAAATCTGACTATATGTTTACCTGCAGACTTTAACATGGCAGCATGGTTTCCTTTGTGTGGTTGTCTGCCTAAAGGGGCTTTATGAGAATATATTAAGAATGCACTTTATTATACTTATAACTGGGATAACTAGGATTGTTCAACAAAACACATACTGGTTTCAAGGGAGTTTTACCTGACTGTAGGTCTTAAAAAGTCATTTACTTCACAATTAATTCCATGACATCAGATCAAGATTTACAAAAGACCAGAGAAGTGTGTGGGGAGCATAATCGTTTTTAGGAATCTGTAAGTGCTGGTTTAAAAAAAGCATCTCTTTGTGTCTATAGAACATCAGTATGGACATTTATAGAATCTGACTATTCTTTTTGAAAACTGTTGTGGCATACATAAGCAGCTGACCAGATACCCATTGTTTCCCTGTAAATAATAGAAAAATGCTTCTGTCCACATACGGCAACTGTTGTTAAGACACAGGAGCTTAAAGCTTGATTAGACGGGTGGATTGGTTGAGGCAATCGAGCAACAACACTGACTTAACAAGCAGCTAACCCAGCAAAAGACACTTGCATGAGCCAAAAAGAAATAAAAGGGGGAAAGTGAGGAATGTGTTTGTGAAGGGCGGGGGCTTGGGAGAAAAGAAATGTACGACAGCAACAAGCATTTGAAGCAGAGAAGTGGATTCTTTTGAGCTCTCTTTGGTTTCTGTGGATTCGTACTTGGACTCCCTTGTTGAAGGGGTATTGGACAAAGATAAAATGAGAAGGCTGAAAGAAGCGGAGCATGGGAAAGTGTTCACACGGTAACTCATTTGTGAGAGTGTGCGACATAAAGATATCATTTCCGTGAAGCCTCATCCACGGAAAAAGAAACTGTTTGGATCACCCATTATGTGATAAAAGAGGCGTGAGAAAAAAGCAATAAAGGCGTGAGACACAGGCAACCTGGGCAGGGCCGGGCCACGGTGGTGGGAGCTGTGCTGGTGACAGCCAAAGTCAGGCAGCAGCTGATGTATGCAGGTCACAGGAAGGCTGAGTTGCGTAGGCTCCACTCCCAGCGGGACCCGTGTGTAGTGTTGTTCTCAAAGATGCTTCCCCGGCTCATAGGTTCTCACACACTCATCTAAGACTGTTTGGATAGACTGGAAGCCTGCATCACTCTGCTAATACACCCTTCCCTCCTTTCCACACGGCTGCCTTCACATATAGAGGAACACAGTTGATGCTACAGCTCCACAGGTTTGAGCGGATCTTACTGGAGTATGCTGGGTGCTTGTTGTTTTGGACAAAACATCCTGAGACTGAAATAGTCTTCTCCCTTTTATAATCTTATTTTACCTCTCCTCGGGGAAACATGCCATTTCCAGCTTGCAGCGTGCAGAGCCAGGCCCACGACCACGTCGTCTTTGTGACTCAGTCGATTCTGGGTGTGCGTGTCTCAGTGCTCGTGTGTTTGCGCGAGGGTTGGTGCAGTAGGGCTCAAACACCCACGTCCTGCTGTGTGAACCCAGCGCCACCTGTCTTCCAGTCTGGAACCGTCGCTGCCATCCACACGTCATCTGTGTGCATGAGCCTTTTGGCCCTCCTGCATCTCACACACGCCCTCACATCACATCTGAGGCGGGCAAGACCATGAATCTAAAATCAGAGGCAAAGTATTGGTCCCATATGTTGTCACATGCATTCCATGTCTGTATGCATTGGACAAACTCAGGATGGAAATTAAAAGCATGTGGAAATCGACTGCGTAGGCGTATACGCTGACTACTCTACTTTGCTGCTTTTTTAACACTGAAATAAACAAAAACCACTCTGAACAGGTTGCAGATCCACATGACAAACAGGCTCCTTGGAGATTTTGATTTGGAGGAAACTAGAAAAAAAAGAGGGCATCTCAGAAGTCCTCCTGTTCTTTCTCTTTCCAGCGAAAAGCAGGATTTAAACAGGATATCCTTTTTTCAATTAAATCCAGAAATAGAGATGAACACAGATGGCAAACTGACAAATATCCAGTATTTGCTGGTATTAGCAAGGTGTAGTGTCTTATGTTCAGGTCAGGGTTTGAATCCAACTCAAGACTTTGATTGCGGCACTGAATAATTTAAAGAAAAGTAACACAAATGTGCCCCGAGGTCACATTTTCTATTTGTGGAGTGACACCTGTTGGCACAGCGTGTAACTACAGATTTGTTTTCTTTCTAACTGTTTGGGATTAACTTCAATGTAGAAGGTTAGAAAATGTAATAAAACACAGGCATTAAAGTATTATATTAAATATATTTTTTATTCCAGCAGGACTTGCTGTTAGTATTTTTTTCTCTTACGTTATCTAGAATACTCTGCCAATGAATGTTAAAAAATCATAAGTAATAACCAAAAGTCTCAAACAAAGACCGAAGTAAAAGACAAACATTGATGATAGCCAAAAAACAGTAATTTCCTGGTGCAATTGGGTTTATACTTTATTAGATTCGCATTCATCCAAAAAACATTTCACATTTTCAACATTTCTGAGAAAAGACATGATGCTTCATATTAAAGTCACTGATCAAGGAAGACTAGAAAAAGAAGCCAGTTGCTCTTCCAGACTTTTTTTCCAGGGACACATTAAGATGAAGGAATGTTTTTGTTCCTAATGGTGTTCTTGTTTAATTGGCCATGTCAAAGGGGTTTGGATCTCTCGTTGTATCACAGGATGTCTGAATACCTGCTGCTAAGCTGATAAATGTGTATCTCTCTTTCTAAGATGCTCAGTAGTCACTCAGGCTCAGAGTCAAGAACTATTGCGGGAAAATGTTGCCCCCCCTCGCCCAGCAGGGAGTACATGTCTCTCAGCATGGTGGGATTGGGACATGCAGGTCCGGGTTCTAAGGATGAAATGTGTGGGGACAGGGCGTCCCACAGAACCTGAGACACAGCACAGGAGAATGTTAGCACTTTAACGTAAGTGTCAAGAGACACAGTAACTAAAAAGAACCATTAGGAATGAGTCAAGCTTATTTTGCTTTGTGAACACAGCCATTACCTGTTCCAGGTAAATCTCTTGTTGCAGCAGCTGCACGCTCATTCGCAGCCTCTCCAGCTCCTGGAGTTCAGCCTCTTCTCTATAGGTTACTATCAGGGGCAGGGGTGAAGTTTTCCCGTCTCCCCACGCACCGCTTGCCCTGGAGGGGCAAAGACAACCTCCCTCGGGGCTCCATCGATCCCATGCTTTCCACTCTGACAGAAACGGAGTTATATTTAGAGCGTGAGCAACCGTACCCCAAAATGTTTTTCTGCTCTGTTGCCTCAGCTTTAAATAGCAGGATCTGCGCCTGGCCACGTCAGGACAGACAGCTTTAAAAGCCCTCCATCACTGGGAGGGGATCCGATGAGGCCAAGGAAAGTACTGATCTGGCACCAAGGTTTCACGGCAGCTCTGTTTTCATTTTCCACATGCCAAGATGGAGAGCCCGCATTAGCTCGTTAGCACACTGCTCTCATCACAGCCATTTCCCAGAGGCTGTTTAAACGCAGTATACAATAAACTCTTTGCGATTATAAAATCTGTGAAATAGAATTCTCCATGAGCTTTGGTTGTGAGACGATAAGACTCGGTGCATGCGCTCACAAAACCAGACAGAGGTTTGCGGGCTCAGACATAACTGGAACTTCTCTCTGACAGTCTTTGGCAGACATACTAGAGTCGGATTCAAACTTCAGCTCGTAGACATAAACAAATCCCCTCAGTGAAGGTAATCACATCATCTCAGAGGTGTCAATGGAAAATTTGTGGTCAATCTCAATAACTGTATCACTGAACGTAATTGAATTTGCACCATGTGGCATATTCAGTCTACAGACCTGGTGATATCCATACTTATGATCATGTCTGGGTCAAAAGCAGACTTATAATATATCTATCATGGAGGTCTATATATATTGTATATTGTTAAGGTGGGAAAAAAAATAAATGTACCTTGTTTCACCTGATCTGCAAGGATATGGAACTCCACTGGAGTCAGCTCCGACCGTTCAAGGGTCACACAGGAATCCCTGGAATTGTTCTGCTTGCTACCTGAAAAAGCCACATAAAAAAAGATTTAACATGATGAAATTATTGGATTGATACATTGTAACTACACTATGTTACCCCAGCAAAAGGAAATTGTTTTGTATTTGTTCTAAGACTTCAGAAGTTACAGAAAAATCTCAGCTGCCCAGAATCCTGAATTTCTCCAGCAAAAACAGAAAAAAAAGGCGAAACACTGATAAATGTATCCATCGAAATAACTCTCACTAAGTCCCTTCCTGCCAACTCTTGGGCAGTTTCCTGTGAATACCACATTTCTCACCCACATATGTGTGTCATCATTGAACATAACTTGCACTCGTTACCCCACTCCTCATTTTGATGCTTGGAAGTTCAGGCGTATTTTTGTCTTTTTCTTTACCTAACTTTGTAGCCATTTCCAGAATCTCTTCTTCCTGGCAGCGCCACACGAGGTCAAGCCCTTTTTCAATCAGACTGCCAAGCTGAACCCGGGTCTGATCAGGACTGCCACATGGCCAATCCTCAGGAAACTAGTAGGGTCAGAGAAAAGGGTCAAGACTACTTAAAGCTCATTAATAAACCAGAGTAAAATGGAAAGACTCCATTATTTTCCCATAGTATAAAATCATGTCTTGCTCAAGATTACACAACATGGAAAACATGTCCAATGTCAGATGGCCCACTTTGACTAGCTTCAAGAGAAAAGGAAGGATACCGTAGCTCTCATTCTCTCCATGAAGTGACTCCTCCCAGGAATAGGTTTCCTTTGCAGGGCAATAATTTTTTCCAGCAACCTACCGATGCAGAGACAGTAAATCAGTCTGCAAAATTGTGCAAGTAAGATTAGTTTTCATACAACCAAAAGATCCATTTTAAGCAACCTGTTTTTCTTGTGCCTTAAAGATTTCCATTTTGATGTTTGTTCAGACAGTAACCTAGAAAGAAGCAAAAAAATTAAAAATAAATGTTTTACTCCCTTCAGCACCAAATGACAAAGCATGGTCGTTTCATTTGGGCAAACATACTCATTCTGCTGCAGCCAATTGCTCGCCCCAGACCCATCTGTGTCTGAAGAAGGCACTACGTTATTTGAAGACGGCATGGAGACAGATGCAGCTCTGCTTGGGTCATCGTCACTCAGCATGTTGCTTCTGACTGTTGTGTTTTTAGGGAGTGAGGTTGTGATCTGATCAAGAGAGGCAGATGCCGAGACAGCCTGCTGCAATTTCCTAGATGGTTGGTGATGAACAGCCTGAGCTGATATAGAAGAATGGTTTTGAATTGTGTTTCTATTATGGTTTTTCGATTTTACAGGTTTGCCTGCTGTAGTTCTTGAGCTCAATGTGGTGCAAACTGATAAACCAGACTTTTTGCGTATATTTCTGTCAATGCTGACACATTTAGAGGTTGATTTGATGGCTGTTTGACTTCCTTTGGGTCGTTTAGATGAGTGCAATACATTCATGGATGAGTCTGCTTTCTTTTGAGTTGCACATAGTTTTAAGTCCTTTTTAGCAGGCTCGGAACCTTGGCGAACCTGAAGGGCTTTTTCCAGGGCTCGCTCAAGCAGTTCTATATCGTTCTTTTCTTCAGTTGAGGTATCTGCATAAGCAACAAGCAAACATGGGGTTACATTTAAGCTTATCTTCACAGATAAGTTAAGTGATGCATACATACGCATTCAAACTCGAAAAACCCCAATCCAAAGATTATCTTGTTGTAATAACTATGATGACAAATTATTCACATTTTCTTTAACAATAACAAATAAATATATCACAAGTATAGTAATTTTTTAGTATATGGTCAGAAAAATTACCTGCAACTGTATGATCTGTTAACTCTGGCTCTTCAAGGACCACTTTTGGATGCAAAGTCCTGTAGGGATAAACAATTCATGTGATCACTCTAAAATTTAACAAATGAAGCAAATTACAGAAACAATATGCAATACCAGTGCAGCAGATTTACTTCAAAATCTAATAACCTCATGGCCACACTGACATAATCAAAAGTGTACCTGATTTCAAACAGTTGAAAAAAAGTTGCATAACCATAAATGCTGACAAATGTATAAAAAGTAAAAAACGGACAAATGAAAAAGAAAGCAAAAGGCACTGCTGGGATTCGAACCCAGGATCTCCTGTTTACTAGACAGGCGCTTTAACCAACTAAGCCACAGCGCCAGACGCTCTCTCTGGCCATCAGAAGCGTTTTTATACATACATTAAGACATTTGAGTATGTATATCTCATGTATGATTGGCATATTAAACTTGAAAAAAAACACATTTAATTATACATAGACGACAAATTCCGGTTAAATCGTTATAATATAATAAACATGCATACTTACAAAGACTGTGAGATTTCTCTAAGGTACTGAATACTATCATTGAGTCTGGATAGTTCGTCTTTGGACGACTTGATTCGTTGCTGAACCGATGACAGAAGGGACATGGTGGTGTGGACTGCTAGTGTTTTTTCTTTCTGTGAAAACAAGTTTTTTAAAAAGAAACGCAAAGGTATATCTTTTAAATTGAATCCACTACAAGCTAGTTGTGTTTCGCTAAGATTTAAATCAATCAATAATTCCAAACGAATCAGAAAATTAGCAAGAGGTTTCAAGTTAAACTGGTCTTTCGTTACGACCCGCGAACACACACATAACGGATGCGGAAGCCATTGTTTTCCATCCGCTGCTGTAAAGTGTCATAAATAGTTCATATGCATATGTTTGTGATGTTGACCTGGACAGGGGCACCTTGTCGAAATTTATATCAAACTGTACTGTGCACAGAATAATATAATATAGTTTACCATTTAAAAAAATGTAACGCTCCAACGAAGTTTTCAGTTCTCGCGAGAATTGTCTGAGGGACCGGAGGCCATGGGTCGTCACCGTTCTATCCTGTCCTATCTCCTCAGATTTGAAATAAGTGAAAACTAAATACATTTTTGGTTTTTAATTCATTTGTATAAATACTTTCCTCATGTAGGCTAAGCACTCTGTATGGATGGATAAGGGTGACAGAATTAGATAAATAACTATATCATGAGAAGAATTATTGTATCCTCAAATACATACATCTAAGTCTCCCATTAATTCATTACATTTATACCAAATAAATCAGAAAAACATATTTGAATAATTAGATTTACTTCTAAGGAATTAAATACATAATCAAATTATTAAACAGATCCATATATAATTAAATACTTAAATAAATCATTAAATATTCAATTGAAAAATTAGATGACTGATTTAATAATTTAAATAAAGAATAAAGTTGTTACAATATTGTAAACACTCTTAATATTTTTCATACAACTATGGATGTATTAACTGAGTTGTTATATAATTAACTTTACACATGTTGGTTATTAAATATTATACAATCTGAAGACAATGCAAATAACATTCAATTGATAATTGGATTAAATGTAATTTGTAAAATAATTACTTGCAGCACAGCAGTTCAAAGATGTTAATTTCACTTGAATTTGATACCTTTGTACATTTCGTTAACATTTATCAAGACTTGCCATTTATCCACACTCATAAAACTTTCAGCCAGTTTAGATTATTAGGACAATGAAACCTATGCACCACACAAAGATCTTTCCACTAGATCAAAAAATAGCAAATTCCTTATAAATGCCTTTGAGTACATTTGTTTGTTCTCCGAATGTATATATTTCCTAAAACTCTAAGCCTGAGTTGAGAGAGGCATCAATATGCTCAGAGTTTACAAGAAACCTTGTGCATGTTTTTTTCAACATCATCGAGGATGCTGGTATTACACCATTTTACATCCCCACTGATTTGAAGTCCTAATTACATTTGCATCTTTAAATAGTGAAATACTTAGAATCATAGATATGTCCACACAGCTTACTTGTCTATGTTTCAATGGAGCACACCCAAATAGTAATAATGACAACAATAATAATGATTATCATCATTATAACAATCACATTATTTAATGGATGGGTAGCACCTCCCCCCCCCCCCCCCCCCCAGCTGAACAACTTTACTATTTGTAATATATCAGAACAAAAATAATTTTGCTGAGCTTTTATCTGTTACAAATTTGTCCAAAATCTAAAAAGTTTTTATTTTCTCCCTTTCCCTTTTTACAAGTCCCCTTCCACTCTTGATATGCACCAGGGATATAAATGTGCTTCCCAAAGCATTTTAATATAGTGGCAACAGCTTGCTGGCCCCTTTGGTAGGACTTGAATCATCTTATTAGCTTATTTTCCCCAAGCCAGCCTCCTGTGGATAAGTAGCAGAGGGAGGGGGGGAGTCACTCAGCTGCCCCGTTGAACGAGCATCTGACACAACAGCCGGCTGCCAGACTGATATCAGGATCTGACAATCACACAAGCACATATGCACACACACACAACTCACGCACACACTCATCAACATAGAAACTACAAACAGACTTTCAAAGACATTCTGCATAGCCTGATAGACTAATTTGTTCTGAGACAAACAACATTGTTGTAGAAGATTCACGAACAGCCCGTATGAATCATCCATGCGCAAATACAACTAAATATTCATTATCTGACATGGCTTTGTAACTGGCACAGACAATGTGTTTAGGGTGCCAGAGATTGACAGACCATGTTTTAGTACATCTATGGAACATGAGTGATGATCCTGTTGTGGCTGGAGCACACTCTATTAAGATGGAAGTCTGCTGTCCATCATTCCCTGAAATCGAACAGTTTCATTTAATGTATTTCCCAGTTTTGTCTCTCCTATATCTAGATAAAAAACTCTTTCTTTTGATCATTATAGTTGCAGTTGAACTGAATGAACACAACCCATTTATAACTCTATGATTTAGCTAAATTAGTCCAAACTTTAAGAACTGGTTTAATCAAAGTGCATGATAATACAGAGGTGTCAAAAAATAAAGTAAACTCAAATGTAATAATTATAGTTTTTAAGAATACAACAAGATATGCCGTAAAAAGTTAAGTGGTGAAACAAATCCAAGAAAACATCAAAATCTTGAGTGCTTAATTTTACATTTGCATATTTACAACTAAACCAAGAGAATTTCATGAGTTTAAAAAGATTTCCATAATGTAATGTTGTATGAATCGATCTGAGGGTAACAAAAACACAACATTTCTCATGCTTACGAAAAATGGTCAGAAAGCATTGCAGGTCATGTTCTGTATGGACCCTAAACATGGCTTCATATTAGCAAAAGCAAGTAAAAATTAACAATATAGTAATTGTTCAACCTTGCATTCATATAATGTGTATGTTTTATATATGGACCAAATTAACAAGTTAAATATATGACAAACTGTTGTATTCCTTGAGCCGAAATTACATTAACAAAGGTGCAAATGTTACCAATGTAGAAACTCTGTGAAATATGTTTAAAACAAAAAACAGGTCATACCAAATATGTGAATTTAGAAACATTGTTTTTTAAATGGCAAAAATATTCCAAAGACAATATGGCTTTGAACGTCAAGGATGCAGTGATTGTAGTAGCTTAATAGGTCGTGGAGAAAAGCTTATTTGGAGAACTACATAATGCTGTGCTGAGAACTACATACTTGCGAAAAGTGTTTCCGGTATCTGATTACAGAAGCCGAATAGGGACATACAAAAACGCTTAGTGTTGCTTCGGACCCTCGCTTCCTGACTTCTGGTTATAGATCGCCTGTCACTAAGCCACGGTGAAGGTTTGTTTACGAGACCAACATTCTAAATAACAATCCATACAAACCTATTTCACAACTCTATGTTATTATGACACTGGCCTCCAAATCATAAACGAGTGTATTTCTTGTGCTACATTAGCTTGGTTTTAGCTGAGTTAGCTAGTAAAGTAAAGTTAGCTGTAGTTGTCAAATAGCTGTTCCTGCTACTTATGATTACATTAGTGTTACCGATAGCTTTCGTATATCGACAAAAGGGGCAGGGGATTTCAATGATTGAGTAAAATACTGGTGTAAAAAAAAGTGACATCACTTTGTTGTGTGGCTATTTGCAGCACGAGCTCGATGCCTCTAGTTTGTTGTCGGAGACTTAGGGTAAAAGCCAGAAGGCCCGTCCGTGCTTTGTTATACGAGTTGCTTTTTGTTTCACTGTTTCATGCAGTTTGAGTCCAGATGTTGCAGAAGGCTGTCTTTTTAAAGCAACTTTGTTCTACCAGAGCCTGAACTTCATTCAGTATCTCTCTGATTTTTTTTTCTTCCTTATTCCCTTAAGGTGAAATAAGTCCAGGGATTTCTTTAAACGCATTTACGTTGGCCATCAGCTCAGCATCAACTGCCAAGAAGGGAGGGGGGGATTTTACTCCACCTGTTTACCGATCAAGCCTCCACTGTCTTTTTTGGTGAGCACTGCTAGATTCTGAATATGAATATTTACTCTATATCTGTCTTTTAATGTTAACATGACTGTTATGCTGTAGTAACTTTATTGTGACTCAGTCAGGTTAAGATCCCAGCATAAATGTCAGTGGAGAAGATGGAGACAACTAGTATGTCCAACGGAGCAGCGAATGCTTATGAGGAGAAAGAAAACACCCTCAGGTAAATCTCCCAGAATCAGTGTAATTTAAAAAATTTTATGTAATAAAAAAAAAAAATGGTTCTGTCAAATACATAACCTTAAAATTGTGTTGTTTTTTTTGCTCTTCCTTATTTTTTTATGTGTTTTGCTTGCTCAGTCCTGAGGACTTATCTGAGATGCTGGCAGCGGGAACAAAAGAGGTTCACGAAAAGGCTGAAAACACTCAGTTTGTGAAAGATTTTCTCAGAGGACGCATACGCAAAGAACTCTTCAAGGTAATAGAAAAGACAATTTTTCCAGAATGTATAGATTATATTGTGAAAGAGTATTTTAAAAGAAAAAAATAATTGTAATGTGATTAGTTTAGAAATGGAACGAAAAAATGTTGTGTAATTAATTAAATGTAGCCATAGATGGTGCATTTTAAAGATTTCTCTGAAACATTCTGCTTTTGTAGCTGGGTGCTGTGGCTCTTTACCACACATACACTGCCATGGAGGAGGAGATTGAAAGGAACAAGGACCATCCCCAATTTGCTCCGCTATACTTTCCCACCGAACTGAACCGCCATGAATCTCTGGCCCGTGACCTCGAGTACTTTTACGGTCCGGAGTGGAAGAGCCAGGTGAGCTGCTCGGAGGCCACGCAGCGCTACGTGGACCGCATCCACCAGGTGGGCCGGGAGGACCCCGTGCTGCTGGTGGCCCACGCCTACACCCGTTACATGGGGGATCTCTCTGGAGGCCAGGTGCTGAAGAAGGTGGCGCAGAGAGCTCTGAAGCTGCCACCCACTGGAGAGGGACTGGAGTTCTACCAGTTTGATGGCATACATAGTGCAAAAGCCTTTAAGCAGCTGTACCGAAGTCGGATGAACGAGCTGGAGCTGGACGTGGACACAAAGAAGAGACTGGTGGACGAGGCTGTCAAAGCTTTTCATTTCAACATGGAGGTGAGAGGCGGTAGTGCAAGTTTCATATAAATGTTATTGTATATGAAAACGAAGGTATTAAGTGTATTGATAAAGACAGAAGTGTTTGGAAATTTATCAATATGAAATTTTGTTTAACATTTTCTTATTTCAATACTTAAGGTGTTTGACGAGTTGGAAGAGATGGGCAAAACCATCCAGGAGGATGTTTTAGATGCTGGCATGCCTGTTCATGGAGCAACGGGTGGAGATATCAGCAAATGTCCCTACTATGCTGCCCAAATGGGTAAATATTTTGCCGTTCTACGCACCTAAAACCTGACGTTATTCTGGATGTTGGTTTGTTAACAGCTTGTGCCTGTGTCTCCTTTGTGCCTCAGCGGCATCAGGTGGAACAGCGTATGCTTGTCAGCTGGCCATGGCCGTTCTCAGACACCCTACAGGACAGGTCCTGGTGGCCACTTGGTTTGCCGCCTTGGCTGGATTAGTTGCCTGGTATCTGATGTGAAGCAGCTCTCAGTCTGTTACTTGGTTAATGTGAGACCAACAAGTATTAGAGGAAGAACAGTAAGGAGGCCATGACATTTCCACAAACTGGTGAACGTTTTGTGCAAACATTCACATCAGAGCCATGTGTTTTTAGGGTTTTTATTTTCTCTCTAGCTGTGTAAGTCCAATTAAAGGATTTATTGGACCATTACCACCTCATTTCCATCCACAAAGCACAACTTATATTTATCATTTAGACATTATTATCTCTCTACCTCCAGGTGCTATCCTTCCAGTCATCCTTCCAGTGTATTTGGTTGCATCCCAATATCTGCTGTAGCTGCTCTCTAACCAAAGCAGGCATGTCACGGTAGTTAGGATTTCTGGGTCATATGTCGTCCAAGGCTGTGATAGCAATTCTGAATAATTACATCACTGATGTAAAAATGAAAGTGACACTAAAGCAATACAAGTACGGTTAAAACAAAATATAGGAAAAATTTATTTGGGCTCTTTTAGCCATGATTGCACTTAGAAAAACATGAAAAATTTGGCTCAGGGGTTCAATTATATGGTTTCTTAACAGTTAGAACGTGTGTAAGCAGGAATTTGTGTTGTTGTATTGCCATGTTACATTGTCTGTATTTTTCAGCAAAGTCCATATTGTTGTTCGTCCTAATGTGTTCGTCATCGGTACAGCGTAAATTCAAAATTCAGAACATTGAAGCTTGGCAGTAGTGCTTTGAAACAAAAATGGAGCTCTTAATCCAGACCCTTTAATGTATGGTTTATTAGGCTTGGGCATTTGGCGCTGGCAAAGACCCCCGTCAGCCTCAAACAATACGTGCTCGTTGCTGTGTGCGTTTGTGTTGGGGTTAACAGATCATGTGCTTTTATCATAGAATTACTCAATAACATAATTATTGTCGTGGGCATCGATTGAAAGGACATTTTTCCCTCCACAGATGTAATTTCCTATATAATGTGGTACATTAGAGGATGAATTAATTTTGACCCGAGTGGTGGTAAACAAACTGTGGATTTCTGTGAACAGTGTGTTCGTCCATGACAGACTGCTGTGCTGATCTATGAATAATAATAAGAATGAATTATTTTTAAGAATGATGCTGATTATTTTGTTTTTTTGACTGTCACATTTATTATCATCGTTGAACTTCAAATTTAGCAAAGTGTACTGTGGGACCAGTGATGGGAACCAAAAAGCTCTTGATGATAAATTGGAAGTTTTGGACACTGGTGATGATACAGAGTAGTAGTCCATGTTCACTTCTGTTCTCCTCAACTTAAGGAATCTGTGATGATATCTTCAAATTAAACTAAAACTGCCTAATAATTTCACTCACCAAAATGAGCATCTAATTTCTTTAGTTTCATCAACCATAGGAGCCGATATATGAAGGATACAAGTGTTATGATATTTGGTCTACAATAGGAATCTCTTTTTTTAACTGTAAAGCTTTTATCTCTATTCTTGCAATGGGCATGCAGCATAATTGCACGATGGGTGCATTTGTGTGGGTGTATTTGTTTATTATCTGCTTGTCCTTTATGGACTTCTATGCTGCTCAGCTCCTGTTATTGTACCCATTGGTGTGAATGTACCATAATGAATCATCGCTGGTCTAAAATACCCCTTTCCTGGTCTGTGTTGGGAAAGTTTCCTGTTAGTACTCACCTGTCCCCCCCCCCCCCCCCTTCTTGTTTTTTTAACACAGCAAACAAAAAGAGCTCTTGAACCCAATGTACTTTCACTGTTCATTTTTTCAAAAAGTGATCTGGATTGCTTCATTGATAAACAGGGGTGTTTTTTGTCTGAAAGTCCCAGGTTTAAAACACACATGATGGACCTGTACCGGACAAACGTGCACATTTACTGTTTATTCATCTTATGCAAGTATTTGTGGATATTTCGGCAATTCTGGAGTTTATTGAATCTCAGGAGTGCAGTTATCGTAATTTAAGATAGTTGACTAACCTGTGTTGCTTTTCTCTACTCTTAATTCCTTTGGTGTTCCTAACTGAAGCTTTACTAGCAACTGGCTTATTGTGTTGTTAATTGAATATTAAAGTTATGCCTCTTCATATTGAAACAAACCTGCTCTGGCTGGTGTTATTAAAAAAACACATTAAAGTATAAATCAATTATGTAGATGACCATGACCCCTCTTCTTATAAAACCTTAAGATTTGCTAGACATTTCCATCTTATCACGTTGTTCTGATATTCATGATAACCAGCAAATTAATTGTGCTTACGCATGTTTTTCACTCAATAAAACTTAAGATGAGAAAACGTATACAATGTATCCCATATAGGTGGGTGGAGATGTATTCATGTGTAAACAGTGAGGAAATCAGTGTCCCCTATCAAAATGGGCTTTTACCAGAGCAAAGCTTTATTATATAGCTGTACAGTACATTTTCTTTGCATCATACATACATAAATGCATTTTCTACACTTCAGTATGTACAAATATATTTCTTGTTCGGAGCTAAAACTCGTTTCTTTTATTTGCAAGGGGTGAAACACAAACTGCTGTTCACTGATCATAAAAGTTGTACCTTCCCAGAGTTTAACCCTCTGTCAAGAAAAGAATTACTGAACCAAAATGACAGTATATGTAGTAATGAACCTGTTAGGAACGACACTGTTTACGATATAAATCTATACCTGAAAACTGAACCAACAGATATAGAAGGTAATCATAGGATTTTAAATCCTATATCAAATTTGGACGTTTTTGATGTCTTTTTCAGTACGATAATTCATTTCTCTGGACTCCTTCACCTCAGTTCTTTTTAGACAACATGTACTGATTGCTCTGAGAATGTCTCTGTGGCCTCACAGGCCTTCACAGAGATTTGAGAGGGCAGACTGGCACATCCTCTCATCTGAAGAGCCACTTCAAAAGACTACACAATTCTGTGCCAATTTTTCTTATTACTAGAGGATTGGTTTAGTAGTTCTGTAATGATCCATCCCATACTTGAAAACCACAGCCAGCATCCAGCAGTCCAGGCTTTATCACTTTCTTTAAAATAAAGTTCCCTCTTTGCACTGTCCTCTCTGCTTATGAACCTCTGATGAGCTCTCAGTTCCAGGATCTTTTACCTTGAAAAGAAAAGAACTTTGAAGTGCTGAATTCGAAAGGTTAGGAAACAGTAACTACAAAACCCCATATGCTGACTGTCTAACTCTAAAGGCTTTCTTCAGTTTTTAGTTTAGCCACAAACCAGAAAATGTCAAAATAAAGACTAAATGTAGTTTAGAGATCTACAAGCATATAAAAAGTGGAATATCACGTAGTCATTTCTGATGATTCATTAAGTCCTACCTGGTTTGTGGCTGTCAGGAAGAACTAACCAATTTCTTTAATCAGGAGAAGATGCCCCCGCCGTTACAGTTCTGCCTCCCTCTAGTCTGCCTGCTTTTCCCTGCCTGAGCTGCCCCCACCTGGACAGAGTTCAGCACTACATCTAAGCACTTCTGTTTAAACCCCTTTTCAATGGATCAAAAGCGTTTCACATAAAAAGGAAAGGTCTAGCTAAAGAAAAAACAAGCCTGTCCTTTTACCTGTGCTGGTGGTAGTGACACCGTTCACTGAGCCCTCCACATCAGCCTCATCTTCAGCGTAGCTCAGCAGCAGAGACCTCTGTCTGTCAGTCAGAGTCCTTCAAGACACCACATTCCATTTTTGGTTGGTTTTTAGAGAAAATTGTATTTCATAAACACTGTAGTTAGGTTTAAAGCTTTTCTCTCACATAATGTGCTACTGTGGAATAAAACAAACCTACTTGGGTATTTTTACTTTGACATGGACGTAGTGATCTCCAAAGCCGTAGCCACTGACGCGAGCGATTCCTTTCCCTGCCAAGCGGATTCTCTGGTCTGCCTGGACTCCAGCAGGGATCTGAGAAAAGAAAGAATTCCAATAAGTGATTAAGGTGTACGGGATTAAAATGTCCACCCATTACCTGGTCAACTGCAGACTCTGTCCACTTACCGACAAATTTAATGTTTCGTAAAGGCCTTGTGATTTAGCGGTACCACCGAGGATGGCTTGAGCCACAGAGACAAAAACATCTGAATGGATGTCAGCACCATCCCTTCTGAACACAGGGCTTTTTTGGACCTGGACACATCAAATGAACAAACGTCTAATCATTCAAATCTTAAAAAGCAGCACATTACCACACAAGATAATTTATATGTGGTTTAGCTTTGCTGAGTGGTCAGCAGCTAAAAGGCAGGGGGCACGCACTCGAAATGTGATGAAGATCTCTTTCTTTCCAACAGGCATTCTGACTGTCTGTCCATCCTCCACCCCTAAAAACCAAAAACAAGTATAATGGGTCACATTATTATAGCATTTGTCTTACAATACTGTCCTACCTGGGTCACTATCAAAACAGTTCAAACGCAAAGTATATTAAGCATTTAACTAGACTCAAGATAAAACTATTGCTGGGGCGATTGTGGCTTTGTAAATTCGAGTTAAAATCAGCTTCTTGTCAGGGCAATATGGCCCTTGTAATATACACACGCTGTAAAGAATGCTGAGCTAAGCAGATATTGGAGTGTGGCTGACCTGCAGGGACAGGAACCATCACAGTCTTCCTCTGCTTGGTCTGCCCTGTACCCCGGCAGGAGTGGCAGGGGGTGGAAATGACTGTGCCCTTGCCCCCGCACCGACGACATGTAGAGCGCATCACAAACGGGCCGGTATTTATCGTTTCCTGGAGGAAGAAAGCATGCCTTTTAGAAAAACAATACGATCAAAGGTCTCAGACACAAAGAGCACCGTGGCTTCTCACCATGCCGGAGCCGTTGCAGTGGTGGCAGTGCTGGACCTTAGTGCCTGGCTCGTGGCCCTTACCATCACAGCGCTGGCAGGTTGTGTCCGTATTGATAGACAGTTCTTTGTTGACACCCTTTGCAGCTTGAGTAAAAGTCAGCTCCATAATGTACTGCACCAAAAACAGATAAAAACAGTTAATCCATCTGAATATGCACTGCCAACATAATTTTCACTTCTACTTTGTAAGATTGCACTAACCTCTTGTGGCTGGTCATATATGGCATTAAAATCCCCAAAGCCACGGCCTCCTGAAAACTCTCCAAAGATTTTGCGGAAAAGCTCCTCTGGGTCCACATTGGTGGTCTGTCCACTCCAGTACTGCTGCCCTCGATTAGTCTGACCAGCATTAAAGCCTGCTGTGCCATATGCATCATACTGCTTCCTCTTCCCTTCATCACTAAGAACCTATGAAAAAAGAAAGGGTACATCTTATGACCATTGAAATGAAAGAGAAATAAGAACAAGAAAGCATCGTTCATCATAAATCCAAGTCAATACAACCAAATAGGATAATTGAGAAAGAAAAAACTGAACCAAACCTCATAAGCTTCAGCCAGCTGAGCAAATTTTTCCTTAGCCTGTGGGTCGTCTTTGTTGGTATCAGGGTGGTACTTTTTTGCCATCTGAGGTACAGCAAATACAATGTCAGCTACTGTGAACAACTGGGGCAAACTATCTGTGTGTCAGTCAGGAATTGACCTGGTAGTAGGCCTTCTTGATCTCTTTCTGGGTTGCTGAGCGTGGTACCCCTAGAATCTGGTAGAAGTCCTGCTTGTTGCTGGAGGGAGCACTTGTGTGAAAGGACAGGCTGTAGACGGCTTGGGGTGGTTTGAGACCTGAAAGATGTCCAGCAGGATGAGAGGATCATTAAGTGTGACCCGGCAGAGCTGTTGGAATGTTTTGTGACTGCATTGTAACTGTCCACCGTTTACCACTTTGAGAAACGTTTACATGAGCTACAGTCAAATATTGCAGAAATCTCTGCTATATGATCATTACCCAAATGATTGAGCATGTTTTCTATATTTGCTATGATTATGAAAGTAATAATGTCCCTGTACATGGCTTAAACATGACATGAGTTATCGATTACAAGGTGTTCATTTAAAGGACTACATATTTTGAATGTTTTAAATAAAATATGCATTAGTGTACAGATTTTCCATTATTAATTACAAAAACAAAAGCTGATCAAAGATGACTTTGACTGTTCATCTTCTGTCTGCTACAACGGCATTGCCAAATGTTAGCAGAAATGATTACATCACATCTGCTTAGCGGTCTGCGCATGCTTTAAAGTAACTCGTTGTCAATTATAAGCTAAATTAATTGACAGCTCATTTGAGCAGCTGCCTGTTTATTTGTGGGCAGTTATTGAACTGTCATCAAGTAAACGACATTTTAAAGCACATTTAGCTTAGCCTAGCTTAGCTCAGGCTAACATCATATGGCTCACCTGACAGCCCTCTCAATGTCAACGCTTTCCCTGCTCCGCCGCACCCCAGGCTCCCTCCGCACCAGGGTTTTTCCGCTCCGAGAGAAGAAAACCGCCGGGTCCATCCATGGTCAGCCGAGGGAATGGCACCGCCTGTCCTCCGAGAGCCAGAGGACACCACGACTGTAATCCAGCGTGAGGAAGAGCGAGCAACCGTGGACGCCATCATTCCTGAAGCGGCGGCTGTGGTCACACTGCGCATGTGTGGAAAGGAGTAGGCGTCACTGAGGGGGGAGCTAAAATTCTTGCTGTCTGACTAAGAATAATTGTAGAAGTTTTACAAAAAACTTATGTTCATTTTTGTGAATTTTATACAAGCAGTCACATTGGAGATACATTAATTTCCAAAAAAGGTTTTCCAGCTATCACATGAAAACTAAATACATGTGGCAATAGTGGTATTGTGTAACTGTTTTAATGCACCGGATAGCACGAATGAGCGCGTGCAGTTGTTAGCAGAGGAAAAGAAATAAACCCGCCCACACGAACAGCTCAGTAGAGCAAAACGAGTGGACAGCGCGGGGCAAACCTGATCTGTCAGCTGTAGCAGGAGCACTTTACAGTACCAGCCCGACAGAGACACCCGGAAGGCACGAAAGTCAATTTGAGAGAGCAGCATGAATCGTTTCAAGACTTCGAAATTCAAAAACACCACTCCAAAAATTGCCAAGAAAGACGTGAGTAACACTTGAACCTCTGGGTAGAACCATATCTCCTCCTGGCTAACATTAGCACTGGTAATTAGCTGAGCTGCTTTGGGGAACGCCTGCTTGCCTTCAAGGGATGTTGGACTTCCTGCATCTGGAAGCCTCAAAATAAGAGGGGACGAAAATCTTGATTCATATGTTAGATTTGCTCAGACTGTGGCTCACTTGGTAAAGCAACCGGCCACGTGATTGCATGGGGATGCTAACCTCTTTGGGATGCAGTGACGCCCATCATCACGCTTACATTTTTGTTTGTTTGTTTATTTCTTTTCTTATGTGTATGCGTTAGGCTTGCTTAGTGTGTTAGTCTGCTCAGATTTGCTATGCCAGAATAATGGAGAGGTTCAAATCGGAATTGCAAACCCCATCAGTCCCGATGGCTGTTGTGCAGTGATTGCTGTCAGGCTGCAGGAGTCGACATGTCTGCACCGGAATTTATGTATTGCAAATACATCTGCAAATATGCAATTGTTCCTGTTCTCTGAGGCTCAAAGGTTGAGCCAATTAATTCCAGCTTGCAATGCCTGCAACTCTTTCTCTGATGTGTTTTTATGTAATCCACACATGTTTGGAAAAATGCTTGGAATCCACTGAGGCAGTTGATGATCTCCCATTTCTCCAATATCTGCTCAGACAGCAGGTGGTGCCTTGCTTCCGTGAGAGTTCAAATAGCCATTTGTGTGGGCATTAAGCTATGTCACTGTAGACCTGGGCTCAATTGAAAGATTTTGAAGTCCACAAATATTTAATTTGCAAAATATTTGGGAAATTATATAAAACATTGATGAAACTTTGTAAGAATAAATCACCTGCTAATAATTTTGATGATAATCAGTACTGTATGTGATTTAAACAGAATGTATTCAGTAAAGCCTTTATTATTTTTAGCAGGATGTTTTGGGAGTTATCCATTTCTTTGTTTGCAGAAATGCGTGTAGAACGCATCTTTTTTAAAGATATGTGTACAACTGTGAAAGATGCTTTGAAATGCATGGTGCAATAAACAGATCTTGGCCATGTTAAGCATCCCCTAAAAAGTGCAGTGTCAGTCACTGTTCCTTTTAGTTTCCAGTGGAGGAGCTCAGCCTTAGTTTTTAAAGGATGTTGTACAGGCACACTGTCCCCATGTGTGTCTCGGCTTTTTTAAATGTTATGCAAGAGGGTATAGGAGTTCTCTGCTGTGCAATGCAGGGAGCCCTTCCACTTCCTCATCACTTTGCTCAGTCTGAAGTACTTAAGTGTGTGTGCACTCAGCTATATCCTTCCTGTTTATTGCAGGGTTCAACTTCTTTATGGTTTTTACAGCAGCAGACTGGATTCCTATGTGTTAAAAGTAGCCTGGGTTCTTATTTTTTCTCATATATTGTACTCAACTCCACTATAATCTCTTACTCATTCTCTACATGTCTTTAAATCCAGGAATGGATCAACAATGTTCGTGGTGGCTCCTATTCTTGCCAGGGGAACCACATCAAAGCAAGCTCCAAGCTGATAGCTTTCAATACTGAGCAGGCTGGTATGGATATAAAATTATTGAAGAGTAACACATGCTCTAATTTGAGACGTGTGTCCATTGTTATTACAGTGTTCTACTTCTAATCATGTCTGAGTTTGCACTGAATTGTGTAAATGTAATTATTAGAATTTAACTGTATAGTATTATTTCTAGACATCATTCAAGTTTACTCGAGCTGGTTGGAAACTTCCGCTCACCCTGTGGTATTAGATTTAAAGATAAGCCCTTTCAAAAAACTAAAATGCCTTATGTGACAGATAAATAGTGATGGTTAGCAGGTTTTTAATGATACATTTTCTCCTTGATTCAATTTACAGGTGGAGGTATGGTGGGGCTGACCTCAGTCAAACCTGGTTCAAATGGCCAGTGGACAGTCACCCAGATCTCCTGTCATTCTGGTAGTTATCTGTCTCCTGGAATACTGTGTTGATAACCTCTCGGGGTATTTCATGTCTAATTACTGTGCCACATTTTGTTTAATGTTGTTATTCTTATTTCATGCATGTCACTTAACTTATGCTCTTTAGGAAAGGCTTCCTTTGTAGCTTCATTCTTACCATTTGGTGTATCAACAACACACACAAAGTAAAAAGTGTTTTTTATATGTGTCAGTATATATAAATCAAAGGCTAAATATTGGTCACAACAACTTCAGTTTGTATGAAATTAGAGTCACCCAGGTCTTTATGTCTTTGAGACTCGGCTTCAGATCAACTGACTGAATGATTTAATAAATGATTATAGCTGAATAATAGTGGAAGTCTATTGCATGCTGTGTAATAACAATAATTAATGGAAGCATTTGTATAGTGAAAAGACCCAGCCCAAATTCAATCAAGCACAGAACCTTGAAGAACTTGTGTTGATGTGATATCACAGAGATCACATGATTTGTAATCAGCTGTTAGGACAGTAATTTAAACAGTGAAACTTAGATGCTCCTTAGAAATTCAATCATGCCAGATAGCTGTGCCCCACATCTGCTTTTAATCTTACATAAATATTCGCTCCTTTCCTCCAGATGTGGTGACCGATATGGACTTTTCTCCTTTTGATGAAAGTCTCTTGGCAACCTGCTCTGGAGATGAAACGGTGAGTTTTTCGACATCCTATTCCCTCTCGATTACGGATATTAATGTGATTCGTCCGTTTCATCTCACATTTTTTTTGCCTCTGTATTCTTAACCGGATTTCATTCTCCACCCTTAAAAACGATGTTGTTCCTGGCATTACATGAATGCAACACATAACCTCTTTCTAATAAGACTTACTTCTCTTCCTTCCCAAAGCTGGTTTGGCTGAACAAAGGAGATAAGGGTTCAGAATAGTTTAGTTAACAGTGCAATCATTATTATGGAGCCAAATTGATTTGTCAGCATCCATTGGAAATCCAGCCCTGACCCAAAACCTACATTTTTCAGTTGTTTCAACACTTAGACAGTCACGACTCGACAACAAGTCTACAGCTGTGGCCTGATTCTAAACAGGTGTAAAGGAGATATGCCCATCATGTTGTTGACTTTTCCAGTCAGGGGTCTCCACAGCATGTCACATTCACCTGGTAGGTTATAGCAGGATTTTTTACACAGGATGCCTCCTGACTCAACCCTCACACCTGTATCATACCTGGATTATATGAACCTGGAGGGTTCAAAAGGCACCTCGACAACCTGGGACTGAACTATGGCTCCTGCTTCTGAGCCGCTGCCTTTAGAGTTCAGACTTCTCCTTATTTCTTTCTGCAGGTGAAGCTGTGGCGTTTGTGTGATCCAGAGCAGGAGCAGCCCAGCAGTCCAGAGCTGACGTTGCGTCCCGGTCAAGGCAGGCTGGAACTGCTGCACTTCCACCCCACCTCCTCTGGATTGCTGGCTGTTAGCACCACTAAGTGTCCTCAGATTTGGGAGACCAGCCGGCGGGATGCACCGTTAGCAGGTAGCTGCCGTGGAAAAAAATGCCTTTTTACAGGCACGGTCACATGAAAGAGCTATTTCACAAATTATTTGTCAGTGTCATTGTGAATCGCGTACTTTGTCTTTACATGTAACATTTCAGTCTCTGTCAGTTAATCTTCAGTTGATGTCGTGCCATGTTTTGTTTCTGTGTGTAACGCTGACATGTATTCAGATTCGAGGGAAGTGGTTGGTTGCCCTTTCTTTGTTGGAGAATGTCTGACTGACACTGCCTACATTTTACAGCCCTGTGGCTCTGTCTAAGAGCTGGAGCAGCAGAGGTAATGATTTAATTTGCAATCATGATCCCAGTCTTCCTGGACTGGCCTCAGGATGTAGTCACTATCCTCTGGTCTCACCCTCCCTCCTCCCACAAACACCCCACCTCCCTCACCCATCCCATGACAGCTGGCCTGGCTGCTGCTCACTGCTGATCCAGCCTATCATGTGCTGTATCCCCCCGCAGTGTTTCTCATCACTTTCATCTGTGGTTTCCTTCTCACAAATGGCTAAGGACATTATCTAAAGGCTAAACTAGCTCTTAAAGTGAGTGTGTGTTTTGGTGTGTGTAGCTGTTTTAACAAGAGCACCTTTAATTTTTTTGTTTTTCTTCTGTTTGCTGTTGCACTGAGGTTTACCCAAGCCGTGCTTACTGAAAGCACTGCAGTCTTATGAACATTATACTCCTCTTTAGCCTAAATGAGAAGGCCGTTTTTTGGTCTACACCATCCATACAGTTATTGTTGTGTTTCCTGAATTTTTTTGCTTGATTTATAGCTTCATGTCATGACTTCCACCTCACTGACCTCTTGAGAGCTGTGTTCTTTGTTTTGTTTTTTCGTGTCTTGTCTGTGTGTGTGTGCTGTTGCTCCGTGTTCATTATGCTTGTTCTCATGTTTTCTCCATCTGTATTTCTCAGTTGCTGTCTAACCTGAACGCCGTGTCTCTCCTTATCTCTATTAATGAACATCTGTGTCTGCAGCTCTGGAGGAGCACAGTGACCAGGTGCAGAGTTTGAGCTGGAAACGGGATGGCTCCCTGCTGGCATCCTCCTGCAAGGTGAGGACAGCTAATCCTGTCCTACATGGCTCATGTTCAAGTTTAGAAGGATTTCTTTTTTTCCCCCTTTTTTTTTTGTTCCCTAAAACATTTAAACTCTGTAAGGATCCAGGTCTACAGGGCTGCAGCTGCAGTGTGTGACCACTAGATGCCGTCAGTGTCTCACTCTGAGTGCATCTGTCCCTATGAGGCTCATTTCATTCCTGCCATGGTGATGCTCATAAAAAAGGGTGGGAATCCCATTACACAAGAAATTAGGAGTAGGTGATTACTATTGTTAAATTAAGAAAAAAAGACTTGGAAAGCACCTTAGCGTAAAGATTAAATAACCTGTTTGTTTTAGTATTGCAATGGTTATGCCAGTCATTTATAGAGGGCCTGAGGAGATTTTCCTCAACAAATTGGAAACTGTAGTCACTCCGAAATTAACATGTTTAAAATGGCAGCGGGCTGCGTGAGAAGATTTAACCGATTAGGGCATTCTGTCAGCCTCAATCTTACCTGACTGAATTGTGGTGCGCGTTTTATCAGCGTGAGAAAAGAGCCTGATTTTAAAAGCTCAAGAAAGATGAGGTACATATTTATTACTAATGGGAAGATGAAGGGGAAAGAGGGAGGTGGTAGGTGTTTAATGTATGTATCTATATAAGTGTGCGTGTGTGTAGTCATTTTTCCGTCACAGGTGAGATTTTTTTTTTTCTTGTTCTAGAAAAATAATTGAAACTGAGAGTTTATTGTGCGTCAGGCCGAGATTATGTTGTCGATCTTCACGTGGACTCATTTTGGCACTGAACAGTGACATGAAGCAGGTCTGTGGACCGCCGTCTCCGCAGTGTTGCAACCTGAACTGTTTTGAAAAGCACTGCAGACTGTAGCTCCACAGATGTTTGGCACAACTGTCTGATGCAAGAGTGATGCGGTGTAAATATTCAGAAATAAGCCTCGCTCCAAATGCTCGTTCATTTGATAGGGTTTAGTTATTTTACATAATGAAAAATTCTCTTTTCTGATGGCCTGTTTGGATATTCCTCCAGTTTAACTGTCTTTTTTTAACAGATAGCATTCTGGCTGTTCTGTGACGATCACTCAAGAGTACCTTGCACAGTAGCTGTTGGAAGGGGGGAAACAAACACACAGAAGTGACACATCCCTAAGACTTGACTTTTACTCTAATGTTTAACTTACGATACTAGATGTCACATTGTGTCTGCTTGTTTTCTCAAAATTTGTCACTGGCTGTTGGTTTATACATCAAACAAGACACCATATGCTCACTCCAGCTACAAGCCAAACAACCTTTGACACAGAAATGGACAACATGCAACTGCGATTTATATAATTGTTAGTCCAGTCCTCTTTGTTTGTCTTTGCTTTGACAAGTAACAAATTATTCCATCAATCACAAGCTGCGATCAAATCATGACATCCCTAACAGAATAATCGTCCTCATCAGAGCTCCCACTACCACTGCCATCGGCGCAGTCTAAGAGAACAAGAAAACTGAGAAGAAAGTGTGTATTGGGGATCCGAGGGGCCTCCAAGGGTCCAGCCCTGTTGGGCTCTGGTGTCATTTAACTAAAAAGGCTCCATTCAATCTCTCCAATCCAAGTTATTAAAGCAAATAGAGCTCGCCAACATGTGGGTTCAATCTCAGGACCTCCTATAGGGTAAACATTGGGGCACCAGGCTATGTTGGGGGAAGATGAAGAGGAGACCACCTCCCTTAAGAGCAGGAATCATGACAGGCCTCATTTGGACCTGAAGAGAAGTATATTTATGGCACACTTGTAGAAAGAAAGGCAGCATTCAGTGAAATGGAATAAGATCCCCAGGTAGCAGCGAGCGGAGGCAGAGGCGCGCCCATGTTTATCTGAATGATGGACAGGAGTGGGTCGTTTGCTTTCCAAAAATGAAGTGTTACTGGATTTGTGGCCCACTTTGAACTCTGAAGGTTACATTATAACCAAGTTCTACACTGTGCCCTATTTCCCATGGTGCAAAGGAGAACTGATGAATTTCCAACAGTCTCACAGGGCCAGTCGCAACAGGCTCTGACTCTAGTTACCATGGGAGACTGGGAACAGCAGTCTGGCAGCGCTGTGTGTTTGATGAGTGGAGCGAGTGACAGAGAGCACCCCTGGGTGAAGATTCCCAGCATCTGTGTGTGTTTACGCACATGCGAAAGTTGTGTGCAGCAGACCTGTGGTGAGAACTCATTAACAGCAGCTTGAGAACGAGGCTCCTCCTCTTTGATTAAACAGCTGCTGTCTCAGCACACACACAAATACAGATGAGCAAATGCACACATGGCTATTCATGCCCTTCCATCTGTGCATTTATGAGTTTAGGCAGTGTGTGTTTTTGTATGTGTTATTGTTTTATCCTCAAGAAAGCGTGTTTGCTTGTTTGATTGTGGGTGGTTACTTGGTGGACACATGTGCAAGTGAATAGCCCTCCATTTGTGTGTTTGCACAGCCAGATAGTTTCTCTCCTGCACTGCAAGGCTTAGACGATAGAACACAAGTGCTTTCATCACAATGATGACATATATATATATATATATATATATATTTTTTTTTTTAGATGTTTAGATGCCTGTAACAGAATTTCTGCTAAATTGAGCAGGTTCTGCCTATATGCTGGCTGTGGATTACTCGTCAGTGCACCTTTTTTTATCATTGCTGTATCTTTAAAAAAACAAAAAGACAGAACTATTTGTTTTGTCATTAAAATCAGACACTTTTTCTTTTTTTTATCCTTCAGTGTGGGCTCTTTTAGGATATCAGCCAGGGTTGTGGAAAATGATTTGGTCTTAAGGAAAAATTAATTAGGACATTGATGTATTCATGCTGCAGTAACAGAAATCATTGTTTGCTGCAGCCTTTCTTGGATATCTACCAAAATAATTAGACGAGCCTTTGAAAATCATTTGAACAGAGACTGGTACTGTCTAAAGTGGCTTTTAGAAGTGGTTTGACCCAATTTTTTCTGCAGCAGGTGGACTCCTAAACAAGGGTCATGAGGAGGAAGTGTGTATGTGTTTGTGTGCACTGCTGCTGCATTGCTCTGAGCCTTTGGCTTCGTCCCAGGTCACACAGGCCCTAAGACTTAGCTGAGGGGCATCTTATCCGTGGGTGGGCTGCACTCACACACAGACAAAACGGACAACCAAATGAAAAAAGATGAGCACATTAGCGAAAATCCCTGTTTGTTATTCAAGTCAAAATGTGCAAATAGTTCCCTTGTTTGATTTCTTAGAGGGACGGGCCAAAGCTCTGATCAAATTCTTAGGTCACATTGATTTAAAAAAAAACAAAACAACCTGCTGATGTTAATGGGAGACTGCCATTAACATGTCTGAATGAATATTCAGCACCGACAAATGTGGCAGCTGTCTTCATTGTTTTTGTTCAGGTGTGCTTTATTGTGTCACAGTCAGCCTCTTGATTCCGTTTGACATGTATACGTTAAGTATGCTCAGGGTTTAGCCTAAGTGCTTATAAGTATTACCTTCTATCAGCCCCGTGTGTCAGCCCGGTGCTGTGATCACAGTCACACAGCAGTATTGAGTGACACGGCTGCAGACATGAATGTCCCACACAGCCTGATCCCATTAGGCCCCATTTCCTTCCAATCACACAGGAGTCTCTCTGATTGGCTCTTCTGATTGATGCCGAATGTGTGTTTTGGCTGGTCGGGGTCAAGGCACATGAGGCCATGGAGAGTTCATTGGATTGCATTGGTGACAATGAATCAGGGCGATTACATTGAAAAATGAGAACTTCTGAGAACTTGTTCTGTTCTCTGAATTATACCAAGGAGTAGTAGGCAGTAGGAGTATGGTACCTTTTCTTAATATATTTGAGATGCAGCCCAAACATTTAAATTTGATTAGTTTTAAAACATTTAAGCTACAACCTACATAAAATTAGCTCAAATAAAGCCTTTATATCTTACATTTTCTTTTTGGAAATTTGGGAATCCTGAATTCGCACATTTTCACCTCATTTGTATACTGAATGTGTTATTCAGGAGGTTTTACACATTTTCTGATGCTAAATTCAGATTTTATACAGATTGGACAGAGAATGAAACTTATGTAAACGTACATGTACTCATGTAGGATTCCCCCCATCCTACAATGCTTTGTTGTCATCAGATTATTTGAAATAATAATCCCATGATCCCTAAAATGCCTCTTTTTTTCTCTTTCCATGCTTTGCTAGGACAAGATGTTGAGAGTGTTTGATCCCAGAGCCCAGTTGACACCTGTTCAGGTAAGACAGTTCCGAAAACACTGGCCTCTCTTTTGTTGTGTTTCTTTTTTTCAAAATCACATTTCTCTTGTATCCTGAAAACAGTCTACATAAAACTGGATTCAGGCTGTTTCTCGACCCCCTACATGCCTCTCTACTATGGGTACATATTTTTTTTAACTGTATGTAGTAAACATGTTGACAGTAACCCAGAGAGCTCGCCACTGGCCACTTTCAGTGACTCCTCTTGCATTGATTTATGAAGGTGCTGTACATGGTGCAGTCCCTAATCTCTACTTCCCACGGTGCCCGCCCCGCACAAAACTAGTGTGAACCTCCTCACTCACACTGCTGTTTTTTTTATATTTAATGTAAATCTCTCACCAGTGACCCCCGGGCCTAAGCCAATAGGATTTTGTCTCAACCAGCAGCAATGAGGAAGTGGAGTACCCTGGTATTTGTGTGCTGAAAGTTGTGAGAAGTTGCTTTGCTATAGAGCAAATATTCTCACATATTTTAGTTGCAGACCTCCCAGGGTGTTTTAATTACTGGGCTATTCAGCTTGCTTCACGGGCTCTCGTTTTTGTAAATATGAGGAATCCTTCAAAAACACTACATGCCATAGTGGATTAAAAACAGGTAACAGAAATACCTAGAAGGCACATCAGCTTGTACGACAGCAAGGGGGAACATGTTTTTGTGTTCATGCACCTGTGTGCATAAATAGACTCTTTTATCTGTCTGCAAAATGTACTTAACCCTGTGGTCTTTATGTGTTGAAGCATTTGAGACCTTCATTAAAGGCACACTTCAGGGAGCCAAGCAGTCCACTCCACGTGCACTAATGTCTTTGTGTACGCCAAGAGCTGCATGTCTGTACAATTTACAGCGTGAGGAGAACTGTCCATATGTTTTTTGTGTTTGTAATATGAGCCAAGCTGAGCTGGGTAAATTCCCTCCAGCCTTCAAACTTGACTGTTGACATCAGGTGTGTTAAAAGTGATGTCATTCTTTACAATGCTTGAAGCTCTGACTTTTCTTCGATCTGCAAAACAAACGTTTCCCTTGATGCTTCCATCAGTGTGTTAAGGATGGAAAAAACATCCCTGTGTGGCCTGTAAAGAAAAAGATGCGTTGTATAAGTGGGTGAGCTTGGCAAGACAAGGAAGGTGCCATACTAGTGCAGCCCATTTACTAAAAACTATTGCGATAACTACACCATTAGCCAGATAGCATTGAATAGTAAATGATGGAAAACCACTTATGGAAACTCTGACATGTCAGAATTTGAGAGGAAAATGTTTGCTTTAATATTAAGTAAAAATCCATTTAAACTGGTCCTGGCAGTAAAATAGTAAAATTAAAGTATGGATGAGTGCAGCTATCCCAAAGCTGTTCAGTAACACACCTGCAGACAGTTTGGGCAGACTTTTAGCTTTATGCAGAACGATTATGACAGTGTTGAGTTACAGCCTTTTTCTTTTTATCTCTCTATTTTTCAAATGTTTTTTGTTATTTCTCATATAATCAGTCCATTGCTTTACCTTCACGATCCATTAGAAAACCAAAGGTTTTTTTTGGCAGTCCATCGGTTTAGCTGCCCAACACTGATTAATCCCTCTGCTCTCCACAAAGAAGACCAAGATGTGCTAATGTGAGTCAGCACTCTACTCTCCTCTGCACGCTGCACATGACTTTACCACCTCAAACATGGTTGGAGCCACAGATCGGAGTTATTAGAGACTTGCTCTGGCCTTCGGTTTTTGGTTCTCTTTTCTTTCTTGTCGTGTCTCTGTACGTCTGAAGAACACAAGGCCCTGTTATGAGAGGTTTTGGTTTGGAGGCCTGTGAGAGCAGAGTGGGCAGAGCCTCACCCTGACAGTTTTCAGATTTTCAGCTATCTTTCTGGAACTCCTCTTTGCACCACATCTGCTGACATGTGGTCGACAGGGTGTGGGCGATAATCCTAAACACGCTGAAACATTAAGAATGCACTCATTTGATTGCATTGAAGATTTCATCCCACAAAGCTGTTCAACGCCATAAAAACACAATGCAACACGAAACCTATTATTGTTTAAGTGGTTTCAAGGAGATTCCCCAAAATTCTTTGTTTGTGCTCTGTGTAAGAGCATTTTCAAGCACTTTCTCCACTTTGCATTTTGATTGGTTTGTTGTTGTAGATGGAATCTGATGGAAAGCAAAGGCCAGCGAGGCCGCTAAATAAACAGAGATGGGCATAAAATGGCCAAAGTTATTTTAAATTGTAACCTCACTGGGAGGTCTTTCTGGCTTCTTGCATAAAGCCTCGTCAAGAAAAGCCACATCTCCGAAAACATTAATTGAATTTCTTTGGTGGAAATCGTTCCCAAATCTTTTCCCTGTTGGTGATATTTTGTTTCATAGACTTATGCTGCATTTTTTTTATCTGAATTTTCTGTTAGTGGTGTCGACCTAACTGTCTGATGTGTTTGTCAGGGCACAAACCCACTTTTTAATTGTGATATAATTACTATGAGATCAGGCAACTAATATTCCATCGAAAAAAATTCTGATAACGAAGTAATGAACATACCTTTTTTGATAGACTATGGAGTCACTTCTACACCTTTTTCAGGCTCCATTTTGTCCAAAGATCAAAGCCCTGAGCCCGGACACAGCTCATGTGTGTCCACTGCTGTCATGGTTTCGTTTGAGACTGTGCAGTTCAGTGGTGCTGGTTCCTCTCTGTGGGCAGCACTGAACTGGGTTCTTCCCCTGTCAGGTGGGTAAATATAGGACCTAATTACAGTCCCTCTTCTGCTGTATTTATGGGAAATAAGACTGTACGGGGCAATTAAGGTCTTGGACAGAAAGAGCCGTGTGTTCTGCATCTATAATCAGGGCAAGTGTTGTATTTACATAGTTGGCATAAATGACGAAAGAGGATCTGCACATGTGGCATCTCTTCTCTTGTCCTAATGACTGCCAGCAGGTTAGAGTTCAGAGTACAATTTTATTTTCAGGGTTTTCTCTTTTAATCTTAATTTATGAGGTTTTCTAAGCATTGCAGAGTCTCCATGCTTTCTTATTTGGTCGTCAGAGCTCATAAAACTAGCACCTTATGGGCCTCATACACCAAACCATCAACTGGACAGATCTGGAGTTAACATCTCCTTAGTTATCTTCACATTTTAGAGGTTAAACTAATTAAATTACATCTAAATCAATTAGAACTGCCTACAATATTGACCTCACCTAACACAGACGCTTCTTTGGTATTAATTTGACCTTTTTGAATAAAGTATAGACATGTGCTGTGTGCTGCACTGTAAAGTTATTTTGTCATGCATGGATGGAGACACAGAACAACTTTTGGGGACATTTGGGGACACTACAGGGGTCAATGCTTTTGTTGCTGATTTTTTACTCTTGTATAAGAGCCTTTTTTTGGGAGGGTCCTTGTTTAAATTATGCACAATGTAAGAATTGCAAAGTGATGAATCAAGCACCAAACCAACTTGTTTTCCTATCCTTACTATTCTTGGTTCTTCTATCCCTGCCATAACGTCCCTATGGTGGCCTCTTGTTCTCAGATGAATTTCCCTCACATCTCTGTATAGTTAGGCCTCCAGCCTGTTTTCCTGTACTGGGCCACAAAGATCCTTACTCTGCCGTTCAGGAAAACAAGTACACGCTGACCTGATCTTAATGAGACACGTGCCTTTGTTGGCGTTTGTGTCTTCTCTCCACTCGCCTGCACCTTTTGATCTATCTCCAGTGTCTCTGTATTTGCTGAGTGTGTGGTTCTGTGTGTGAGCGTGTGCCTGTGTGTGCACACCATGTGTGTTTCAAATTACAGTGCTGAAAATACTCCTCATAGTTGTTGGCCGCCGCTGGCCGTAGAGCTGTCGATTTGTGGTTGCTGGAAGAGAAGGGAGACAGGAAAAGGGAATAGTTTGCCGGACTCGAGGGGCCAGATTCCTCTTTTTCAGCTCAGGCTTCTGCTGCTCAGGGTGAAATTAGAGAGGACCGTGGGCTGGAATGGGTTTGGACTCAATGAGGGAGTGCTTGGCAGGACCAAAGAAAAGCACAGTGGTTTCAGCACTGTACCATCTTTTATACTTTTCCATAAATTACACAGTATGAACTCCCTGGTAGGTGTGTGTCTCGTTTTTCCATTAGAGGAACAATGAATTACATTTTTATATTTCTCTCTTCATTTTGTCCTGTCTTATTTTTTCTGTGTATTATAACGGAACAACGGCAGAATTGTTGGGTTTGTATCACTGATTTAGACCCGGGGAACATATGTGTCAGAGAAACACTGAAAAAGAGGATTAAAGTTATGATGAAATAATATGACTGTACCACGGATTTCCACTTTGTGATATCCTTATTAAGGATCAGTCTGTCGGCCAACACTGGACTCATTTGTTGGTCAAGATAAAAAACAAATCCAGCCCAGTGACCTGGACTGGCAGCATGTGGTTCGTCTACAGTTTTTGAGTCGACTTAATTCAATCTGACATAACTACACTTCCGATTCGTTCAGTAGCTCGGTTTGAGTTTTTATAAAGTCGCATGACCCTCATCAGCACTATGAGAACCTGTTATTTATAATGACTGAAAAACTAAATTTCATAGTTCATTCTTTAGCATTGAGAGGGCTGCTTACAGCACTCAAAGACCCCTTAGTTGCTGTTGTAGAGCTTTACATCACATGGTGTCTACAACCAGATTTAATTAATATTTCTTTATGCAACATTCTCGAGCTCCATTTTTACATTTATTAGTCATGTATAATTATATGTGATGCTCTATCCTGTGAAACTCTCTCAATATAGTCAGAAAACAGCTGTACTCAACAAAAAGAAGGAACATTCTTTAACCAATATATTGATGCCAGACTCAAGACACTATCTCTAAATATATTAAATAGATATAATTTTATCCTTATTTTATTATTATTTTGTATATTTACATATAAAAAAGTCCTGTTAGACACTGTTAGAAACCATTTCTGAGCTTTGCTTTTAGTAAAATTTACATCAGATGTGCAAATTCTTGTCTGATTGTAAAAAATGCTCAGTATTCTGCTTTACCAGCAAATTATTTCTTCTTATGTGCTTGCCAGAAAATGAAATTCTGATACTTCCCGCAAAATAAAGCTTTGTGTGTTTGGGGACTGTTGGATACCAACACCACAGTGATCAAAAGTCAATGGTTTGAAATATTATAAATATGTCTGTGAAGAATGGCAGGTTTTTCCAAGAATATGCCACATACTTATTCAACAGAAAGCTTTAAATTCCAGTCTCCAAAGCTGCATTTTTTAACCCCCATACAGAGCCAAAAAATGTTTCGGTGTGCAGATAAAAAGCATTTGTTGGGAAAGAATTACATTACGAAATGTTATTACTAACCTCTTGTATATATAAACACATTGCGTGATCATCTTCAATTTAATTTAATTTGATTTGATTCAGTTCAATATTACACAATTATTTCCTGAGGGGAAGATAAACAGCTTCAGTCAATGTATGAAGATATATAATTTTTTTCATTTGGGGCCTTAGTCTGAGTGTTATTTGGGCTTTGGAAAGCCCCATCGGCTGCTCCTACTGACAGAAAGTTGCCGTTATCAATACAAATCATTCTGGCAATGTAGCATCCAACCATTTTCTGTGTCTTCTGATTCAAAGTCGGGTTGTAGGAGGGTTGGAGCCTACCCTGGCTTTTTTTTTTTTAGGCAAGATTTATGGTAAACCCTGGACAAGTTGGCAGTCCATTAAAGAGCAACACAGAGATGCATGAAATAGGTAGGTAGATGGATGGATAGATGGATTAGGTGGTGCTGGTGCAGTGCTGTTTCCCACAGAGAACCCATGGAATGACATGTAAACCCAGAACAGGGAAGCTCATCAGATAGTCAGGAAGATGCAGTAAAAGACACATTATTTTCCGTGATACTTCACCAGGCTGACAGTATCCAGCATCAGTTTGTCTTTGAATGAAACAATCTGTGAAAAGCACAATCAGACGTATGCACATTTGTATTCTCACTAGTCATCAGGAGAAATGTTTGTAAGGAATTTCTTAATTGCAACACACTGAAGTATCGTATCACAGTGCATTGAAAGTAAAGTCAAGCTGCCATATAGCGTTTTCCATCCCATCAAACCATCATAACATCTGTGACCTTTAACCTTCTTGGGACTTATAGAGCTTTGTTATGCCATTGTAGCCTGATGTTGCACATATGCCTCTCTCTGTTACTTCCGGCCCCCTCTGACCACACTGATTTCACTTATGTGGTTTATCTTTTTGTGAATGCTCGCCTTCTTCCTCAATCACTAACATACCCCGCACTTCATGCCTCTATTTTCTGGTATCAAACCCTGCTGGGTTCAGGACCTTGTAATAGTCAGTGGTTAACTCAGCCCAGATGTCGTGCCTCCCTTGTATTCTCCTTTCTTGTACTTTCATTCCATCTTGTTACTGGCTACTGCCCACCACCCGTCATAGGAAATTTGGCCATACTGGAAAGACCCATTCTTCTTGAAGAGACAGGATGTGATCTTGGATGGCCTTGTTGAGCAGTGGTTTAAAATCTTTATATTCAGTTCACTCTTCTTGATGTCTGCCTCAATCATAATGGATCCATCAAAGTTGATCTATTAGACCCACTCCTCAAATGCTTGTTTCCTTTGTAATTGATCTAATGTTGCCAAGGGTTTGAATTGAATGTATAATTTAAGTCATTTGTGTGTGATTATGAACAGAAGGATGGCTTAATGAATGCTGGAGAAGTAGCTGAGGAGGGTCAAGATGTCCAGAACTAAAGGAGTTGGGGATTGTGGGGGGGGGGTTAAAGTTTGAAAGGGATTTTACGGCTTGAACTAATGAGTAGGTTTTGTCTTTGAAAGAATCTGTCTTTGTGTGTGTGTCCGTGTGTGCTCATGTGGAGTGGTAATGAAGTTTAGTTTAGTTTTTTATATATATATTTATTTATGAGTGAAAGGATTGGAGTTAAAGCCAGCTGGCAGCTCTGTGCTCACATGTGTGTGTTGTTTGCGAACAGAGGCCTCATTAGTAAGCTGACTGCTCTGGGAGTCTTATTTTCCAACTAATTAAGTGTCCACGCACACATGTGGATCACACCTGGAGCCTAAAATGGGCTGAGATTTGCTCTCTCTGCTGATGCATGTAAGCGTGAGGAGCCACCGCTGGAATGGGAGGCTTCTCCATCTGCCAGCCGTGCGCTGTCTGAGTGCTAATTTTTATATTCAATGGATTAAAGCAGGCAGATAAAATGAGAAGAAATACTCCATAATGAATGGATCATTGTCATGTGGTAAATCAGATTAGTTCATCTGGGAATCATTTATTTAAGGAGATTTGTCATTTTTTTATGGGAAAGACTGAATTTAATATAAAAAATAATCCGAACCTTCCAACTCGGCCTCGGTTTCTGTTTTTCACAAGCTTCTCTTTTTCTATGCTTCTCTGTTTTCCTGAACTATAACGTGGCTTTAATTATCCGCTGATCTGCTTTGCTTATATCCATCTATGATAGTTAGATGGACAAAACGTCTGTTCTTTATTTAAACTTGGCAAAAGTCTGCTTCTCCTGGAAATATTACGGTGGAGGAAAGAAGTCTTTTCTCTTTTAGTTTTTTAAAGACAGACTGCCGTATTCAGTAACGGATAGCAGCAGGTGCAGTTTGTATATGATTCAGGCTATATTTTGGGTTTACAAGTTAATATTAAGCCTTTTCCGTTATCGCAGAAGGCCTAATTATATTCAGATGCTGCAAGCCGCTGCAATGGAATGACATTCCAGCATTCAGACTTTCCCTTTTGCCGGTGTGGATAATACATCTAGAGTGCTTTTAAAATCCAAATTATCAAGAAAAGGCCTACATGACCAGAGTTTGTTCTCTCTAATGGGATGTTGTGCACTTCCATTGCACAACTCAGTGCAGACCAATTTCCGAATGCCCCGAGGAAGATAAAGTGCAGCCCGATCTCCGTTTGTGGCGGGGTAAGCTGACCTTAGTCTGACCAATGGTTAGTTATACATCAATTATCCTGGTCAGGGCAGGTTGCGCTTACCCCAAATGTTCGTTTGATTAATCATCGTAATCTTCGAAGTCAGGATATAAGAGGTGAGTTTGATAGAGAGACAATCTGGAGAGTTCACCATGAAATTAGTTCAAGAGCACGGTCCTACAGATTAAAAAAAAGAAAAAAGAAGCTATGTCTATGTACTTTTCTTTTTACCTATTTTCGATGTGTTGCTGGTGACAGATTCCACACCTTTTTTGTATTAAATATTAAAATGTGATCAACGTTTGAAGGGGTTTTTCATACTCTGTTGTAAATACAATCCCTATAAATCTCATTTGGAAATAACTGCATTGTTGATGGTACTGTTATTTTGAACGTGGGTTCAGCTTGTTTCAGCATTATGCAGCACTTCAGGCAGTCTCCCTGAAGGGCCAGTGCTGCTACCCGTGCATATCAGCACTACTGGGGCTTTTCTTCCCAGAGACCAAAGAAATTAGCAGCATCCCGTACTATGAGTACTAAAGAGTAGAAACTGCTGAGGATGCGGGGCCTGAAAATCTGCCTCACACATGTCTTATAAATGCGACATTGTTTTCCAAAAAAAAAAAAAATCCAGCTTAGGTCATCTTTTACTAACAGAGCTTCTTATGATAACAGGTTCTGCTGCAATTTGTGGTTTCATGCTAGAGCTAAATCGAAGTTATCCCTGAGTGAAGCTGTTGAATGTTGGGGAAAATCTGGGGCCTATGATAGCCAGACATTCTTTGTTTTAGCATGATCAGCGGCAAGAGGTTGATTTGTTTGTTAGCACTCTGATGATGAGGTGATTAATCATTCTGCCATCAACTGCCCTGTTACTCCTCATACAGTCTTCGCTGTGGCCTTAAAAGCATATTCACGGTTTAAAAAGAACTTAGAAGCATGGATTATCTCAGTTTAGATAAACACCTGCTGTAGCCTTTTTATACATATTTTTTTATACACTTGATTACACTTTGCTGACACACTTGAACGCGGCGTGCCTCGCACATATGTGACCCGACTGAATATCAATGTTCGCAACTCAAGTTCCTCCACAAATGTGTGGGGGTACTTTGATGATGTGAGGCTTCTGTGATGTGGTTTCAGGGAGGGAGGAAAGTCATGCAGCTGTACTCAGTGCAGCTATCAAAGGGCCATAAATGACAACAGGCACAAGGGGCAGTTGGTGGTGTTTAAAACAGTATGGGCTGTGGGTTGTTTGCTCCTGCTCTGTCTCAATCAGCAGGTCTTCACGAGAGCGACCCGTCCCTCACAAAGACTCATCTCGGTTTTGGTGTGGCAGGTCTTGTGTTGCCCTATCCCGTTCCTCGGATCCCTGCTTTCATTTAAAGGACCAAGCCACAAAATGCATCTCTAGAGCAGTTATTGCTTGAAAGTCAACCACAATTACCATCAAAAACTCTGGAAATCAACAGACATGCACTGGCAATCTCCTCTGGCTGCCTAGTGCTTCTTTTGGACTGAAACGCAGATTTGAGGAATTCCGTGGTCCCGTTAATCATGTTAGTTCCAGGAACAGGCTGATTCTGTGCCGTGCACTGATCCAAAACCAGCCTCTGTGACCTTGGTTAGGTTTCCAAAGGGAGGCCTCTGCCAGCAGGCAGAATGTCCTTGGTGCCATTCTCCCTGCAGCGCAATGCACATGGGTCCAGTTTGTTGTTTTTAAAATTTCAATATAGACTAGTTGGCTCCTTACATTTCTGACCAGGGCTGCATGGCCCAGTTAGCACGTTGGTCTGTAATTATTATAATTTTTTGTCAGTGTTTAACTTAATTGCAGTTCAAGTAATTTGTTAAAGTAGAATTCAAAATCCGAATTGACTGAAAATGATAATGACTTTTAGAGTCATGAAATATTTAAATTCTAGCGTTTAACTCTTTGAGAAAGTACTGACTATGATTACATTTTTATTTAACAGAGACTCACAGTCAGATGTTATCCAAAATCCAGATATGATCCACAGCTTGATCTAATGAGTGAAAAATTGTTGGAAAATGAAAAAAGGTTCCACAGTGTGCCACTGCTGAATACAGATTAATTTACATTTAGCTGAATTTCCAGTCTTTTAAACAGGCAAGAAATATATTGGAGAATTTTCCTCTTTCTTTAGAAAGATTTTTGGCAATAAAGTGACATTAGGATAAATCAAATGTCAGGTTAGATTTTCAATTTTTTTTTTATGTTCCAAAGATTTTTGGCACCGCACAGAGATAGAGAGAGAGGAAAGACATGTGGCAGAGGGCACAGGCACAAATCAGAACTTGATCCTGGGCTGTTTTTGTTAAGATCCACAAACCTCTGATTATGGGGTGTCCACTAATCCAGTTCAGTTTCCTAAAGCCCTGATATTTAAGGACTTCTGTTAAGTAAATAGTCACGGAATCACAATTAGAATTAGAATAAACAGGAATGATTGTTGGTTTGAAACGTAATCATCCTAACAGTCAAATTGTATTGCAAACTTTCACTTCATGGTCGCAAAACAATACTGGACATCTTTTGGAAAAGACTTTGATTTCATACTGCTGAATGTATTTTCGTGGTAAGTTTGCAGTCTCTATTTTAAGTCTGAGATCTTTTTTTAACACCGCATGTTGTTATTGCCCCATTTAAGTAAAAAAAAAAGTAGACAGTATGCGGGCTGTCTTGTAACTGAGGAGAGTTAACCCATATACTCACGTGGCTTCCAGAGTTCATAGCCAGAGATGGCTGGTTTCAAAGAAGGAAGATGGTGACATCCAAAAAGAACCCAATTCCTCAGACGTTTAGTGTCAACAATATGGATGATGCCAAAGAGGGCTGTTTTTACAAAGATGTCCTATAGCGTTTGGACAGGACACCTGCCTTGTCCAGCAATCCATGGTCTCATTGTAAATACTTTCACACAAGAATAGTGGACTGAAAACTGAATGGGAGATCAGTTTTGTTATGTAAATCCTAATTCTTGTGAGAGATTGGTAATGCATTCGCAGTGGAGATATGACAGACACGGTGCCAGCTTCTAAAAGTATGCACAGTTGGGAAAATGGGGCCTCTCTCCCTGCAGCTATAGCACTTATACATATATATTCCATTTTTCACTTGTAGGTTTCAAGCTAATTGCTGCCAAAACCACACAACTTATCCTTAGAGGGAATGCCCATCTTGTACTCTCATATATTGCCGTTTTTTCCCCCCTGCACTTAGAATGTTATGGTTCACTCCATCACAGTCCAGAAATGAACTGATAACTTGCTAAGCCTCTTTTTCTTCCATATTTCTACACACAAACACACACACATATATGTATATATGTATGTATATATACACATTACTTTCCCTTTCCAATCTCTTTTTGCCATAAAATAATTAGATTCCTGGGGCCAGTATTTTCCTGCTCTCCTAACACTGGATGACGTCTTTGTGGCAGGCAGGAAAGATGGTGCTCATCAGTGTCCTTCACATGACAAGCTCATTTTCATTCTGTAAGCCAGGCTTACGGAATCTGTCTGATAATCTTTTCTATTTTGTTTTGTCGGTGCAGTCATAAGCAAAATGGCGCTCGGACTCAGTAATATTGAATCTTCATTTGTTTATTGGATACTTTTATGTTGTGTTTTGCCAGGACAGTGGAAACCCAACACAAGAAACCAACAAAAAGAGCATTGTGGGCATTTAATATGTTTCAGACGTTGGGCATCCTGAGGGAAACTAAGCATCCTCTGGATCGCTTTATGAATGATGTACCTTCTGTATGTGTTCGCTATTTTTTTGGTCATCGTTTATATTTTCGTCAAGATAGGGACAGAAAAGAAAAAGGAAAACCTGAAGGCACTCCAATCTCATGATCCTTCCCAGACTTTGCCGGTGCCTGCAGAGCAGGCCACGACCCAGAGCTGTCCTCTTTGTCTCGCTGGCTCACCTCTCAGCTAGATCTGCTGACACAAAAGACAAGGGGAAAAAATGACTGCAGTAGAGACAAATATACAGTAAAGATGATGGCACTTAACAGTCTCACATGTGAGTCTGCAGAAGTACTTATATTCATATGCTCACATTTCAGGAGAGTCACATCTTCGACTTTGCTTTTACAGCTGCATTCAGAGATTTACGGACTAATCATTCTATTAACTTTCACTCCCTGCCAAAGTGTTCCGACCCTACTAATTTCTTTTCATCTGCAAAAATGGAGAGGGGATAAAAAAAAGTAATGAAAAAAGCAGTTTGTGGCCCCTGGACTTTCAGGAGAAATGAGCGAAATGCAGTAGGGTTCAGTTATCGGACAAAAAATTGCCAGTTGGGGGCAAAGGAAATGAGATTACAAAATGACTGGTTTGATTTCCGTGTTTTTGTGCCCCTTGTTCTCCCATTTAATTCCTACTTTCTGTCCTATTTCAGTAAGCTTTGTGAAGGTACCTTTTGAATCGGCCAGTTCCAAAACAGAAACGGCTTCAATGGCACGAAGACGTAAGACGATGAAGAATGCCTACTAATTATTGAAAAGATTCATTCGCCATGCATGACAGAGTGAGGGGGGGTTTGTTACAAGATGATGAAAGCCAAAAGGACTGTTTATTGATTGGAAGAAGGGCAATGAAAGGGAAAGAACTGTGTTTCTTTAACATCAATCCGGCCATTAAGATGTGTGAAAGAGAGAAGAAGGCAAAATGAGGTGCAGGCTGTGAAGATAAGTGGCTGCAGCTGGGGCTACTTGCTGTGGTGCAGTCATTTTAAAGAGGAGCTACACCCTCTTTTCATGCCAAGAACACCATAAAAGATCACCAGGTTCTTACCATTGTTTGGTATTGTTTGCCAATATTCAGTGATTAGAACAGTGAGTTCATCCTTGTAAAGTGGGCAAGTGGCAGCCAGGTACTGTTATGCTTTGCACTTGAGTAACTGTGAGGACCTGAACTAAGGCTTACATTTTGACACTTTCTTGATCTGGAGCTTTCAGGTGTGTTAACACAACAATGAGGACAGCTATCATCGATGATCTTAGAGACGCAGTTGTTTCTCCCATTACAAACACCTCACACCAACACTGTGATGGAGGGCTGATGATTTGGGCTTGTTTTGTAACCACAGGACTTGCTCAGACACTTCCATCCAGTTACGGTTATTAAATGTGGTTTCTACACTCCATATAATCATGTCCTTTTATGTCCTCTATTTTTCACACGACGTTCTAATTTTAGTGTCATTTTTACCTAATTAAGACCTAGTGAGGACCAGATAAAATGTTATTCCGTCCTAACTTGTTTTATGAGAATTTGCTTATTTTCCTGTTTCTGTGCATTCAACTCCTGTAACCGAATCCATAGTGTTCTATAAAAAGATACACCTGCTAGACAAATTGTGTTTATATGGAGGAAAAATGGAACTTGAATCAGAGATGACTGAATGTCTGAGTAGGAAGAATTTAAATGGAACATTCAAATGAAAAAAAGTGTACATCTTATGTAAAGGTATCAATGCAGGAAACTGTCCAGTACTGCTGGGACTTAAATACTTAAAGAATCTTACTGATCTACAGTGGAAAGACAACAGAAAGACAGTCAGCGAAAGAGGCAAAGTCTATGATTGTTCCCATATGTGCACAGAGACACCTGATCTTCATCCTGGTGGGTGAATCAACATTCTCAGCAAGTGACACATATGTGCACGCCGTCTGTTCAAGTTCAGATGTTAAAGAGCTGAGGGAGAGGAACAGACGGAGGTGGAGTGATCCTTATTTGTTTATATTGAAAGAGGACATTTAATAGACTTACAAAACAATAATCAGCCAAACTGCTGACTGACACTCTCGTGGCTACATCCTAGCCAGAAAGCGTTGAACCATACTTTAAACTCTGCCTGGTGTTATTTGAGGTCGAGTATCACAATATTTCATCCTTATTTTTCCCTTCTTTATTGATCTTGTCAGATCTTTATAAATATAGTTTTTCACTTGCAGTACTTAAGTTTGGAAATACTTTCCCACATTGTTGCAGCCAACACCTGTGTTTGTAATACTCTTTTCCAGTGTGTGATGTCATTTCCTGGTCCCTTGCACCACCACCTGTGCTCACTTTGTCCAAAACAATTTCTTTCTTCTTTCGGCCTGTCTGTGCTGTTCTGTCACCTTGGATTCTTCGTTTGGCTGCTAGGAAAACATTTGTCTCATTTTCCCCTTTTTTCCCTCTCTCCATCTTGCCCGTGGAGCTCCCCTTTTTTCTCCCATTTTTAAGCGTGTCACGATCAATTTGTTGCATGTCAGTAAGGTTTAGGTCCAAGGAGGAGGGCGCAAGGTGAATGGGGCCAGAGCCATGAGTACAAAAGAGGAGGATACTATTTGGCCACATTTATACACAATCACAAGGTCCAGATGTTGTGTCCCTTGGCTGGCCTTGAGTGGAAGGAGTAGCTGAAATAGTAGCTCGAGCTGTGTTATGCTGCTCTTGGCTGAATGCTGCACATGTAGGTAAAAAGTGAGTCCCAGCTACAACACTGGTCCTCAGTTGTACCTCCATGAAGCAGCTGCCAAGACCTGAGACATCTTCATCTACTTAAGCTGGAAGTGTCTGGTGTCCTCAGGAAAGTGAGTGATGGTGTGATCTGTGGAGCATAGTGTCCGCTTTGAGATGTTGGATTGGTTTATGTGATTTTGTCAGGCTAACTAAGGCAAAGTAGTAAAGACCCTATAATGCCATATGTATCATATAAGGCGGATACAGTTTCTGAAATGTGTTTTTTGCATAATTTAATGCATTGCTCAAAGCCCTGTTGTACACAATCAGATATACCTGATAACATTGGGCAGAAAACAACACAACAGTCATTTTGATATATTACAGTAAATGATTAGAATTATTTAATTTTTTTTTTTTTAAGAATCTGGGGCATATATTTCTTAAATGTGTTTTCCACAGTTACAGAAAAGTTTTTTTTCATCCAGAGACAGGAATACTGAAATTAGCCTTGGTGAGTTGTAATAAACATAGCTAATTGTGTGCTCTTTTTTGGTTTAATCTTAGTAGTTTTGTACATTGTCTGGCTAAGACAGAGAGTCAACTTATATACAGTATTAATATATATTCATATATTCTCACCCACAGCAAATTAAGAACAACCTCTTACTGAAACATACATGTCTTTCGACTTTTACAGTCATTCCATTGATTATTGCAGATAAGGCTGGTCCAATTGGTTATAATGAGAAGTCCCAGCAAAGGTTTAGCATTCTTTTATTCTTCAAAGGAGGAGTCCATCTGGTTGCTCCTAGCTCCCACGTTTGGCTGCTTTTTCATGCAGGTGGCAGGACTTGTCATCATCCCGAAGGCTTAGATATTACTTTTAGGTTACATTTTTTACAGTTGATTAGTTATTTTGATGATTGCTTAGATCCTGTTGTCATCCCAGCAATAATTGCTGCTCAGCTGTGGATTAGCATGTCTGTATATGGCAAAAAGAAAAAAAAGGGATGGTGAATTTATTCTGTTTACTTTTGCAAGTAATATAAACACAAATGGAATCTCTTGCCATAGCCAGCAATGAGAATCAGACAGCACATGTGTCTCCCCAAAGCAGAGCTGCTGTTAAACAGGCATGGAACAGTTTAAAATAGCACAAACTCAACTTGTTCCTAGTTTGGTCTGAATGCCAGACCATTGTCTTGCCCGTGGAAGGAAATCGGTAGTTGCCGATGATGAACAGGTCAGTGGCAATGAATTCACTCTCTGTTTAAACCACACCAGTTTCAGCCTTCCTCCCCCTCACTGTTGTCCTGATCTATGGCCTCTTTTTAAGGGCTGAGTTTACTCTGGACTTCTCCTGCTGATCAGGGTTAATATTTCAGCTGAGTCTTTTCCATGGACTTATCAAGGCATATGTGAGCGCAGTTACCTACAAGAGGCATAGCAGTTGAGCTCAGATTTAAAAACGATCCCCAGTCACGACTCAGATGTTTATTCCAGCCAGTACTTTATTATAAATGGTCTTGGAGCATTGGTAGTTACTTTAAAATGGGTTGATGGACTGTTTCTTTTAAGTGGATAAAGCAACTTGGAAGCTCGACACGTGCTACAAGATACGTGTAACATACAGATGATGTCAGTTAAAACTCTGTTATGGAAAAGACCTATCATCCCTGAGAGAGGTGCATAAGTGGAAACGCATGTTTGATGTTGGTGCATCCATATGATGTAACACAACATTTTTCTTCAATGCTGAGAACAGTAAATTTAGTTTGGTCCACTAGTCTGGCCCACAAGCTCACATTCAGCAGGCAGGAGAGCAGGAGAGGATTTATTGTCTGTTCTATTTCACCTGGGGGTGGGGGGGGGGTCCAACGCAAGAGTCTTGGCCTTGGCTTTACGTTTAAAGTGAAGTCAAACACTTGCGGAAATGAACTTGTTGTACAGACACACGGGTGTGAGATTTATGTACATTTGTGTTAACTGCTTGAAAAAAAAAGAATTTCGAAAGTTCACCAAGGTACACAATCTTTGTAGCTCATTTGATTGTTACATCAGTGTAGATGTAAAAAAATATATAATGGTGTTTAATCTGAATGGTCACTGTCTGCTCACAGCAAGAGGGTCCCTGGTTCAAATCGTGACCTGAAGTATTTCTGTTTGGTTTCTCTCTGGCTGCTGGGCCTCTCTAATCCAAAACTGTGCAGCAGTGCACAGCACAAGGTCTCTGAGCTCATGAGTTTTATGTATGTCACACCTCTTAAAAGTGAATCAGCATCTCATTTCTGGATGTCTATATTTTACTAAACAAGATGACATGCTTTTGTGGTATCCTGTTGAGAAGGGAGTTAACTTTAAAATTCCATCTTACTGAAATAAATAAAACAAGCAGCTGTCTTAATGGCTAAAACCACCAGCCCTTTGAATACAAAGGAGTGCAGCAGTTACAGTCATTTGACACACCGTGTCTCATCGATAGCGCATGAATGATAGTAAGAAGCACCTGGGGAGGATTATGGAGCACAAGGGAGCAACGAGGAATTGGGGTTTGAGTTTCTATCAAAAGGGCCGGCGTATGTCGGTCCCTCTTCACACAGTTATGCAAAGCTGCTGTCAAACAGGATGTAATTATTCTCTTCATCCCCGTGTTTTCTGTCACTGGCTTTGGTTCCTATCACACCTACAGAGAGCTCAGACATGCCAGAGTCTCTCTGCCCGGCTGTATGTTCAGGGTTGCAACATGGCAGTTTAAATTCTCCCCATTTGTTTTTACAGTGTGTCACCTGTGACCAGTTAGCAGTTGCACAGGACTGAGGCTGAACACTCTAGAGAGGGTGTGAGTGCAGAACGGAGAACTGAGGTCTCTGTCTTTCTCTGTGCACAGGCCTCCAACAGTGTTCCTTCATAGTATGGCTGTGAAAAAGGTCAAAAGTTGGGAGTTGCAGCAGGATGAGGAGCTAAGAGTTCCCATTTATGGAAACTTCATCCCTAACCCCTACAGTATTTTTGAAAATAGAGCACAATTCTGTTTTTGTTTCGCTCTTACCAGATGGCTTATGATTGACTGTGTTTCTGTAGTATTACAGTGTAGTACCTGTGCTGACAGTTAAGCTCTAGACCGCAAAATCTGAAGCCGTTGCTCCATACCGGGTTGTTTGCCTCCTTTAACCTCTTCTCTCCTCCTTTTTCTAAGCTACAATCCACACATGCAGTCATGTGTTTTGCCTGATGCACAGTTGCATGACCCCATCTACTTTAGTATATTGTCTTTACAAACATTCCTCTCATTTCAACACCACCTCTGACAATATGTGTCATTTGTGTTAGACCATTGATTCAACTTTTGGCTGTCTGGATTGTTTTGACATCTATTTACCTTGGAAACGGGGTAAGAAAGGTTTCAGCGCTGCAAACGCATGCACACGCAGTGTCACATTTTGGCAGTCTCAACTACTCTGGGGATAGAAGTCACCTTGTCAGCAACAATGAGGGTATCTCCTTTCACGGAACAAGTCCTGTTCTGTTCCTCCACGGCGATGTGAAGCACCTGGGGATCCTGTCTGTGCTTCTTCATCTCTCTGTCTTTTCCTTACAAATCATTCACTCATCACTCTGCTCATTATGGCCAACGAAAGCTCAGTGTGATATTGATGTTGGAGCTACTTACAGAGACATTGGCTATCCGTTGGCAATTTTGAGTCAGGACCGACGTGGTCACATTGCTTTTCTGTGAGGTTTCAGAGCTGCTGAGTAACATTGTTGCATTGTTTGTTCCACAGAGTGCCAAGAGCCTCCAGAACAACAAGGATTCTCGCATTCTGTGGGCCAAAGATGACTACTTAGTGACCACCGGCTTTGATATGGTGAGAAATTCTACGTGCACAATGCGGCCCATTGTTCAGACCATTAGGCTGTATAGTAGCGTTGCTTTGAATTCCTTTTGAAAACTTTTCATCCTCAACTTCAAATGTGAAATGAATTAATCACATATTTTTCATATTTGAACATTGAAGTGAAATAAGCTGCACTTCATTGTTTTGATCTTCGTCCTAAGAGGAATACATCAGTTCACTTGAGCTTTTTATTTTCCTACTTTTACTGTGTTACAGCTTCCAAATAAAAAAGACATCCACGAAATAACAGCACATGCTGCTACAAAGCTTGTTTTGTAAAGTGTGAGATATTCCCTCACAGATTTACAAATGACCCATACCTTGTGAATAAATGCACCCCCATACCTGCACCGATACTTGCTTTTGAAGGGTGTGCTGGTAAGAAGCTGATGACTTTAGATGTGTTGGCCCGCAAAACAATTCAACTGGAGATTTAGACAGTATTATAGTAGTATTAGTAGTATTGGCAGAGCAGCCCCACTTGGTTTGACTATATATGTCATGAATGTTGGTACAAATTACTGCCTGCCTTTGTTTACATTTAATGTCTGTGTGTTTGTGTGTGTGTGTGTGTGTGTGTGTGTGTAGATGCGCAGTCGTGAGATGAGGCTTTGGGACAGCCGGAAGCTGAGCTCTTCAGTCAGTTCCGTGTCACTTGGAACTTCCAGTGGGTGAGTACTGCATCAGTTTGTAACCACTAACCCCACAACACACTAACACAGTCATAACACTGACCCCGTCGCATCTGCCAGCGAGAGCTCATGTGTTACAGCACAAAGTGAGTCTCTGTGGAATTTGACATGCCACACAGACATCATGGCATGTGCACATGCAACATGTACATGTACAGAGTGATATGTGGTGGACCTCCACACATTGCATAGGACTGTTAAGGCATGCGGACCTCCCAGAGCTTCGACATTGTCCCTCTACATTCCGGCTATTTCCTGGGTCAGAGCCTCACACACGGACTCCTGTCCCGTCTGCAGGCGGGAGGCTGTGCGTGTGCGTACGCGTCGGCTCGTCCGGCCCTGCAAAGGGTCAGGAAACAGCAGCAGACACGCACACTTGTCATTTCCCCAGTCGCTCTGTTTATTTTTCCAAACACGGCTGCCGAGGACTGGAGGGTAGCGGGAGCGTGGCCGGGCTCCAGAGGGGGGAAGGAGGGAAGCCTTTTGGAGGGGGAGTGGGAGCGGGCGTGAGGATTCTTTGTCAGAACCATTGATACATTTCAGGGCTATCATAAACAGATAAGCGGGTCAAGTCCTTCCAAACCTGAGCCATCCAGGCTTTATCAGCTGACGCAGAGTCCGGTGGTGGACTGAGTGTATTTATTGTCTTAAACCCCTGAAAACAAGCAGCGATGATGCTGCACAGAGCACTCATAAACAAATCTGTAAAGCTGTGTTTGGAGAAAAAATGGTGATGACAGAAAAAGGGTCCGCATTGGATCGGAGGTAAGTTGTCCACTGTAAACCCCATTAAAGCTGTTCTATGGACATGACATCTTAAGGATTGCAGTAAAAGAGATGGGATTTTCCCCCCCATTTCATTAGTTTTTTGGGAGGACACAGCACAGCAAGATCTTAAATAACAGCCTCATCTCCATTTCCTCCACTTCCTTTTCATTCATCCAGGGCAAACAATTGCCCTGCAGAAGCACCTCTTTGCAGTCATCCCAGTATTTGGTACCACCATGCAGAAAGAGGATACATCCTGTTGTTACTTCTTATGAAATATTCTTGATGAGATTCTTACCATATGCCTGGAAATATTTCTGTGGGTGTCTCTTAAAACCATTAATTGGTTACTTTTCCTGGGGAGTTAGTCTGTCTGTGGTTTCTTTTCTGCTGACAGAGTAATGTTTGAGTTGACTCAGAGAGTGCTGCAATGTTTCGTTTGAGTGATGATGGCTGAACTTGAAGAAAATGTACTAAGATGGGGATGATCTCTGAATAGCCCCACTCACACTGGGAAAAGATGTTAAGTCCTTTTACTGCTTTCCCATTCACCTAGTGTAGTTTTCTGCAACATTTCCAAACTTTTTGATTGAAGAGAGGATTTGTTGATTTGTTTTATTATCCCTGAAATTGAGGCAATCCCTGCAGTTTCCTGTATTTTGATACCCATATTTAAAGAGTTATTTCTTATCTGATTTAATTGCATGGGTGTGCGACGTCCCATCTGCTGTACATTTGTCGGTCCTGTTTCGAATCTCTTTAATCATGCTATCGTGTACTGGGGTGGTGTGTCAAAGAGCTATCACTCACATGGCCACATCCGCACCAGACTCACGAGTAATCAAATGACAGATGAGTTGTTGCCCTTTACCGCCGTCCTTTCTTTTCCTCCTCGTCTCTTACTTCTTTGGCTCATGTGAAATATGTCTGTAATGGATCTTCCACATTTATTGTCTGCACATTGCAGAGCATCTTATCCTTTGCTTATCACCACCTTTTTTCTCTTCTTATGTGTGATCTTGAATTTGTACCCTGACTGCTGATTGTTGCTAAGACTCCAGTCTTATCTGTTTATCTTTGTAAGGGGGGAGCATCCAGAACTCTGTTGAAAACAAACAAGGTTTCAGGAGTTGAGGGGGAAACACAGTGACTATCTATTCAGTCATAAATGTGTAATTGCATTTTTTAAAGTAATGGACACGGTCAAATAGTTTTGTATGACTGACTCTTATATAATTCACACTGAAACAACTTTTTAAATACTTGTTATCACCTTTTGTATGTGCTGAATAAATGTTCTGCCCCCTTTACAGCCACCTCAGTCATTTTTAAGTATTGCACTTTGATGGTGTAATGACTTGTGTCACTGCACTTGTCTGGTCCCATCAGGATCAGACTGTCCTGAAATTCTCTTCGGAGCTGTTTCAATGACTTTTCTCTGGTCTGTTATCATGGTTGACCTTCTGTGGATAATTTTAACTTAGTTCGGCATTGCATCCGTGTGTATCTTTTGTGTATGGCCGCGCAGTCATGGAAAAGACAGCATGTCATGTTCTAATTGAGAGCTGTTCAACATTTCTCACTGTCTTTTAAATTACACCAGGCCATTTCTAATGAGCTTATGGGGAAACTCAAAGTCAGCACACATGTTGGTTCGTTTCCTCACTGTCATTTTAGGCTCAAGGTAGACATAAAGATGGATGTGTTTTTTTTTCTCTTGCCTGTTTTTAATCAAACAGGCTGTGGTAAATATGGTGTGTAATTGGAGCAGCAAGCTGGCTTGTATCAGTGTAGCTGTGTTTGTCCACAATGTTCAGTAGGACTGTTTTCTTTGGAGTGTCACAACATAAAGAGGCCCAGGACCGTGAGCCAGTAAAATGGGGTTGTGGGTGGAATATAATGTGGATGGAGCATAATGGAGGGGAACTGTTTACTTTTTGGTTGGGGTTGAAATGGAGACCTAGAAAAATGAGGGATGGGGGTGATGAGTCTATGAGGGGTGTTTTGAAGTGTACAAAGGTTGTTATTACTACGGGCTCGTTTTCCAGACAAACTGCAGATCTGTAGATTTGAGAACTGATGGACCACTATGAACATGTCTCTCTCACTCTCCCCCGTATAAATCGGCAGTCCAATAATGACTTTAATTAGGTCTGTAAGCCAGCTGCAATCAGTGAACTTTACAACTGGGCATGATTGCAACCAGCTTGCTGTTTAAATGCTTGAAACGTCATAATAATTATCCATGGACTACCTCTTTTAGTGCTACACACACTCCCAGTGTTAATGCACCCCAGTCATGATGATGTTTACTGGTCCACTAGCTTGTAATTGTGTTTTAAATCTGACATTGAGTTCTCCAAGGGTCACTTGATAAGAATTCAGCATGACAAAATTGTAACCTCAGAAATCCGAGGCCGTGACCCCTGTAATTTTTTTCAGTCACTGCCAATTCACTCGACTTCTCTGTAAACACTGATTACGCATTTAAACACATGCTTTTTCTCTTAACTGTCGCCACGACAAATCTTGGCTGCTTGCTCTTTCTGTTGGCAAGAGGCTGATTAAAACAGATCACTGTGACCTGGCACCCACACGCACCCAGCCTGTTGATTGGAGAAGACGTAAGCGCGTCCCTGGAGAGCCGACCTCTCTGTTTTCCAGACTCAGTCACAGGTTACATAAAGAACTTGCCCTTTGAGGCAAACACTGCTGACAGGCTAAGCTGTTAGCTGACGGAAAAAGTCTTTGTGGTTGGAATGAAGGGAGTGGCCCAGGTATGATACGGACTTGGACTCACATTAATTTATTCCCCACTTCTTTTACCGGTGTTTTTGTACATGAATCATGCCTGAAGGTAAGGCCCAGTCAATGGGTGTAATTGAGCCACGTTCTCTTTAATCAGATGGACTGAGAAGGGACTAGTGCCCCACAAGGGACCCAGCCTTTTACAGAACAGTCCCCCCCCCTTTCTCTCACCCCGGCCCAGGCCCTTTGAAATCAGTCCCAGATGAAGGCTTTCCTGTGGGGATTAGGTGCAGCTGCAGTACCGCTAACCATACCAGACCCAGAAGAAAAAGAAACAGTCAGCATTTGAAAGATAGTTTGACCTCGGTCTTTTTCTCAGAGTTCACTTTCAAAATGGTTAAAAAAAAAGGAAAAGAGCTTTGCTGTTTGAGTGTAGCAATGAAATCGGTGTTTGAGACAGAGGGAAAGGCCCAACTACAATCCTCAGGTGACTGTCAGGGTCAAGTCAATAGTTCAGCAGCTGCCTCCTCTCCAGAGCAGGCGTGGGGGATGGTTTGACTAGACATGCCACCACAGACGATCTGTCAAAGAAACTTAACTGGAAGCGCTGACAGTTGAATCTGGAATCTGTTAGTCAGTTTGTGATGCAGTGACCAGGAGAGGGGATGAAAAGTCAGAGGAGTAAATTTAGTTAATCCCCTCATATATTTTTGAGATGAGATTGAGATTTCATCCAACTATGAGCTTTTATTGCTTAGCTCATGTGTTAATCCCAAAGATCTTTTGTGCTATAACCCTTCGTCAAAGATGTCTTCCTTCAAGTCCTATGATTAAGCAGAGGTCTAAATGTCCCATTAGTACTTACTGTCTCAACAGAAATATTGCTGTAATCCCTTCCTCAACCTTTTAGGCCATCTGTCTGTTATTATTAGTCCCCTCTCTCATCTGTTTCTTCCTTCTCTCTGTGCCCAACTCAGATAAAATGGACATGTGGGCCTGGCTTTTGAAGGTGCTGGGATCTGGGTTTCTAATTAAGAGTTTTTTTCTCTCTCTCTCTCCCTCTTTTTTTTTGTGGAAAATGTAATGGAACCGAGCAGAGCTGGTTAAAACGCATGGAAGTACGTGGAGCTTTTGGCAGCGGATATTTAATATAATTCACAGAGGGTTTTGATTTCATCCCGCAGGTATGTGCTCAGCACTCCAGGGATCAGAAGGACCCTTTTGTGTGAACTCGCCACAGACGGAAAAATATAAAGTCTCTCACCCCCAACTTCAGCTTCGCCCTTCCATCCCTCCCCCTATCCATCCACCTTTACTTTTCTTTATTTTCTTTTATTGCTTGGATTATAATGTCATGGAGAAAGAACAGACTTGCATTAGTCAGAGAAGGTTTGATTGAGTTAGGTGTCAATTAGGAACGTTATAATGACTCAAAACTGGATGGGCTCTTTGAAGCCTCCGTCTAATCTCTCCGCTTCAGTTTGTAGCACTGTTAGTCTTCACTTTCCATTATTAAATAAATTGCCAGTGAAGTTCCACATGCAGCCACAGATATTTTGAGGCCAACATCTGGAAAAATCTAATTTTTTTCCATTCTTAAAAATGAGCTTGTACAAACATTTGGGACCTTTGCTGTTGAAAAGGCATTCACACTACAGCAGTTGCCTCCGTGCTCAGTGAAGATGTCCAGTAGCATGTGGAGTGTGGATTTGATGGAAGTCGCTGCTTTGAAATGGAAGTGGGTCAGGTTGCAATCTTAAACACTCAAGATTAAATGCTAAAAAATGAACAAACACTGTGCAAACGTCCACGCAAGAGGAAAAGGGGTTTGGGATTTTTTTTTTTTTTTTTTTTTTTGCTTTCAATTTCCTTTACAGACCTCCTTTTATTTATTTTTTCCCCCTTACCCATATGCATTTCCATTTTGCGTGTTCTAATACAAACCCCCTTTTTTTCCACCAGACGAGCCTCTCAACTCCTCTGCGAGTTTTGTAAGACTCTTGATTGTCCCTTTCATGAAAATCAGGAACCATGGCATGGCGTAGCTCCCGATTTTAAATCATGTCCTCTTTCTGGACACCAAACACCTCTTGGATGCTTGCCACTGCTCTCTGCTGTGGTGAAAAATGGAAAAAAAAAAAAAAAAGGATCCGAGCGCTGGAGAGAAGTGTGTTTCTCATTAGTAGATGGTTTCCTCTGCCCCGCACCCTGCCCGCATCCACCGTGCAGCCCGGGCTTCATCGCTACCTCTGGAATGGGTGCGCATTGATACCGGGTCACTGCACACCTCCTAACCTAGAACTATAGAGTTAGATATACTATCTCTATACTACTATAGAGATTAATAATAAATACAGTCTCTGGTATTTTTTTTATGTGTGTGTCTTGTAGTGGCAGATAAAAGCCATCACTCTGAAGCCCTCTTTCAGACTTATTTTAGACTTATTTATTTTCCATTCTCATCCTCAGACTTGAACTGTTATGATGGTAGCGTCTTAAACCAACTGTGAAGCCAACATACTTTTCTCAATGAATTACTGAAGCACAAATAACCAAAAGATTTATGTGCCCGTTTATCAATCTCAAACTTGACTATTTTTTATTTCAGCCAAAGCAAAAAATTGTTACTCAGACACCTGAAACAACACTGACAGCCAACTATGATACCTCAGTTGATCTCAGTTGTGATTTATTAATGTTTTTCCAAGTTGTAAATGGTGCATTTAACATCTTGGCAGCACTCATCCACATCTAGCACAGTGTTAAATCCAACCGAACGTTCCCTGCTTTTGAAAGCAGGTTTAAGTGAGCAGTCTTTTCCTATATTGTAATGGAGACTGAGAGCAGACAAGGTGGAATTTCTTCTTGCTGTTTTCTCTTTTTTCATGTCCGTGATAGATAACAGTGACTGGCGGCCCCTCGATGGAAGATCTGCTGACCGAGAAGGAAACTTAAAAAAAAAAAGAAAACAGGAGGACATTCCTTATGAAGGAAGCAGTTTGATTGGTTCTTGGCAGGTGTGCCACATGTGCTCCTGACTGATGTCACTTCCCATGTGGGCTCTCTTTGTCTGCCCACACTGTGGAAACGTGTCACTGTCAGTGAGGCGGGAGCAATATGCAACGCTTGGTTTAACTGGGAAAGTGCTACGGCATGCTGCTGCTCACTGTTTGTGTGTGTGTGTGTGTGTGTGTGTGTGTGTGTGTGTGTGTGTGTGT
>CAJRST010008890.1:9456912-9610451 GCA_907169785.1 Menidia menidia | reverse complement strand
TGTGTGTGTGTGTGTGTGTGTGTGTGTGTGTGTGTGTGTGTGTGTGTCAGCTTCCTGGTGCTTTTAATGGTTCTTATATTCTTAAAGAGTCAGACGCATACATTCACATATGTCTGGCTTCCTGTGAGGACACGTGCTCGCATTTAGCCGTGCAGTACGTGAACACCAGAGATGGAAGTGGTTGGGAAAGAACCACGCACTGGTGCCTGTCCGATTTCACTTGCCTTTTTGTAAATGTTATGACAACAAAAGCAGCTCTGCACCTGCGTGGCCCCTGTTTTTCCGCCTCAGAGTTGTGTGTCTGAGTCTGTGCAAGCCAAAGCAGATTACAAGAACTCCGTCAAAATGTAAGTGGTGGGGGGAGCTGTGCGGGAGGTGGTGGGCAGGAAATAATTTAGCTATTGTGCAACGCAAGTTAGAATGGGAACAAGAAGAAAAGATGGAGGACTCTCAGGGGAAAGCCGGTTGGTCTATAGTTTGTCTGCTGCTGATGAAACGTCTATGCTCTTTCTTGGCGTGGTGTTGACCAAAAGACTTCTATATGTGGCCAACTAACATTATAATAGTCAGGTCAATTAGTCAGCCAGCCTTTGTATGAGTTCTTTGTCTGGGACTGCAGGGGCTGAGGATTAAAGCGCTGGTAGTAAGTGGGTGGTGGAGGTTTGGAAGTGCTGGGAGCCCTCTATTGTGCTTGTGTAGGCTTTTTGTGTGTTTTTTCATTTGATAAAATAAGAGGATGAGGAAATAGGCCTCATTGGGGGTTTTTTCTTTTTCATATCCTGGTCATTTGTTTTCAATACATCTAAGAGTTCATTTCTTTACACGTGACTTGTATTGTAGGTTCGGTACAGGAGGAAAGTCTACATGGATGACTTTGTTCTTTCACTTTGTTTCTCCCTATTAAAGTCTATGGATCCACAGCAGGCACGGAGCGGCGTGCATGTGGCAACACAAGTAAAGTGTCATCGTACAAAAACAAGGCTCTTACCTCTACCCTCTTAGCTTGCACATGTGATTCACAGAGGTCTCTCACACATCAGCCCAGGTCGGAATCAGAAAGCTGAGTTCCTATCACCCATCTACACCGGTCAGTCAGTCAGTCACAAAAAAAGTGTGCGCCACATACGATGGGCCACATTGGCATGCACGTGTTCATGCCTGGACCGGTCTGCCCTCTCTTTGTGTTTCTCGGCACAGGCAGACCATTGCCAAACAGCATTCATCCTCACTCATCGGGACCTGACAGAGGGAGTGACAGACCTAATCATCCATGTCTCTTTTTAGCCATGCATTCAACCACTGCATTCACGTTCTTTTGCCTCATAGTATTTTTTGAATAGACAACATGAGTTTCATTTTTCTGTTTTTCTATGATTCTGTTTTTTTTTCAGTGATTGACTGATCATTTTTACCCCTCATTGGGTCTTGAATTTCTGTTTTCCTTTGCAAGCGAGAACTATTTTTCATGACATGTTCAGCTACTAAGGGCCTACTTAGTTTAGGCCCTAAATGTTTACCCTTTCCTGCTGGCTTTCTAACATACCAGTGATATTCTTCACATTCCAGCTGTGTGTCTTGGGCCTCTGAGTGGCCATGATAGTGTATCTCCTTTACAAAACATTTTAGACAAGCATGTTTCACCACAAGACCAGCTTGTTGAAAGGAGGAGGCCCGGTTCCAGAAAAATATTTTTGGGCCCACTTGCTCCTCGCATCCTGACGGGACAAAGCTGGGGTAGCTGCTGGGTGACCCACCTGGGTGGTGTTGTAGGGGACAAGCCTTTCATAAGCACTGGACTGAGGAAACACAGGCTCAATGGGAAAATGGTAAAAGAAATATAAATACACTCACACTTGTGAGGTGGATTGTGTTATCCTTAACTGTTTTCCACACATCCGGACCATCGCGGTCCATCCACGGTCCACTGGAGCTCTGAGGCTGTGGGGTCTCACAGCTGTGAGCGGACAGGCTGTGCACAGTCTCCACAGACAGCTGAGAAAAAAATACACACTCTCTGCTACACTGCTACACTTCAATACACTAGTTTCCCTTTTGGCAAAATTGTAGTTTACATGGTTATTGAGTACCTCAGAAATTGATAGAATTTCTTAAATTCTAAAATGCTTTAAAATGCCTTCTTTGTCCTTCCTATTGGAATTCAATTAAAGTAGAATCTGAATGGAGCAAAAATAAATAAATCTAAATTTTTACAAAGTTGTGTGCATAGTTTATTCTTTGGGTGTCATTTGTTTAACTGCCGGGATATGACTTATAGGGAGGATCTGCACACTGGGCCTAAAGTTAAAAGAAAAAAATACATCTATTGGTGAGAGTTATATGTTTGGTTGGTCTATTTTAAATCTTTTTTTTGTAAGAGAATGAAACTCATTATTTGAAGAATCAAAGAGATCTTTATTGAGAGCTTTTTTTCCTCATTTAACCAGGAAGTTCTTGACATAAATTGGGTGCTGCAGGATTATGTGGTTTAAGATGGTCTTGGATGGCCTGACAAGCTTTTTTATTTAAACCTTACTGAATCACGGGAACTTGTAAGGCTTTGAAATATACCAGCCTGTTTTTGCTCTCTACTTGAAATTAAACTTTGAGACCAAAGTGTCTGAACTGTTCCTTCATGAAATCTGTTTCCCTCCCGTTTTGACCACAATACATACCTGTAGGAGAGGGGAGGCAAGATGTTAAGAGTGGTGTGAAATATCACCGGCTAGCAGGATTTTTACTAAAGAAGTGTAATATCTTTCAGTCTCATGCATTTACCATCATGAGCTAACTTCACTGATATACAGTTACTGGAAAAAATAGACGGAGGCCAGAAGAGATGGACAGATAGAAAGGAAACTTAAAAAAGGAAAACATTGCAAATGCTGTGATTGTGTTAGCACTGCACACTGTTCTCCTGACCTTTTAGTGAGTTTATGTAAATTATAGCTCTCCAGAGGGAAAAAAAAGAAGGTAGAGGTTAAATTAGAGAGAGAGACCCCCTCTTTTGTGTGGGGGCTGCATCCATTTTTCAGATCTCCCTTTAATGTCCTCTCATCATTCCCTTCCTGGGTTGCTCCTTATCTCAGCTTCATTATAAATTCCTCCATTTTATTAGGTTCTTTCCGTCTATCGTCGCATCACAAACAGTTCAGTCCTAATTTTTCCAGCCGTCGCCTTTCACTCCTCTCTATCTTATCCCACGGCTTTCGTAGCTTATTTGCCCTCCTCTCCCTCCCTCTCTCTCGTTTTCCACAGTTGTGCTATTTTCTGCGATGCAGGGAGGACACATTTAGCTTGTGGTTGCTCAGAAAGTGATGGCTACATCAGCAGGAGAGGGGTCTGGTGAATTGCTACCTTCCCTCAGCCCCAAAGGGATGCGTGCGGGCTGATGTAGACTTTCCACCGGGGTGAACCCAGTGACTCGGGGCTCAGATGGGCGCTCGGCTGCCGAATGCGCTCAAACCCAGGCTGGCAGTCACCCAAACAGGCACGCGGCGTCAGCCCGTCATGCGGGTGTCCTTGTTTATGTTTGTCTTGTGTGGTGGTGAGTTTCGCACTGCGCTGCAGTTAGTGCAGAACCACCCTGCTGGGATCCTACCAAGATATGCCCCAGTAGAACCAGGCCATGCCCTGTGGGTTGGAAATGGCCATTTGGACTTTGGAATAACTGTTGGCCCACATATTGAGACTGGGAAAAACCTACAGTCTAACACACTTACCACACTTCGTGAAACACATGGATGATTTCAGGTTTTGTATTTTATGTGAAAACAAAGCACACATAATATCAATGCCTGTGATTGACTTTTTACTGTAAGTCTTAAGGTATACAGTTGGAAATAGACTGTAACACAGCTTATTGTATGGAATAATTTGATATTTAGTGTGTATGTAATTTACAAAACTTAAACCACTTTTTGTAAAAGTAGTTTGTGAAAGTATTAAAAAAATGTGATAATGGAATACTCAACAGTGCCTGTTCACACTTCCAGATCCAGGACCTTTGTCTGCCAATACAAACAAGAATAACAGCTTTGCACAGCCTGCTCAGCACACGCGTCATTGTTAACTCTTACTGTCCTCTTACGGTGTCTTTTTTTATATCTTTGGAGCTTGGGTTGAGACCATTGCAGTGTGATTCAAATACAGCATTCAATTAAATCACATAGTTAGCAAGCTTTTTTAATAAATGTAGCTTCTTTCCAGCTTGTTGGAGTGTGCGTGGTTAGCATGAGTTGACCTGCCGGAGGTGTGTATGAATTGTGTATGAATTGTGTTACGCATGCAGTAACACATAAAGAATGTGTTTCTGTTTGTTCCTGTAGAGCCCTCACTGGTCAGGATAAACCGGCTCTTTAATTATTAAATCAACAGGCTGAAAAGAAACAAACAAACAGCCTCATCGTGGCCTGCAACTCATTCACCAGGAGGCTGCCGATGAGCCCGCCATCACCTGTGACGGTCCACATTCTCCCCGCGCACTGAACGAACAGATCTGCATTTTGTGTGTTGGAATGCAATAACTCACTCTGAAACACACCCCCTTTCAACAGTGGGTTATTACAAGTTTGAAACAAACAGGTGTTTGTTGGGCAGAGGTCGACGGCCCAGGCAAAGGTCAGGGTTCATCTGCTGTCAGCCCCCTGGGAGCCGGCGGATGTGAGACGGCCATTATGTTCTGCCGGCGGACATTTGCGTTTGGGTTGGATGTGGATCATATCAAGACGACATGCTCCGCAAGTTCACACATGTCAGACTGGTTATCCCATGTGAAATGAATCCAGTAGATAACATGTTGAGCATCTAAAAAGCGGTTCATGGAAAGACCTGTCCAGGCTGTCCACCTCAGACAGCTGGGATAGGTCCCCCCCCCCTTTGCATCTCCTCCTGGAATAAGTTGGTAGAGAAAATGGTCGGATATTTGTGGAAACCTGTGAAACTTGTGGCATTTAAGCCACTTAAACGTGCAGGGAGGGGTCTAGCTCTTGTTAAAGTTGTATTTAAATCATGCTGTTGAAAACACGCCATAAGTGCTTACAAGCACATAATCTGTGATTGCCTCCACCCTCGTCTTCTCACCAGAGTCTCAACATGTGCGTGAACCTGCGTTGTTTTTATTTTGATTCAGGCTGAATGTATGCACTGAGCTAATAACATGAGCGGAGTCTGTTTTTCTTTTTTAGTCCTCTCCACACTCGTCGTTGCTCATACTATGCCCACCCACATTACTGCATAGCTCAGCCCCATTTGAGATTACACAGAAGCTCCAGCCACAAACAGTGCGGAATCAGCAGATGTGTATACACGGCACGGCTGTGATGCAAGTGGAGTTTGGAAGTTATGCAGGATGTGTACACAGCAGCGGCTGATGAATGTCTGCTGGAGTCTTAAGGCATGTATCGAGGGTCTGAATGCTTGACCCCCAGGTTCTTAGTGGGTCTTGTCGGTGTTCTAGCTCTAAGTCATGGACGCCATACTTTTGCAGGAGAATTTGACACTAACTTAATAAACAGGAAAAAAAATGCCTGACTGTATCTGTGTATTTGAGACAGGTAAAAAAAAAAGGAAGAATTAAAAAGGTGATGAGAAGAAGTTGTCCAAGTCAAACCACCCACTATTATTGCTGCTCTGTCCTGTCCAAATAAAAATCTGTTTTGCTGTCTTAATTCAGTTGTTGATCTGGAGATATGAGTCGTCACTTCAGTTCTGCTTGTTTTAAATCCCATACGCCCAAACTCGGCTCAATATTAGATCCATGCACGGTGCAGATGTTACATGTGGCTTTTATTAAGTATTTTTTATCAAGATTTGAGTTTTTAATTGCAACTGTTGTTTTTTGGCCTTTTTTCAGTATTTGTCATGATTTGAAGTGTGTGGTTTTAGTTAAATGTGACTTATAGCACGCTAGGCTGAGCAAGTTTTCACCTGACCTTAAACTCGCCATCATTAATGGCAGCAGATCACAAATAACCATCAGTCACTCTTTCAAAGGTTCTTGTTGTGCAAATCTGGGTGTATGCTGGATTTCTTCTTCTGGGTTTGCAGATGTTCTGCTGATTCACGGTGATGCTGCAAACGGCTGAGTAAAATTGTTTTAATTACCACTGGAGACTGCCGAGCACACTGTGGCTGCTCCCAGCGACTGACTATAGACCCCAGGGCTGTTTAGACTCGTGTGTGTGCATGTGTGAGTGTGTCCAGTTGTGAGAGTTGAAACATGGTTAAGGCCAGAAATTCGACAGGGCATCACACAAATGGATTTTAAGTTTCTTTCAAGACTGGGTTATGAAGGCAGTCCGAATTGATTGATAAACCCGATTCTTGTTAATAATTTTAATTGATCTAACAAATATAACTTTTAATCTTTCTTGTTTACTTTTGCATGTTTGGGGCTGCAGCCTGACATATTGCTACCATAAGCAGTGACAGCTCCCACATGGTTATTTGTCTTTATTCTTTTTCTTTCTGAAAAAAATTAATCATTAATTTTTAAATGTGAAAATCCAGAGAAACAAGTTTGTGAAGCCTGTGTGGGGCATTGAATAACCACAATAACCAGATTGATTGTCTCTGTTTCTTTTCATGTTAGTCTTACTATTCAGATAATTGAATATTAAGACATATCAATATATATATATATATCCTATAATTAAGCAGATAGATAGATAGAAAGTGATAGACTTGGATAGAGATCTAAATTATGGGCCTTTAAGGCTGCATACAGATAAGAAAAACAAAAATAAAGACAGTTCACATTGTATAGAAGACATGCCTCTAAAGGGCATCAGCTTCATAAGACTGATGCAAACTAGCAGTGGTTTCATTCAGTAGATTTAACACAGACAAATTAGGGAAACTATACAATACAATCATGGTTATCTCAAATAAGAGCATTTTTATAGTACAATATGAATCGTGACGAGCACATGTGGGTCAACCATAACTGCTGGCAATAGTTCTCAACTCTGCTTTAGAATTGAGTCTCTCTCTTGACTTAATGAAAACATCATCCTGTCAGATGGAATCAGCGCTCTTAGTCAGGAACAAACCATGCTTGTTTTTTATCTTTTCTCCACTCTGATGCTTCCGTGATCAGTTGCTTTGGGTTTCATCAGCATACAACACTGCTAAAACTATACAACTACATTGTCTACATTGTACGTATTTTCAGGTAGATTTAACCTTACTAGTTGACAAAGAAAACCAGATAGAAAAAGTGTTTAAGGGTCTTGTCATCTGGCCTTGAACTTTATCTCCAAACTTCCTGTAAATCCCCTTGTAATTTTGCAACTGTGGATCTCTCTTACAGTCATGAGAGAGAAAGAACAAGAAAGTGTGTCTTTCCATGTTTTTCTCTGAGAGTGATTGGATGTGATCATTTTAAAGGATGGTCCTATGCTTGAGTTAGCAGCTTCATCTGCCAGCCTTGAAGGGAATATTTGGATTTTATGCTTTTGGCAAGCATGCAAATAGAACAGTCTTTACCAATATGCAATAGTACCTTAAACCCACTTAGATATTTCTCACCCTGAATAACCTCTCCATTCCCCACTGCCTCCACTCCCTTTCAATAATACCAGATTAGTCATTTGCTTATGCTTTTCAGAATGAATTAGATTCCCACACACTATTACTCCATTCTTTTGAAATGAGAAACACACTTTAGTTGCTTTCCAATGGTGGCAGGCAGTTCTGTTTAGGTGCTCTTTTAACTCCTTCTCTTATCGTGTGGCCCTACTCGGGCTTGGCCAGCAACAGCAAACATTCCACCCCACATTTCATCATCCTCCCGCCACTTCAGGTTCACCTATTTTATGCATCCACCGCTGCTTCTTCTACTTTCATGGGATGAACCTTCTAGTTTCGGTTTCCTCAATTATGTTTAGCTTTTAAAAAACTTGCTTTATTTTAAACAACAACAATTCTACTCACATGAAACCACTGTGCAGCCGTTTTTTATCACTAGGAAGCTTTGAAAATGTCACATTAGAAGACGGGGTGTGTTTATACTTTTCTGGTGCAGAGCAAAGGAGAAACGAGTTCTGGCTCTCCATGCCGTTCAAATTACTTTTTTATAAAATATCAAACCACAGGATGCCTGGTAAAAGACGTATGGACCGGATGACACCTGGACTGAACATCTTGATTTTTCTCTCTAGAACCCAAAACTGTAAATCACGGTCATGGCGGAATGTCCTAACTGAATTTGAGAAAACTTTATACAGTGTTTTATCCGCTGAGATTTATGCGAGGACCTGAACTATAAATATTTTAATCAGCAAAAATATATTTCAGCTTCAAGGAAATGGTGGATGGTGCCTGTTCTTGGCTGCAACATACCTCTTATGTTTGCAAGAATCAAACTGAAAATTAAACCCTGTATGTTTAGGTGCCTTTGGTCCATTCAATCTACACAGAGCACCTGACATGCAAGGAGTCACTTTACCAGGTTTTGAAGGTTTGTTAGCTGCTAGAGCCACAACAGAAGATGAGGGTACAAAATTGTGTGGGATTTAGATCTCACAAATGTGTGTATACGATTATTATTAGGATTAATTTGGATGGCTGCTTCTTGCAATAATTTTTCTTAAAAAGTTTTCAAGAATATATTTGTCCCAAACACTTATATCTGGTGGTAAATTACGAGAGACATGACATGAAAGCACATATTAAACCGACTACTGATTATTGACTTTATCTCTCAATCAACCCTGAATTGAGAGATAAAGTCAATAATCAGTGGTTGGTTTAAGAAGGGCTTTTATGTCATGCCTTTCGTAATTTCAGGGATTCAACCCTGAATCGGATAAAGCGGGCATAGAAAAATAACTGATGGACGAATAGATGGATTGAAGGATGAATGGATGGAAGAAAATATTTGCACTGCATTTGTTCCTATATTTAATAATCCTCCGAACTGCAAGTGAAATGAGCTGCATGTGTGCTTTTTAATGCATGTTGCCAGGAACTAACCAAAGTCAAATTCTTTATTCGCTTTCTTTTCCTGTTTTTCTTTCTTTCTAACCTCTCATCTTTCCCCTCCTCTTGCGTTTTGCTCGAGCTGCGTCTTGGCCATCTGCTGGCACGGCCTGGCAGCTGCGTGGCATGAGAGGAACCAGTGGCACACCACCCTTCATCTGTTATTAGTACTTTATGAAGATTTAGATGGAAGGAAGGTGGAATGTGTGCAGGAGAGTTTGACTGAGCACTAAAAGGAAACAAGCAGAGGGCCAAAAACTGGAGCCAGAGAATCTGGTTCCAAAAACAAAGTAGTGGTTTGTTTTCTCTACTCAGCTCTTCTCTTCCCTTTTCCACTCTTCCACTCTGTTTTACAATGATTGTATTTTTTTAAGCGCAAAGCAACGCAGAATGTAAATACAAATCAGGAATAATTTGAATATTCCTTGTCAAATACTGAAACATGTGATTGGTGTTTGAGGATATTTTTTATAAATGTTGTTCATCCTTCTTAATTGTAGTTCTCTCCTGAAGTACAACATTCATTTTGGGTTTGGAGTACAGAGCATCATCACGTTGAACAATGTTTTTGTCCCCAACTGCAAGCTGTAAGTAAGATTTACTTAGGTTGGAGAAGCAGTTGTTACCATTCTTGAGGAAAGAGGAGAGAAAAAAAGTTTTTTTTTCCAATGATAATTGTGAAAACGGGTCCCTCAAAACTACAAGAGGGAGCATTGAGCAGCACAGGCTTAATATGAGCTTCAAAGTTGACTTCCAGGGGCCAGGTTTCTCTTAAAGCCAGGAAGAAAAAAGAAGAATTGTTCTATGAAAGGAAAGGAGAGAAAAGACAGGCAGCACACACAAAGCCTTTGTTCTCCCTCCCTGTGTCACATACAGTACATTAACATTTTCAGTTTCAGGGCCATTGAGAGCTACAAAAACAAGCATGCACCTTTTCCCTATTGTGCATTCTTCCATCTTCTGTAATTCTCATATTTATACATCTATTTACACGACATAATTGCATGATTATGCAGAAGTAGGAGCACAGAACTATTCATCTTTCAGCATGAAAAAATTTGTTTTAGAAAAGCGAAATAGTGCAAACCTGCTGGCATTCAGGGGGTGTTTTGTTTCCACTGTTCAGTCCCAAGTGCATTTAATCTCTGAGAAAACTGGAATAAATGCGTCTGGATGAGAGGAGTAGTGCTGTTTTATGTGTTTGTGTTGTTAGCGTGGTACATTGCACAACAGCTCCAAGCTATGGGCCTGTGTATGCACACTTTTTTATTTTGCGTTTGCCTGTGCATCCTGCATCGATCCCCCTACGAGCATCCCACCTATAAAACACATGGGTGGTCAGCCTGTTTATTATTTGGGTTTGCAAACAATGCTCACTCATTTGCCTCAGTGCGGTGAGTCATTCACAAAGTTTAAATCCATGTACAACATTATTTTGTTGTTAAGTGGTTTTTATTATGGTCTTTATTTCCATTTTGCCTCCAGCTCACTGCTGGTGAGGTACAACCCCAACCTATCATACTGACATGAAACAGTCATAAAAATGTCTAAGGAGAGGAAAGAGAGTCACTAAACATTTGTTGTTTATTAGCCTCTCTCTCCAAGTATAACTTTTGCACAAATGTTCTTGGCAAATGTCTTCAAATGTTACATGTGAGACTATCAGCTATATATCCACCATAAATGTGTCTATAAGTTACTGAGCTCCTTGTGATCTGCAATTAGCTTCTGTTTGTAGTAATTCCTTTAATGAATTGTGTCTAAACTGCAGCTTTGCCATCCCGGTCAGCACTCGTGTTTCTTCTTCTTTGTCAGTTTTCTGCACTCCCTTTTTTCTTCATGATTTCAGTTTGATCTGTTTAACCTGCGGTCACAGTGAGGTAGGAGGGGGATGCCAACACCAAGGCAAGCACACGCTCAGTGATTGATTGTTGAACTGAGTTGTCGCTTGGATGAACTGTTGACATTAGAGGCAAGTTCAGGCAACCCTAGAGTGTTAAGTGGGGTTTATGGAGTGGAAGAATGGACTAATCAGTCAATTTATCTTCAGGCTAAAATAATTTAATACTAATGTATTAAAAAAATAATCTTTTCTTTCCATCACAAATATTATCTGTGTGTAGAGAAAATAAATATTTCAAAATACTTTTTAAGCTTCTTGAGCTATTGGCAATTCAATTTTTCAGTAATGGCATGACCACTTTTTTTTTGTCTACAACCAGGAACCCCTGAGTGATGATGTTCAGTCTGAACCTTTTTGCATTTCTTGTTTTTAGTGGGTCAAAAGTTGATTTTTTATTCAACAGTGTTTCTAAAATGTGATGAGAGAGCTTGTCTTGGACATTTTCACACTTCTTGATACTGAAACACAGAGATTCTCTCCAAGTTACACAAATGATTTAATCAATGGCAATTTCTTCATAACTGATGTATGCCTGTGTTTGCGTTTTTTTTTACTCTTCCTCCTGTGCTGCCCTTTGTTTTATTGCTCCCTCACCCCGCTGAGTGATGGCTTAAAAGAAAAGTTAATGGAAAACACATCCCCCACATTCCCACCTAGCTTGTCTCTCAATATATTCTCTGTAGTTTTCCAGATGAATAGTGAGTAAGAAAAGAAGAAGAAATATAACTGGTTCCGTTTTGGTTTTGAATGTTCATTTATTGATAATATGAGTTTTCAATTTATACAAATGCATTCACAGAATAATAATAAAAAACGAACAACAAATAACAACTTCCCCAAATAAACAGGGAAAAAATAATGTTCACATCGAAAATACTTTTGGTGATCCTCAATGTATTTTATTTTACAATCAAATATTCCAGTTGCATCATTTGATTTGAAGGCATTTTGTGGCATGGAACTTATGTGGTGGAAATACTGTGGGTAACTTTACAGGCTTTCACAGATTAATCTTTTTTGGGTTTCCCCTAAGGCAGACCTGTTGGGGCTGTAAGTACTCTTTGGCATTTGGGCATATTAAGAGAGTAACTGATAGTAGCTAGATGTCTACAGGTCTTTGCACAAGACAGGACATGCAATTGCATTATCGGGAAAGCAAGTTGAGGGATCTACATATGCACACAGTCAACTGCTTCTTTGTGCCGTATTCTCCCGGTTCACCACACAGCAACATGGATGTTGATCATTTATGCATCTCCCGTCTCCATCGCCTGGATGGTTACAAGATTGTACATTATACATCATTAAGGATCATTTTTTGCTCATGTGAAGCACAACACACATCCGGTACTCATTTGCCTGTTTTGTCTTAAGCTTAGCCAAATAATATGAAGTTTTTGAACCGGGGTTATTGGATAACGCAATTTCCCTTACAGGGAAGATAAACAATAAATAGAGCCACTTAAGATCTCTTTTGCCATTGTGTAATCATTTGAGTATTTACCAAAAGACTAACTTTAAAATGGTTGAAACAAAGTGCACTGAACACTAAATTAGAGGGGGCTCAATCAGCTAATTCCCTCTGTACCTTGTTGTAATCCTGCTTCCCTTCTGCCTTTGTGGTGGCAAACCATGCAGAGGGCTTCACATTTAAGAAGGGGGATTTAGTCTTTACTCAGTCAAGACTCAGATCTACTTAGACTGTCTGAGATTCTGGGGGCAAAACCTTCTGACTGATTTAACTGGTACCAAATGAGTTTAAATCTTCAAAGATTTTAATCTGCTGTTTTGTCTGTTAGTCATACATGGTGGGGGAGAGGGTAGTGAGGGGTTTAAACATTCACAATGTTGTACAGTTTAAAAAAAGAGAAACATATTCAGAAACATACATACAAAACAATGCTTTAGATCCAGATAAAATAATATAAACATCATCCATGTCCACTCCACAACTCTATTGGTGACTTAACAGTCATTCACAGCATGCACTGATCCCTTTGGGGTAGCTGCTCTAAGCAGGAAAAACAATCACTAAATTGTTTACCCGCACTGGGAAAGGCAGCACAATCCCACCTCAGTGCTCAGAGACTGTACATAAAGGAAGGCATAAGCTTATAATGTCTCTTAACCTCCAAATTTCAGCCAATGACAAGAAATCATCTCAATTATCACAGCAAGATAGATGAAAGTCAGTGAGGACTGTTGTCATAGCATGACGCAGATGTGGAGTAAATCACTTTTAATGATTTCAAAAATCCAAAGAAATCATTTTTTAACTTATTTACCGTCAACTCGGACAGTCAAAGGGCAGTGAGTTCCTTGCTGTTTGGCTGATACAGTTTCCACCACTTAAAAACAGCAGTTGCTGCTATTTGTATTCCATTTGGAGGGGCAGCACAGAAGAATTGAAACTCCTCCGTTACTTCAGAATAGTCAATGCCAGTTTTTAAAAGTAAGAAGGCTTGTGTGGAGACACATTGTTATTTGATGTACTGTGATCTTGTAGTAACAACACTTCATATTCCAGACTACCGTTTTGAACTGCAGGTTCAGGGATCACAAGTTCAGGCTGTTTGCACGGCAACGCCCCATTGTCCATGCCATCTTCAACTCCATCCAGCTCCAGCTGGGAGGGCTCACAGCCGAGGTCCATGTGGCCCTTGGCCTTCTTCCTGCGGAAGTAGCATACCAGTGCCACTATTACTGCTATCAGTACCAGCAGAGGCAAGATGGCAGTTGCAGGCACCAGAATAGGATTTAATTTTTGGCTTAGAATTTTTTCAGGCGGGCCAGTTGTACTTCCAGGGGCAGTTTGACCCTCGGTGCAGACACTGTCGAGGCCATTAGGTGCACCTAATGGACTGGCACATATTGTATAGGAGGAGTTGGGATTAAGACCTCTAAGTCTATACTCTTGGAATTTTTCTGATGCCGGGAGACTGAGATGAATTGGTCTGCGGTCTGGTCCGGACAGATTGCTGTAGGTTAGGCGGATTCCACTGATGTGAGGCCGTTTTTTGATGTAGCGTTTTAGATCAAGCAAGATTGAGGTTGCTGTTGCTTGATGGCATCGGATGTCTGGTGGGTCTGCAATGACAGTTGCCTTTGGAAGTTCAGCTTTAGGCAATAAAGGTGGATAAATGTTTTGTACTTCACAATACATACCAGAGGTACCATGTGGACAGGTACACTCTACTGTGCCATGATGGTTCAAATGACAAGTGCCACCATTCAGACAGGTGTTAGGGGGACAGAAATTGAGTTTTTCATCTGGGTCCATGCTGCTGCTACTGGGGGATGCAGGGACAGGGGGTAGGGGAAAGTGACCCTCTGTCTCAACTGGACTGTTGCTGGCCCTTGGGACTTGAATAACTCTTGTTGTAGCTGAAAAGTTGGTTACCGGAACAGAGAGGGTGGTAGTAGTAGTTTTGACGGTAGTTGTGGTAACTGTAGTTGTGGTTGGACAGCCAAAATCCCTATGCTCCAGTTTGTGTAGCATCTTCCCAGCATTAATTGGTGGGAAATGGCAACGGGTTTCCCGTTGTCTTTCCAGTATCAGGTCTTCTCTGACCCATCCCGGAAACCATGCTAGGCTGCAGATGCAGTTGAATGGATTTTCAGCCACTGCTAGTTGTCTGAGTTGGGGGAAGAGCTGAGGGAACACTTCAGGGAGGCCCTGTAGACTGATGTTGCTAATGTCCAACTCATTTATGTTGCCAGGTACCTGCAGGTTCTCAAACTTTAGAGAACGCATGGGGTTTCTAGCCAGGCTAAGAAAAGACAAGTTTGGGATCTCCTTCAGTGCTGGTGGGAAAGTATCAAATAGGTTTGATGAAAGGTCCAGTTCATGAAGATTCTTCAGATTATGCACAAGCTCCTTATCCAGTTTGGTGAGCTTTGTATCAGCCAAAATGAGTGTCTCAAGGTTTGGGGTCTGGAGGTCTGAAGGGCCCAGAGTGGATAAAGGATTATGTCTCAGGTCCAGCAGCAACAGGCTGGGAATTGAGATGGTGGGCAGAGAGGTCAACATATTGCCCTGCAATTTAAGTTCCAACAGATTCTCCAAACCATTGAAGGCTGCAGGGTGGATGGTCTTGATGCCATTATTATGCAGATACAGGCGCTCCAGGAGTGGCATTCCATAGAGGGATTCCTCTGAGATGTGTGTTATCTTGTTGGATGACAAATCCAGATTTCTCAAGGATGTCAAAGTTTCAAACACCCTGTCTGGAAGGTGGGTCAGTTCATTTTGACCAAGGTCTAGCATTTCCAAACCATTCAGACCTTCGAAGTGCTCAGGTAAAATGCCTTCAATCCCATTGGAAAACAGATAAAGACTTTTTGTAAGTGGGCTTATTTCCCTGGGAATGGTAGAAGAGCGTCTCTGGGGACATAGAACGGTGTAAGCAGCGGAACACATGCAACCTTTTGGGCACTTGTCGGAAAGGACGCCATCAGGAAGGAGGAGGAGGATCAGCAAAGGCATCACTGGACTGAGCAGGTTCTCCATGGTGTAAAGTCTATGACTCTTCATGCTTAGCCTAAAACGAAAGAACAAAAATGTGTCATCACCAAAAAATCTTTACAAATGTGACCACATCACAGGCAGTTAAATACATGTCAAACAAGTGTGTGGTAAATGTTGACCATAAAAAATTAAACTTTTACTTTGTTTTAAACTATTTCACTTTAATCTAAACCATATAAAACAAATGCCCTAGAGGTGTGTCAGCACAGCACTTCAAAGGATGATGGAAAGGAGAGGAATGAAGAGAGATAAAGAAGAAACAAGTTGCAGACAAGAGCCTGTGAAGCACTTTATCATCTTCTACTATCTAGTGAGGCGTCCTTGGGGGAAGAACAAATTTGTATCTGTTGACCTTAGCTTTACTTTGTGAGTCAGTAGAAAATACTTTTTGTCTTTATAATAGGAATTATGCAATTGTGACGTAATGGCTCAAAACTATAAAAAAATAGATTTTTTAAAATGGCAGGTTGTAAGGGTTTGGGGCAAAACAGCAGTTGATCTTTCCAAACATCTCTCAGCATTTATGATGACCTGCGTTCAAGACATAGTCTGGCATACTAACTAGAGAGAGCTTGCTTAAGGCCTTAAAAGGTGCAGTTGTTTTTCTATCTATTTCATGACACACTTCCTTGAAAGGGCCAACTGTGTACGACTTACAGTTCCACACTGATGGAGCACACACAGAACGTTCTGAATAAATCTCTTGTAGTGTCAAATGAAATTCTAAAAATAATTTGTCAAAATTTGTTCCAGGAAGTTTGTTCAAGTGACTCATAAAGTAGGTGTCAATGCCAGCTCTGAAAGATCTTTTGTCTCTCCTGCCTATAAAAAGTCAACTCAGGCGTTAAGCGGTGCGTACACAGTAGAATCGGAATAGATGCAGTTTTTTCAAATTCATTAACCACTTTTTTCTTTTCACTATGTTTAATGAGTTAATTTTTAATCAACTCTGTTAAGTTCACATTGTAAGAAATATAAATCTAACAAGAGAAGATTAATTGTGGATCCGACTGACAGGGGAATGGAGAGTTTCATCTCCTTATATCGTAGTTGTGGCATTTATTGTCCTTCTTTTGCTAGAATGCTTTACTCCTTAAAATCTACTTATCTATGATCCCCTGTTTTCTTTTTCTATCAAGTGAAAAAATAATTTATAAATGAATAATAAAAATGCAATAATCAATAAAGGTCTGTGTCCTGTGCTTACAGGGCAGCCAGGGTTGTTTTGAACAGTTTAGGTCAGTTAAGACCTCTGTATCTATGGAAGTGTAAATGAAATAGGATGACGATGGTGTACTTGCATAGAAGCATGAGTGTACTGAAAAAGGGAAAATAAAAGGCTTTTAGAGGAAGAACAGGAGATGAGTGGAATTGGGAGAGTCAAAACAAACGCTGGAACATATGCAGATGGTCTTAACTCTGTGCATCACTTTTTATGGGGAGCTGGGTTTTACTTCACGATACTTAAAGTAACAGCACGCCCTTTGAGGATCAACACTGAATTAACCTTCACTCTTTTTGTAAAGGCAGGATTTTTTATGTTTGAAATAAAGAAGCTTTAGAAGTAAAATGAAATATTTTTCTTTGGTCCAACATGCCACGGTCAGAGCAGGTATAAGGGCCAGAGCCAAAATACGCAACATCAAGGCAGCCATGAGAGGAGAAGGAGCTATGCAGATAACACAGAATGTTTTTCTTCAAAACTCATTGTGGTATTTCCATCGTAGCGCCCTGGGGCACAATGTTTATTTGAGTGGATCTCATCCCAAAAACTGGGCCAGGCACATTTGATAACTCAGCAGAGCGGAGACTGGTGGAGGTGGACAGGGAGGGATACAGCCAGAGAGTACCGCCAGATCACAGATAAACTGGAATCTTGAGCGGTTAGATTACACTGTTTTCTTTCATTCAAAATGCAAGTGACTTGCGTGGATCAGTGGGTAAGATACGGCCCGGCTGTTGGATCACTGTTGTATGAATGCAGGTTGCACCACAGTGTTGACTGACTGCTATGAGTAGAGGTGAAGGGCGGATAGGGATGATAGAAAGAAAAGTCTTGAAATCCCCCGCCCATCTTGCCCTCGTCCTTCTGACTTGAGTTGTAATTTCCTTTTCTCTCCCCTGTGCACTTGAGACATTCCTGATTCCTTAGACAGGCAATGAGTGTGTTTGAAAATGGGAGATTTGCTTCACTCATTGGCATTTGAGACAAAGATACCGTGAATGTGAGCAGTGAGTCAAAGTTTGTTGGTCTTTATACACAAAATGTGTGCGAGAACAAAGACTACAAATGTAAGTAATTATGACAAAGCAGAGACTATATTAACACACTTTATTATCAAAAGTTTTTTAAAAATCGTGGACAGCGCTTTGATGAGAAAGAGGCAATAAGAGGAAAAATAAGGAAAAAACTATTTCCCCCCGAGTCATGCTGGCTTTTTACCCTGCTTTCTTTTCTCCTGATAAGTAAGAAAAGCAAATAAACACATGCAATACAAATGAGAGCAGGTCTGTGTCAGCAGGGAGACAAGGATGGATAAGGGTTGGCTTTGAGAGACTGAAGTATGTATCAGAAATTGAATCCCTAGGGTCAAGATGTCTCGTCCGCAGAGCTGAAGACCACCCTCAGGGCGAATGGCAGTGTGGACAAATTGGACACAAATCAGCCAGATGCAAAACTGGGTGCACTATGCCAGGTGGCAAGAAGGGACAAAACTTCCCTCCTAGTAAAGGGTCCCTTCCCTTATCTTCTAAGAATCCAGGCCTTGTGATATGGGCATTAGGTATATATCACAAGATAAGTACACAAGTGATAGAGCTGACAGAGTTTAGATCTCCAAGCTCATCCTATCTCTCTCCCCCATCAGGTGAGTCCATGCCACCAGCTGGACCTTGTTATCCACACTCTAGTGGGGTTATTCATCAACATGATAAGCGGGTCAAGGGAGAATTGAAAAGAGGAACAGAAGTGTTGTGGATATCTCAGGATGAAAAGATGACATAAGAAGTGGCACAGGAGAGAACGGAGTGAGTGTGTGCAGGCAGCAGACGCATGTTTTACAAACAGGCATATGAAAATGTTAGCTATGTTAATGTAAGATTGTTGGTATGCATGTAATGCAGAGAATTTTTTCATCTTTTTTTATGACGAGCTAATGTGTCTCTAATGTGGTGTTTCGTTGCCGGTTGTACCAGTTTAACTTTGTTAGATGAGTGACCATAATGGGATTGAAGCATGAGAGGAATGAAACTTGAGTTTTGTTACTTGCAAGGCTGGGATGTACAGCATTAGTTGAGAAAGAATAGTCTTCTTAGCTCTAAAATAGATTATTTCCCAAATTTAAAAAGTAATATTTAGTCAGAATGGATTTTACTACTTCTCTCCTCTCTCTCCTTAAAGCCAATCATAATCATTTAAATGTTTATTGAACTATGAAAGCCCATAATCCTACATACCACTACCAAAGTGCTGTGCAAACAAAACTGATTTTATTTTGACCAATGCACATCAGCTCCACCACCAGTGGTACAAGTAAAGAAGAGCATAGGTTTGTCGTTCTCATTTGCACTAATAATCACTTGAAAGGCTACAGCTGAATTGTCTCTTTGTCAGTTAGCAGTCACATGCACAGTTGAGAGCCGAGCTATGGCTACAGCTTAACTGGGCCATAGGATGGGACAACTGTCATTGTACCAGCATTAAGTTACTGACCAAAATTAATTGCGATGCTGAGTACTGTCTTAGAAAACATTCTAAATCTTTTCAATTTCTCTGTACAGTCTCATGGTGAATGTGAGCGTAACCACATTCACTGCACTAATCTGTTTTAGTTACCAGACTTTCTTTTGTTTTTGGATTAAAACTTTAAAGAATTGTGAGTTAATGTGTTTTTCTCAACTTTTTTTGCTATTTCTGTAAATATATTGTGAAGTGGGTTGCTTTTGTGTTTCATCTCAGGATTCATGATATAAATCTCTTCTGCTTATAAGAACGGTGTGAAGTAATGCCATTAGAGCCTGGAGGACATGAAAGAGAACATAATATACAATCCATGGGTGAATGGGAGGGCAGGTGAACTATAAAACTTAGAAAAGCTGAGAGTTTGCTCTAGCTATGGGGCAGCTCAGTTTCTGATTTTGTGATACAACTATGTAATTATATTTACTAAACTTAAAGATTTATGAAAATGTATACAAATCAGAGTCACAAAAGAGACCTCAAAGCCAAACAGTCATTCATCTGGTCAGATAGCATCTGTCCAAAGGACAACAAAGCCTATGAGCAAACGATGCACGGAGGGCCTTCTTGAATCCAGAGGTCGGGCTCAGATTAGTGTTTCCACTTCTACTCTGAATTCTGTGTTCTCTGCTCCGTCCCAGACGGCACACAGATAAAAGGCCCTGTTTGACATGGGTACACACCCTGCTCCAGTTACACGCATATACACCTGAGTCCTCATCTACACAACAGGTGCTTTCTATGTTCCTCTAGGGCAGCGTGAAACCTAAAACCTCTGGAGTGTGCCTGCGTAAATGCTGCGACCTGTGCCAGAGAGACAGAGGAAGTGACAGAGGTGGGCGTCCGGACAGCCACACCAGACCAGAGCAGAGCAGAGCTGGATTTCTGCAACAGCACGTGTGCTGTCTGCCTCTGCCTCCGCTGAGCTTTAGAGCAGAGTTCAGCCGCAACCCCATCCAAAAAATTAAATGTGGGTCATTCCTTTTGTTTTATGACTAAAGCACGTGACAGACGGTTCAGCTGAGGCCAGAGCCGACTTTGTTTCAGTTAAGGCACCAAAGAGAGACACCGGATGCGCGGGCAGAGACCGACTCTTCTTCTCCCCTTTTCTTTTTGTCTCGCTCTGCACAGTGTCCACTTGTTTTGTCTCTGCGCTGACAAAACTCTTTCGTCAGCACAGCCTGCCCTGTGACCCTTTGGGACAGAAACCCACAGTCGCGTTTCTCCCTCAGATGCGCACACATCTGCCTGGGATCTGCACCACAGGACACTCGCCTTACACAGACACAAAGGACTCCAGTCCACCGCTGACAACCTGGGCTTTGATCTGTTTTCTCAAAGTGGTGTTTACACCCACAGCTTTTGTCAGTCTTGTGCCTCGTGTCTTTCTCTCCTCTTTTTTCGGTCAGACACAACAGCAAACCACAACACTGCAGAGGTCACGGGCGGTGGAGGCCAAAGCTCTACATCACCAGGAAACAGTAAATGTGACATCCCCGCGTCAAAAAGCTGGACTTTGTCCTCGTGTTGGCTCGCTCCTTCATTTCCTGTGTGTTGCTGTCTGTGCCTCGAGCCAGAGTAAAAAAATGTATTGTGCTTTCTGGCAGTGTTTGCAAAGCTCTCTCAAACAGATCTGCAGCAACATAGGGTAGTTAAAAAAACACCTTTTGCAGTCTTTTAACTGCTTAAAGGAGCCTGGTCTCTAAGCAAGCACCGTAGGCAGGGTTTTATTTGGGTTTTGTGTGCGTGTGTGTGTGTGGGGTTTGAAGTGGCTGGAAGGACCAGTTTTATCAGTTTGGCACAAGCCTGCTTTAATGCACACGCCGACACTCTGCCTTGCACACTCACTCCAGCTTTGACATAACCACAATGCTGGTTTGTCTTCTGGCCAATGTGATCTTTATCCGTCTGATGTGACACATGTTATACTTCTTACTTGTTCTTCTTATAGTTATGCCTACTTTGCAGTGGAGAAATTCTCCATTGTCATAATTTCTAAATGTTATTTCACCAAAGGATTCATTTAAAGGAGTTGCATAAACTCAAAAACTACATGAGAAAATTGTAGAAAGGATACTACAATAAGTCAAATCAGAAATGAATAGGAAGCAACATGGAAACCCAATGCCAGTTTGACTGGCTGAACGTCATACTACCCTTAGCCTGAGCCGTCAGCCTGGTCACTCTTTCATTTTTGTGTCAGGATCATATTCCATTCGTCATTTCAGCATGTTGTTGTTACCATATCAAAGTATTTGCATTGGATTTCAAGAAGTGGTGTTTCAACATGAGGAAATATCACCACTATTAGGCGGCTTACAAATTTCCCTACACTTATCCGTTTGGCCATTTCGCACTCTGCTCACCTCTTGTCTTTCACTCAGGTTTATTCATGACAAGAGCATGAGTGGAATTCACTGAAGGCATGTATCCTCCTCCTGCCACGACAACCCTGCAAGGCCTAACTTCAAGTGTTTGTTACATTTTTTTGGAGAGCTTCAAGGCTTTGGCGATGGTAATTGGCAACACTGAGAGAGATAAAAGCGCCATTCTGCTACTTTAAGAAATGACTATTTGGCATTAGACACTTGTAGACTGGGAAGAGACAAAAAATGACACTTTTGTGTTGAATTTGGCATTTGAGGCTTGGGCACACACGTCAGTGGTTTCAGTGCAACCTTCATTAGTCATTGTTTATCAGTGGCATTAACTAAATAATACGCTACAAATGTCAACGGTCCACTGTTTCTGAGGCAAAACCTCCATTTAAAGGCAGTCATTGTACCTGTTTTTCAGGCACTCAACCCCACACACCCCTCCTTCTCGATAAGTTACCGTTTGAGTTTTTTTTTTCCTGTCATTCTGCCCTGCAGTCTTTTTCCTTAAAAGAAAAAACAAACTCAGACATGTGCCACACACACAAGATAAATGTGAACTGGAGATCACTAGTGCTGATTACAGTGTCACAAAGGAATTTATTGTGAAACTATGGCTGTGTTGGTGCTTGGCCAGCATTGGGGGAGGTTGGCTGGCAAACCAGCAGTCAGGCGGTGTATTTTCTCCCCACCCCCAAGGCTCTCCTCCATGGCCTCAGGTACCCTGCAATCACCTTCTGAACCGAGACATTCGTCTCTTTTATTAAAATATAATTTTTCTACTAAGATCGGCTTTTAAGCACTTTTAAAAAAAACTATTTTTGTAACTTTTGTCTATAAAAAAACACTTCAGAATATCAGAATATCCACCTGAAAGGGGATTGGATAACTGAGAGTGTGCTGTGAAAAACATGATGGCATTTGCCTGCTTATTCTGTCTGTACCAACCTCTGACTGCTTCAGGTACCATGCCATCTTAAGGAATGTAAAGACCTCTGTCAACAACAGTCTATTAAGACATCAACACTAACCTTTTACAGTACGCCTGCAGCTGCTCTGCACTGCCTGAGCATCCCTCATATTTAGCCCAAACAAGGCATGAGTAGTGATAGAAGTGGAAGAACTAAACATGTGATCCTACTTCTCCCTTTAGGGTGCTGCAACAAACAATCCAGGGCTAACATCTGCTGACTACGACTCTGGCTGAAAGTCTATAGAAATCATTGCGTATTTTACCGGACCATCAAGACCAATATAACACGGATGTCTCATGTTACACATATTTCCCAGAAATATCTGCTTATGTTGTAAAGAACCATATCGAATGAAAACTGATAGAAACAAATGATGAAATTCAATCAGATATCTAAAATAAAACACATGTGTAGCAGATGAAGTGAGAGCAAACACAAAACACATGCTGTGATTTTTAGAAGAATCTTTGCAAATGTTTAAGACACTTCACAGACTATAAAGAGATAAGATATGGTCTCTGTGAATGGCCTCAGGCCCAGATCGTCTTCTGTGTAAAATATGTGTGCACATCACCCCTTCAGCCAGATGAAATGAATGATGCTTTGTTAGCAGTGAACAGTAATTTGTCTAGAGAGGGACCTGTTTGTTTGCCCCCATCGACACATCCGCTCATCGATGTCATCAGGGGGGTGAAGCAGATTCCTGAGTTGTATGCACACCTGTGTGTTTGCACAAATGTGTGCGATCTGGCTTAATAATCTAATGTCAAGGAGTTTGTGTAAGTGTGCGGTAGAGTTGGAGTGCAGAAATGTCTTGGAACACCCTTATTTGCTCTGACGTGTTTGTTTTAGTTGGTAATATTAACTGACTCTGCCGTTTCAGGGAAGTTAAGAAGAAATCCACTCAGTTGCTAAGGTCAAACTAATGTTGTTCTTCACTTTAAACATTGAACTACATGTTCCATTTAACGTGTACGTCTTAGGAAGGGAATTTGAAATTAAATTTTTCTCAAACTCAGATGAATGCATATCAGCGCTTTCAGAAACAGAGACAGTGTTGACGTCGAAGCACTGCCTGAATGGCACATAGTTTACAGCAGGCAGATACAACACACACAAAAGCTGAGGAATGTGGACAGGTATTATGTCCAAAATCAATAGCTGAACAGCGTCCCCACTCTGAAAAACAGGGGTTGGGGCAGAAAGAGAAGTGGAGGAGAACTGGGGCAATTAGCAAGAGCAGCGATGGGCATCCTGAGGCTAAAGCTGACTTGGCATGTGTGTGTGGATGTCTTCAACTCCACACAATCCCCATCACAGCTCACTGACAGCCAACGCAGCACGGAGGCAGGTCGGAGGGTTACAGGTCAGTAGGGCCGTGTTGAACAGAGGATCAGTCATGCAGTGACAGCCAAAAAAATACCAAACATGGGCTGCAGCCACATGGGCTGCAGCACAGCTTTGCATTTAAATTGCTCTCTCATTCATATATTCACCACTTCAAGCAAACGTTTGAAGAAGCGCTCAGCCAAGTACGGGACTACAGAAGGGACTTCTAAGAGGCCCCAATATTGTGTGGACTGTAAGCATTGGCTCTTCTTTAGCCAGTTATTGTACAAAAAAATGATCTGCTCATGTTTGCTCACAAAATCATCCCATGAGCCAGCACAATTCCTTTGTGGGGCTTTTATACTCATTTGGTGTGAGTCGTTAGCAATAGGATAGCACATAAGAAGCACATATAATGAAAAACATGCCTCTCAGCGCTGTGATGTGGACCACATTAATGAGCTCTATCAAGCTCAACACTCAGCCCGCATATAATTACAATGGTGGACCGTTTCCCACCTTCTACAGCCCGGCTAATAAAAATTTCCCTCATGCTTCCCTTTGTCTGTACCCCAGCACGAACCCCGCATCATTGTAATACATGGTGTGTCCGTGTAAAGTGGACCATTTGCTTTTCTTTCCAATATAGTTAACAGGCCAATAAGTGTTAGACAACAGAGTAAGTTACGATTTGCACGGTAAAGACTGCCAAGCACCGCTGGTTTGGGCTTGTTGGTGCAAATATTCATTAAAAAATTTGACACAACAGAAATATGAACTTAGCAATGCACCCTGTTGTACTTAAAACTGTTTTTCTCATATAAACGGCATGTTTCTATAGTAACTCATAACCATATTGACAGATTGATTAGCAGTAAGCCCTCTAACTTTGGTTAGCAAAATGTTCCACTCACCTACTAAAGGAGCATCCTGCTTTTCTCCCACTCGGTCTTTCTGACTCCTCTTTAGGGATCCTTTTCCTAGAGGAAGCAAAGCAGTAGCACCTTTTACTAAAGATATGTTTCAACATGTGCTTGATTTGCTTTTTCTCTCTGCTTAGTTGGAATCCAGCCACACCATCATGCACTGTTAATGGCACACAGTCAAAACAGGAAGCTTTTTTCCTGTTAATTGGTTAGATTCCAGCTGAGTACAGGAGCATGCTGAGCACCGGCGGGCTGTTTGGCAACACAAGAGAATGACAGAGCTCAGGAGAAAGAATGCTGGCCGACGGCTCTCCACTCTGTCAACTCATTGTCTCGTGCTATCAGCCCATCAGTCATGGCATGAATGAGTGTACGTTTTTAAACGGTGACTTAAACACGATGCCCCCATACAGTGTGTTGCATTGTTTTTACGGCCCAGTTTCTGCAGTGATGCGAAAATGTTAATTCAGTTTCACCCTTTGAGTGTAAAAAATCTTGTCAGAAATAACCACAAGATGGATTTATTGATATTTCTGCACAGATTCAAAGTATTGACTGGAATCAGAGTTATTTCTTAGTAAATGGAACATTTGTCTCTGGGTTTTTCCTTATTTAGTGTTTCAATTGTGTTTGTTCTACCGCACCACAGCAAGTCACTTTTCTTAAGCCCATACCGTCTTTGAATTTATGATATAAACTGGCATGGCACAAACTGGTCATATTTTTTGGTTTTAATGAGTAGCGTGTCAATAGCCACAACCACTCAGCCTTCTGTGTGTGCATTCATGATGCTGCTGCTTTCTATAAATAAAGCATTGACTAATCTAAAATGTTGTTTTTGAGCGTGGTTATGGAATCATAAACAGGAGTCGGTTTGGGGGAAAAACCAAACACAAAGTGACCACTCGATGGATGTTTTATTAGTGGGAGAAGCCTGGCCAAGAGCTGCTCTGCATTTCTTTCTAGTAGCAGATTTTTCTCATTTTTATTTAATTGATTTAATGTGTGGTCGCAGAACTTTTTCAGAGATAATTAGCCTTTTTTTTTGGTTTTGGTTTTGGTTTGTACGGCATAAAAATTCTCTAGACTTCTCTTTGTGTTGCATTTTCTGGACTGACTCTTCTTCTAATAATAACATTTAAGCCATATTTCATATACCTGAGCTCTGAGTCATGCAGTTTGTGGACAGCCTGACTTTGAAACTACATGCCGTGCTGTACCTGTTTGTGTAACACCTGAGGCTTCCCTTCACTTTGCATTTAAAACGATAACATGTCTTATCGCCTGTTATTTGGCCCAATGACCTGTGTTGAGTGATTTGTTCCTTTATTTCTCAGCTGGAGTGGTTTTAGACCAATGCACAAAAGCGTTAGTCTTCTGTGTGTGCTTATTTGCATACATTTTGCTATCTGTGCAAGTAAAAGCAATTATGTGTGCCTGCTGGTGGGTGAGTTGCCATGTTGGGTAGTCACGGCTAAATTTGAGGACAAGTGTGCTGACCCTGCTGTGGTCAGTCTCTCGAGGTCACTGCCTCTCAGACAATCCCTTGACTGTGGGGTAAATATTTAGCTTTCAAAGTGGAACTCAACACTCAAAATAGATGCACATCATCTTTACCACTAAGCTTCTGAAGGACTCTCTTTTCATTTGGATCCTAAAATACCTCAGAAGGAGCTTTTTTTAAAATGAGTCTGTTGCTTTTTTCCCCCTTTCAGAAGTGCTTGTGTTTTTCAGGTTTTTTGTCCAATAACACCTTCCTTCTCTCTCTGTTTTCATCTTTCCAGCTCCTAATACCATGTCGTCACCGTTCTCCTTTCCCATATGGCTCCGTCTTAGTATGCAGGAGAGCTCCAGCGAAGTCTGCCCAAATTCCAACTCAGAGTATCAGTCCAAACCAAAGACAAGTCCAAAGACATGTTGGATCAACAGAGACGAGTTTGTTTTGTGTTGTTTAAGATGTCTGATGCTGCTAGACTTCCTGTTGCTCAACATTGTTCTGATGACAAGCCATGACTTGTGGAACTGTCACCTCGTCCTGCCTGACGACTGCCGTGTTGACTGATTAAGATTCGGGTAATTGTACAGTGGCATTCTGATATGCGTGCACCTATTTACATGCACAGACTGCCTCCAGCCCTCTCAACTCTTAAGGACAGAACCAGATAACAGCACTATCTGGGCCACCACAGCTGTGACTGAAATAGACCTTAAGAAAAGCCGAGCCGGGGGTACAAAAAGGCTGACCGGCACAATGAAAGTGAGCCGCTCTGCGCGTACGTGCCTGCATGTATGATGTGCCCACATGAAAGTTTGCGGGAATGATATCGATGCTCTCAGACACGTGGCGACCTGATGGTGAAGACACACAGCAACTCTCAGATATACACACAGGCCCGGGCAGTGTGTGTCTTTATTGCCATCGTGTCATAAACAGTAATATCCTCGTTGATGTCATTTCCAATAGTTAGTAATGGCTGAGTCAGGGGGAAAGTTTTCTTTTCCGCTTTTGATTTTGGTCAGATGATACAGGCATATGTGGGTGGGTGTGTGTGTGTGTGCACACCCTTGGTCTGCTCATGCCCAGTATGATTTGGTTCAAGGCTCATCGCCTAATTACAGTGCTGGCCAGAAGTAATTACAACCTGAGATTAAGAGTTGTTTCTCTTTTTTTACTGGCCCACTGAAATGCAGCAATTTGTGGTGGCTTTCTGGGATGAGCATCCTCTTTATCCTGCCTCTGTCCCTCACTACTTCATAGGAATTTGGGGGAATTTTTTTTATGGCCGCTTGCAGATTTTCCATCTACACTGAGAGGGTAAATAAATGGTTACGGGTCAGAATAAAATGTAAAGCTTGAGGGTTAAGTGATAGGCAGACCTGTAAAGGTTGAACACAAGCGTGTGTGTCTCTGTGAGGATGTGGACACGGAGGACAGCAGTTATTTGGGGTTTGGGCTCAAGCTGGGCCACTCCAAAGCTCTCACATCCCTTTGCATCTGTGTGTATATTTATGCAAGTCTTGAAGTGGTTTTTCTGAACGCATCATTTGGCTGCATCGGCGAGCTCTTCTTCAATTTAGCTTGGCAGGCGTACGGGCTGGGGTTTGCCTTCACATACCGCTGGTTCAGCACTGATGTTTGAGGCCGAGGCCTTTGAAGCTGGGGGTTTTATTCAAGACGTTTCTTATAAGGAGCAGCTCTGGCTGTCGGTTGTCAGCCATGGACAACCTCCTCCTGCATTGCTGCGCTGGGGGTGTGGTAGGGTCGATGAGGGCTTAACTGAAGCCTTAAATTGTGGCATAAAATAGCTTTTACTTCTTGCTAATGGTATTGAGAAATTACCTTGAGAAAGTCATCCACATGCACACATGACAGCCTTATTCCAACTTTCTGCCCTGTCGCCTCCCCTCTCCCTGCCTGCTGCGAGAGTGCCCCCCTCTAGTTCTTTGCTTCCTCCACTTTCCCATTTCGCTCCTCTCCTCGTTCCCCCGGCCTCTTTGCCTTAGCACCTGACTTTTAACCCTCTAATCCCTCTGATGTAGAAGGTGGGATGCTTCAGGCACTGCCCTAATTGGTGTAAAACGGAGCTCTCCAATAGCATGAAGAGGGACGAGGCAGCTTTTTATAGAAACTGACCTGTGCTGTTGTAGTTAAGTCAATTTACCAAAGTCAAAATGCTGCGGTGGGATGTTCAACAGTTCTTTCAGTCATGTTTAAACTGACAACGTACAAAGCATCTACCAGTCGTGTACTGCAAGCGATTTAGACATCAGAGCTCTTTTCCTCCCAAGCTCTTTGGCAGAGATGTCGAAATGCCAGCCTTGATTTTGTAAAAAGAATAATAGATAAAAGTACATGCTGACACAATGTTGCTGACCGGCCCTGGATGCGTGATGTGCTTTCAACATCGCTGTCACAGTAGTGTGACGGCGGGCCTGTGCTTCATTATATGAAACAGGTTCTATGGCAAAGAGCTTCTTCTCATTAGTTTTTCTTCTAGTCCACAAAGGGGAATTAAAATGATGGAATCATTCTTCATGTGTGACTCTACTGTTGTGCACATACGGCCGTCAGGTTTTTACCTAAGTGCCAACAAGCTGGAATGAGACCTTTACACCAGAGGTGAGGAGATGCAGGTGGAACTTTGCTCTCCTCAGTTACTGTGGTCCCCTCCTTTTTCGCAAATCTTTGATCATCTCAAACTTTTTTTCCACTCCCTCTTGTGAGAGAAGTTTGTGTGTCGGCAGCTACTTTTATTAACACAACAGTTTGCTGCATTGAGTCAAGGGAAAAGTGTCCGCATCCTAACAGATTGTTAAAAACATCTTTACTCTATCAAGCCGTGTCCCTCAGCACTCGCCTGTGCTGCTGTGTGTATCTTTAAGTTCTCCACATTAGGAGGGGTAATTGGCCTCCTGTGGCTGCTCCGCTATGTCTGGTGGCCTAACACACACAGATTGCAACAATTACATATTGTCAATGAGAGCGCTTCTTATACCATAATGACAGTTTGTGAGGAAACCCATGGTGGTGAATCGAGCATTGCATTTGTGATGGGTTAATAGCTGGGCTCAGACCACTGTTCTTACATGGATGAAACATTGCATTTTACAGCAAACGCCTGGCTGTACTGTTGTTGGATTTGATTTGATTGGGTTGTTGGATTTCAATGATACAGAATGCAGAAGTCATTCACATCATTCCAACACTTAGTTGTTTGTATCTTCCCTTTTAAGAAGAGTGATTATTCTAAACATGTAGAGTCATGTCACTTTATTGAATGTTAGTTTAGAGAGTGGAGTAGGTCAATCAGAGATTTAATCTTTAAGGAATTTGACCTCATGACTCACTGCCGTCCTGCACACTTGCTGCAAGGAACGGACATTTGTTTAATTTCAGTGTTTATCTTTCCTCACATCCCAGAACCTCTGTCATTAATCCACCTCTCCAGAAGCATCCTGAACAAAATGTCAAATGACTGAAGTAGTCACGTTTTTGAGCTGTGGGACCTGCAAATGTTTTCAGTTATGGAGTAAAGGGGTCTGGTCCTTTGTAAAACGGTAGCACTGGGTGATGGACATCTTTGAAATTGCAGTGTACCACCGATCATGCTTATGACTGAAACTTGGCAAGAAGAATTTAATATTCTTGTAAGTCATGCATGAAATGGGGTTTGTGTTATGTAGTGGTCTGATAAAGTCTCAACATATTTCCCATTGTTTTGAGGAGTTTCTATTCAGGCTTCCTTCACAATCCTGTTTGGTTTGGGGACTTTTCAAACACACTTGTATCTTAGATCATTTTCACCTAAACTACCATAAATGGACAACTTCAAACAATTCTAATTTGACCTCTCCTAACTATTCTGTTCCTTGAGATCCTATAAACGCGCGTGTTCAGCTGAGCTTTGTGTGGTGGAACGATCTCTCGTGCTGTTCCAAAAACAGCTGTCCACTGCGGTGAGCAGGGCTCGGTGCGGTCCAGACTCTCGGCTCTGTCCCTGCATGCTGCACGGCGTCCTGCGGTCCCACACCAGCCCACCTCATTACCGCCGCCACGGCTCCATCCGCGCCGCGCGCGAGCTGGCGTTTTACGCATTTCCAGAATGGAGAGGAACACGTTTTTCTTTTTACTGTCATTATTTGTGGACCTGAAACATTACTGGCACCCGAACAGCCAATTATGTTTTACCTCCAATAACACAGCGCCAGGGCGGAAAAGACACAAAATCAACAAGTTGCACACTGCGCAAAAGATTGGTCATTTTTACGCTTTTCCATGAAGAAAACACATGACTGGCAACGAATGCTGTCAAAAAGAGAGAAATCAGACCGGAGAAACGGGACTTTCAATCAGTTCCTTAAATGAATCGATGATGTTCCTTAAGTTGTATCCAATTCACCCGCACGATTTCTGTTCAAGTGTCAACCGATCATCGGTTTACAGCTTTAAAGATCATAGCGTATCCAGAGTTTTTCTTTACGGTTTGAGTAAAAGAAGCAAAGTCTTACCCGTAACTTCGGATAAATCGGGAGCGCAGCGGCGCTGGAGTTGTTATCGCAGTAGATCACTTTACTGATGTTAACTCCAGACCGCCTAGTTTTCCATGCGCGCACTCTGTTTTTCAAAGAGAGGAGGAAAAAAAGTAATAATAATACTAATGGGCGCATTAAACAGATGCAAACGATCTCATCGAATCCTCGGAGAGGTACGCGAGCCTCCACGTCAAGGAATGCGCTCAAGTGCTGACTCCCTGGACGAAAAGCGCTTTATCGGTGAGGCAGAGGAGAGCTGAGGCAGAGGGTGGGAGGGGCGAGGCCAGGCGCGCACAGAGGGACGCGCTGCTGCGCTGACTGAAGAAGAGCAACAAACAACTCACCTTGCAGCTTGGCTGATGGCTGTGGAGAAAAATTCCAGCGTCCTTTCAGCCCTCAGCATTTTAATTCCTACCTGCATGACTCGTTTTGTGCGAGAAAAATGTCAGGGCTTCTTTTCTTCCTGCACCAAGAAGTTGTCCATTATGTGAAAAATTTGATGTCGATTGTGTCAGTAAGAGGAGGTAAAAAGTATGTCCACTGATGGTTTCCCCAAATGAAACAGTCAAGGACCTACCTTGGTTGAAAAACTATTTATTTTATTTATTGATATGTATATATCTAATTGTATGTAGAATTGTGTATGGAATTAATTGGACACCTTTGTCATCACATGAGTACACACACCTCCTCTGTTCATTGACACTGTAAAAGCCCTAGTGCAGGGGGCATCTGGTTGATTCATTCACAGAGTTATCTTCAAGCTCAGAGAGCTATCGAATACTTCCCAACGCCGGTGACAAACTACCCGTTGGCAGCTGGGAGCCTATTTCAATGCCAGCCAGTCCCAACGAGGTACAGTAAGGCGATAGCTCTGAAGAACTGTGTCACCTCCAATGTGTACTTTTAGCCACATGTCACTGAATAACACACAAACCCGAAGCCTCTTCGCCCTGATATTTGTGTTGGGCTGCGCAGCTCTTGCCTCTGTTTCCGTTTTTTCTATGTTGAATAAAAGAAACAACAACACATACAACAAAAAAACCAAAGCCAGCCAAAATTTCTGGTGCTGCTGAAGGTATCAAGACCCTCAATAAGAAAAATTCTTCAACATGCAACCTTCTCTTTAACCCTGTAGCAGTCGCCTGAGTCTCCTGAACCCCCCCCACAATCCCAACCCCCCCACAACCCCAGCCCCTCCACCCTCAGTGTCCTCTGGACAAGGGCTGCTTTAGTTCCACTTGTGGAGCCATGCGCACAGTGTGTAATTTTTACCATTTGCTTTAGCATAGAAGTCTCCACACAGTCTGTGGTTCATGAATTTTCTCTTGATCGCTCTGCTCCTGCTTCTGCTACAGGAATTATTATCCATGTACGACACACGCACACACAGTTCCATCTACAAGCCATTACAGTCATTACAGGAATAGAGAAATGATTTCACGCATATCCCGCAGGGTCCAGATGTTGTCCTTTGCAGCGGCTAAGTTTTACATCTGAAGATGAAATATAGGAGTGAGAAAAAATGTATTTGAACAAATTTGTGTTGCTTTTTTTAAAACCGACACAGTGACTGCACGTGTCCTGTTGCTTCTCGACCTGGTTTACCCTTCATGTGAACCTTTGTCCAAACTATGGCAACAGTTCTGAGGTTATCCAGGTTGGCTGTGGACAAATTATTTATCTAAGGGATTCAGTTTGTTGATGGTAAAGATTACCAGCATCTCCAATGTTCAGGTTCTGTGAAACTGATCCACCCAGATTGGACACTGTTTGGACTTTTATGGATTATAACAGATTAACTACTCTGTATTTATTTAAGCGCTGGCTCAGAGTAACCAAAAAATGTCCGATTTCTGTCAATTTTCTCTCACCTGTTTAGATTTTAAAAATCTGTATACAATCAGAAAGTTAACAGTCATTATATTATCTGTGAAATAAATCTCTGCATTGCAGTCAGTAATAAGCAACACAGTCAGGAGTAAGTAGCATGTTACTGGGAAATGTCGGGTTCTTCTCTAGGAAGATAGGATGGAAAATTTATTATTTATGAAAGTTAAACATTCTGACCTCCAGAGTAACCGTGCCATTCTCTCTATCTACCATAAATGTTTGTTGTGTATAATATTTCCTGACTTGGACTTGTTTCCTTTTTTGTCAAACTTTTTTTAACGGTATTTCTTAGGAACAAAACCATGTTCTTAAACAGAAAACGAAAATACTTTTTATCATGTTGTGGCCACAATCATCCCATCGTCACAAACAGTGTATTCGTTGGGAAGCTGATTTTGAAGGAAATATATAGTAAGTTGTTTGAATTCTAATTTTTCTGTCTCATTTGGAGCCTTTTCCGATTTGTTTTATGACATCACTTTTCTACACTTCAGACAGAAGTGTAGTCGGGTATAAATCACAGCCCAGTGGCTGCAGTGCCGTCACCACATTGGGCTCCTAATCACCATGGCCCAGTAAAAGATGGCGCAGCATCTTAAAACACTGCCCTGGGGAACCAATAAAATGCTGGTGTTGTGTGAGTCGATTCCTGCATGCTAACAGCTTTAGAGTGGACATGCTTAACCACACGGCGGCATGCTGTGGGCTGATAAAGATTTCCTCTTCTCAGTTTTGTCTTTTTAGAGAATGTACCCACATTCAAATGAACTAGTAGTCTCTGTGTATTTTCTTTTCTTGAGCTCACTGATATTTTTACAGGCTAAATCATTTCTTCAGTCTGACTTTCTTAGACTGTCCCGCCTGCTTGGTGGCTACTTAACTTTCTCCCTCATTTGCTTCATGGTGTCTGAACTCGTTCGCCCTTTTTTATCTCCATAATTTAAAAATGTCATAAAAGTTTGATATTCATTTTAATTGGAGCTTTATTGACATTTATGGAACTTTCATTCATCGCTGTAGATATAAAGTGGTGTGTGATCATCGCCTCACAGCAGGAAGGTTCTGGGTTCGAGTCCCCGGGGGAACCAGGACCTTACTCTGTGGAGTTTGCATGTTCTCCCTGTGTCTGCGTGGTTTCTCTCCGGGTTCTCCGGCTTCCTCCCACCGTCCAAAAACCTACATGTTAGGTTGATTGGACATTCCAAACTGCCCATAGGAGGAGTATGAGTGTGCGTGGTTGTTTGTCCTTGTATGTCTTGTGTGTGGCCCTGCGATGGACTGGTGGACCGTCCAGGGTGTACCCCGCCTCTCGCTCATTGACTACTGGGACAGGCTCCAGTAATCCCCACGACCCCATTAGGGAATAAGCGATTACGAAAATAGATGGATGGATGATTTGTTGTTTGGCAGTATGCCATCGCAGAGCGCCTCAGAATCATAAAAGAAACAAATGGAAACAAATCAGGTGTGTGATAAAATATGTGAGGGCCGTAGAGGGTGACATAAAGTATTTCAACACCAAACAAGGAGTAGAGATACTTGTCGTACCTGCATTAAAGCTTGTTACCCAACACTGCACAGTTAAGGGACCAATAGAAGCTGTTCTCTTTACACACTCCAAAAGCTCCGCATTGACTGTACGCAGATCGGTGCCAAAATGCGAGCACGTCTTGGTTTGAGGTGTTCATGTTTGGTGGTTCACAACATGCCTGTGGGTTTGTACTTGTTGGAGATTACAAACAAGGGAAGTGTCCCTGCCGGACAGAAAGGAGGTAGGTCCGTGAGAATGAGAGCACGTGTGCAAAGTGCGGTTTACCACAAAGTGACACATACTGTCGACGAATAAAATAAAAAAAAGGGTTTTAGCGAGAGGGCCCTTTATAAAGCTCCAAAAACAGAATGAAGTGTTTCTATGAAAAGCCCAAAAGAAAGTATAGTTACCTCATCAGCTGAATTTAATCGCTCTTCATCAGTCCAAAGTTTAAATTCGGGGTCAAAAGGGCCCCGTGTTTGATGCTCTGCACGAGATTGTATGAGTTCTGTCACATTTAACACAACGGGGCAATAGGGGGGATGTTTCCTGTTAGGACAGCCAGGGAATAATTGTTATAGTTTCTTTTTCTGATGAGGGTTCTGTTCCTCATTTTCCCCTCCTCCCCCAGTCCTCTAGATGCTGAGGTGAGTTTGCTGTCCGTTATTGCTTGATATGTGCATATATATTGGCATCTGTCTTCATTTGTGTTTTGCTGACATTAATGCCACCCTCCCCCAAAATTTGCCGTCACACGTAAATCCACTCTGACAGCTGTATGTGTGGGCTGCTCTCAGGCAGGACAGGGCCATCCTCAGAGGGCCAGAATGACCTCTCTTCCCACAGCACCTTGCACCCCGTAGCTTGGAAAAATATCCACGGAAGAACCTGGGAAAAGACAGGGAAAAACAAGCAAAAAAGCCATGTTAATTAGAGGCTGCAATTCAAATACACACGTACCAGCAAAACATGGCAAACAAAGAGTGGAGCAGTGAAGGTACTTAAAGCAGAAGTTGTCACTGTGTGAAAGCAAACATTTAATTCCATCATCAAATGCACTCCATCATTAAAAAGTGACTTGTTGACTCTTCCCACCTACCCCCCCCTGCCAGTGTCACTGTGTTCCTCATAAAGCTGTCTTCTTTAGAGGAACCTTTGTTATATACAGTACAACAAGTAGACTTTTTCATCATTCCATTTACTTTATTTATTGAAGCTCATCTTTTGTTTGTTTGATCCAAACTGGATGAGGGTCGAGGTTTTTACCCAGAATTTCTCTCACAATTTCCCCCTGATATTGAGGATTAGACAGTCTGTATCATGTGAACAAAGGCAGAATAATTTTTTTTTTTAAAAAGAAAAGGCCCTTGTTTGTTGTGTGTTTATCGTTTTGTTTGTATCCATTTTTAGGATCATTATGTATGTTTGTCTCCATTTTATTTCCCCCCTGACCAAGTTTCGGCATTCTGGCTGCGTTGGAGCGTGCAGAGGGCTTCTTTTGAACTCATGCTGACACGAAAAGTCCCTCAAAAACTTTTTGGTGAAGGAGGTGCTTCATGCAGAGAAGGGCAACACCGCAATCAGACCAGAGTTCACTTTGAGGTTTATGAATCGGTCGTCTCTTCACATGCAAACATTTCTCATTAAGGAGGTAGACAGATGCACAGCTGGATCAGTGCTCCATCTGAGGCCAGAAGAGACATTTATGTCAAAATTCCCTGCATTTCATCTTAGGCTTCATGGTGGTGCCGTGGTTATTGCTGTTGACCCACAACAGAGAAGGTTCCTGGTTTAAATCCGGTCGGGGTCCTTTGTGGAGCTAAGCTCAAGCACTGGGACACTTGACTGGACTGATGTTAAGAAGAAGGAGTGGGATCTGAGGGAAAGAGAGTGGTGGTGAGGGCATCTGGGTGACCTCTCCATTGGTTACCATGCGGGGGTCATGTAGGAGTGGGATTTTCCCATGTTCATCTTTTAGAGAGGTAACTTTGGGACCTTAATAGTTGGTAAGCGGAGTTGTTGATATAAACCAAATAACCCAGATAAAGTTTGCTGTGCATCAGAAACCAGTAAAAATGAAAACCAGTTGCCTCTGTTGCATGTGGTTTCCTCCTTTGCAAACGTCTTCATACCTCTAAGCCCTATTCTCACTTTGCACTTTAGCATGCCAGGTATTGAGTAACAGCAGCGTGCCTGTGGTTTGGTGCGGGAAAGCCTGTGGCTTAGCGACAATATATGAGTGTTTTGCTGTATTAAGCAGCAATTCTATCGGAGAGATGGGATCAGCCATGCCCTACAGGTCACTGCAGTTCACAGCAGGTCACACTCATGCTGGTCAAAAGGTAATTTATGTAACCTAATCTTTATTTCATCTTTAGTCTAAAATGAATACAGCTATGCTTGCTTGTTCTTGCAAATGGCTATACCATGCTTTTGGCTGTAACTCCTCCTCTTTTTATAACTGGCCAGTCACTCAGTCATTTGACTCTAAAATGACCAGCCTGGTTAAACAAAAGAAGTTTGTACACAGATAACAATTGCGTGTCACACTGCGCTGATAACCGTAACTTAAAGGATGGATGAGAAGGTCTTGACATTAAGAGGAGGTCAAGTAGTTGATTAGGTAAGAGTGAGAAGTTAAGGGAAAGAGTTTTGTGTCTGTTATAGATTTACAGACGTCTACACTGTGACTGCAATGCAGTTCTTTTTTCTCCTTACCCGGTCTGTCCACCCCAGGCTAAATGTTATTCTGTGCAACATAAGTATCATTTGACAGTATCCTCAAGAGGAGTATGAATATGCTGTGTTAACAAATTGCTCTAAGCTGCCTTGTCATGCACTGGTGGAGCAGGGTAAGTGCAGCCTGCATGTGGGCTTGTAAATGTCTGGTCAGCACGGCGTATTGTGAAACGCTGTTGGCTGTTAGAAGTGTGAGTTTCTCTGTGTGTATTAGTATAATCACCTCATAACAGAAAACCATAGAAAGTACAATCCCAGTAAAATAAACTTTTCTTTTTTTTTTAAAAAGCTACAAGAATACATTTTTCAAATAATCAAATTAAAAACAACATTTTGGAAAATGAAACAAAAATGTGGGGTGGGATTTCCTTTTTTTCATTAATTGTTTCTGAGCGCAGATCCGCCATGCGACATCTGCCTTTTTGGCATTCTACTGTACTGTAACTTCTGAATTTACTTTGTAATTGGATGCTGGCTGGAACACTTACCTGTCCAATAGTCCGTATGTTATTACTCAGAATGTGTGGACTCTAACATGATACAGATGACCGGATACAGGGAGAAACGGAAGAATTAAGGAGAAATATGTGTGTTTTGATGTGTGCGGTAATCGGAGTGGATCTGGTTGTACCAGTTGCAGCTCATCAAGGCTATCACGCCAAGGCTGTGGTGTCTTTTCTAACCGTCTCTTGCTTTCTGTTTCTCAATAACTCTCCCAGATGTTTCATGATAGAACCCAAAGCATGCTCAAAGCAACACTTTCTCACATACATATATGTAGAGACCTATAACTTGTGATTTACAACACGTATGTGATAGTGATCTTATCTCTGCCTTTCTTAGTTTCCTTCCATATCTGTTCTCCTACTCTCAGTCTTTCACCATCTCTACAATAAATCTGAACTGTTCTGTGAGGTTTTTATAGGTTTTCTCTGCAGTCATTCCTGTTTTGACCATAAAAGCAGATGAGTTAGTGTCAGTATGTTGGGCCTACTTAGAGTAAAGTAGAATTTTTGCTTTGAGCCAGAACAAAGGGGTAAAGGTGAGAAAGGGCTTGGCTAAGGATAATAATGAGATTTTGCCGACGAATGGACAATTGAGGTGATGTAATGCTATAATTCTATATTTTTACTAAACAACTGTATTCACCTTGAAAGTTATCATTTGTGTAAAAAGTTTTTAAAAGAACACCGTTTCTTCTTTTGCCCTTCCACCTGTGTGTTGCTTCAAGAGATCTATGTGGATGTGGATTTTTTATTTTTTTTGGAATGAGAGGGGAAAACAATCAGATGGCAAGATGAACGATAAAATAGTCTTTTAGATGAGTCATGCAAAGCAAGTGTGGACACAGTCACATCCAGAAAGGTTTCTGTAAAAAAGAGACGAGTCAGATCTTCAGTCGAGATGAAGCAGAGCCAGAGAGACCAGGAGCTGATAAACTCTGTTACAGGACTGATAAAGCACCACTGGAAGGTTCAGCAGAGTCAAAACATGTGTGAGTGACGATCGTTGAAAGGGGCTCTGTTGAATGCCTCAAGAATGTTTGCATAGCTCTAGTTGAGCAGCAATGGTGAAAAAAGCAGTTATTTTAGGGTTTATATTTCCCCTTTTATCTTTTTTCATTCCCTCACTTGAGTTAACCCTCTCCCTCACGTACGCACACACACTCAAGAAAAACAAATGTTAAACAGCCAGTCTTTTCTGTCTGTAAATGTCTTGCCTTTATGCTTTTTGCATTTCCAACCATTCTGTCCTGGCTGTCCATATAGGAATGTCTCATATACGCACTGACTCACTCATATAAGCATTGACATTCTGAAATGTCTGGATGATCCATAGTGATCAACATTGACATCTTGTGAATTCTCAGCTGTGTTGTTGCTCTTTGGCTCTATAATGTCTGTCTGCATTTGACCACAGTCTGTTTGGCTGTGCGACACTTTAACAAGGCAGTAAGTCATTCATTGAGCCCATTATTGGTGGATTATATTTTCATAGTAGACTTTACTGAGTGTTTAACTGTGTGCAGGGTAAAACAGCAACAGTTTTGCTTGTGGTCTGCGATTTGTGGTTATGCCACGGTAGGAAAAGTAGAGCCTGCATCAAGGATATTAGAAATGTATGCACTTAGTGGACTGACTAATTCAACAGGGTCAAACCATGGATGGAGTCCTGATGGTTTCTTTTTCATTCTTAGATACATAAAAATACATAGAACAGATATCCATGGCCCCATCAACCGTGACATAAGATAAGCAATGCGTGCTTTGGATGGCCTCCACTAGTCCTGCTGACACAATCAGTGCATGTTTTTATTTCACATGGGTTGAATTTTCGATAAGATGTACCATCCCAGTTTTATCATTACAACTGTATTTATTTTTCAAGCTTTTATTAGCACGAGTGGCCTTTATTGACATTGGAGGCAGAGCAGATTTTTTTTTTTTGTGGGGGGGGGGACTCAAACCCGAGCCCTCTGTGGTAAAGACTTACTGCCTCCATACATTGGAAAGCTGGGTTGCTCAACATATTTTCTAAAAACACATGAATCCCTGTGCTTTTCTTTCACATGCAAACCAATTCTAAAGATTAAGGACTGTTTTTGAAGACCAAAACCACTAATGGTACACTGTAGCTTCTTTAACGTGCCTTCTAAGCACTGGCCCAGGGGTCCAAGGAGTCAGGCAGCCCTTGGTCTTATCCCTGAAATATAATACTGTATGTATTCCAGTTAGTCAAGCAAGTCTGCCAAGAAAACAAAGAAAATAGAGGCCTAGAGGCATAAAACTACAAATATACTGTATGTGTTACAAAATAGATGGAATACAACCTTAATGCCCTCAAAAAGAATTTGAATGTCCAAAAATAGTTGCAAGGCAACTTTAAATTATGTAGTTACATTGGAAAATATAGAAATATACAAATATTATGTGTTGTTAGAAAATATTTAACCTGAAATCATTGAGAGATACAAAAAGACCACAAAATGTAGACAATACACAGCTATAGATTCAAGATAACTGCTACTGCATGTATGATGTAAAAGCTGGGCTGTTGTTGTGGTCTTAACTTTCCCCGCTACACTTCCTGCTTTCTGTGGCATCATGTACTCGCACACAGTCATGGTTGCCAGCCGTTCCCAGGCCCCCGACGACAGGTCATTTAATGGTCATCTAGCTGGGGCGCTGAGGTTAATGTGGAACACATCTTCTCCTGAGCACCACAGCCATCAGCACTTTACAGATATAGACACACAGTACAGTCCTCGGGGATACAGGCTGAATCATATGCCAACACTGGCGGTACATATACTATATATTTCTCTAAGAAGCCTCATACCTTTCTTAAGTTTCCTTGTGCATGTAAAATATTTGTTTTTCCCACTGGTACTTTCACACTATGAAGTCCCTCCTGCTTCCTGTGAACCCCATTTCCTCATGCCCACCCACATTCGACAACAAGCCTTGTCCCACCCTGCTAAAAATGCTGAAAGAGCGAGCCCCCCTGCCAGTTTATGACCAATGACCTGCCTGTTTTATAACGAAGCCGGTCTGGACCAGTTTATCGTGCATTTAAAGGTCTGCATGAGTCTTTCTCTGTCCAAGCCGACATGAACTTGAGCCATTTGGAAGTCTGGCTTCTGATTTTCTCTATTAATCTCAAATAAGTAGGTTTGTGTGTATAGTTCTGTGTAAATATCTGTTAAAGCAGTTTCAGCCCTGGTTTTCTCCTCTTTTCTCCTCTTGTAAAAATAATCACTGGTTTTCATTTCTAATGTCAGCAGAATAAAAAACAGAAACACTGTCCATCATGTGGTCAGACAGCAGTCTATGTTAAGTTATCTTGTCTGTAACATTGTAAAAGTTAGTTTTTCTACACATGCTTGGTATTTCGCTAATATGTGATATGTGCCAAACGCATTGCCAAGAATCTTGCAGTGGGCTCATAGTTTTGACGTGCAGGGGGATGGCCCCATACATATTCAGCTGTGGTTTAGACTGCATGTAGCTGCGGACAAACATCTTTTGTTGTCAACAGTTTATAACGTAAGGAAGCATTGTTTCTGCTTCTTGGTGAAAAGACAGAATAAGGAGTTGTAACCTGTTGCATTTGGTTGGAAATTGAATTGAGTTTTATGTGTTGTAACATACATGTGGCTACCATCATTTTAGTGTTTTCAGTGTCATCTGTGTTTGAAGTCTCTGGTCCTAGAACAGCATAACATTATGACTGTTCTTTAGATTTTTACAGTTCTAAATAGGAAAGCTCCCCATATCTGATCACACAACCCTCCCTGTCTGTCGGCTCTTTTGAGAATCTCTGAAATGTGCACCATGTTGTTTGGTGCATAATTCCCAAAACACTAAACCTGTTCAGATGAATGTGGAGTGATGCTCAAAACTCAGGGGTTTCTTTTTTTCTTTTTTTAAATAACAAGCCTTCCGACCTCTGACATGGCAGAGCCAAATTTATGATGGCAATGATATTTGGAATCTGCAGACAGAGATCTTCTCCCTCTAAAAGTGAACACACTTTATAAGGTAAAAGTATTGCAAAGCAGGGAGCGGAGCGCTGCGTTATTCATCCCCATCACTGTGGTCCTACGTTTGCAGATACAACAACCGCAAATGTAATTTGGTGACAAGACTTCAGACTTGTTTAAGCCTGCTTTCAAACAGAGCCGTGGTGGGTCTGTTAAAAGGCAGGGATCAGATGATCTGTCAGCAAGCCAGATTACAGTGACAGTTAAAATTCATTTGATTCAACTATGTCTGCTGTAAGATCTGAGTCTAATAATTTTGGGGTAAAGAGAAGCTTAAGTAAATATATTTCAGCCTTGACAAAGCAGTTACCTGCTGCTGCAGCATAGAGCTATAGATGCTCGTGTTATAAAAAATATCCAAACACCATGAAGTTTTAGTGTGGGGTGTGCGTCCAGAGGGGATCCGACTTACCACCAGTGGTAAGGTGGTAGCTACCGGCCTGTGGACATGAACCTTAGTGACTTTAATTAAATCCCAGCATTCACAGATACATGTGCCAGTGCTCTGCTGCATGCGAGAATAAAGGGGGGAGTACTTGGCAGCCCATCAGTGAGCCATGTCACTGGGCCTCAGACATGACCACAGCTGGACCCTCCACTTACAATCCCGGCTTTTCTTCGCCTCTTAGGAAGACAGTGCGTCAACTCTAATTCCCTTCTAATGAACTGGCTACTGAAGGTAGCCCGGCAGGCAGACCCAGAACCCTTATTAAACTCACATTGTGGAAACAAAACCCACTCAGTGGAAAAACTATGTTGCACTTTAGTATATTTCGTTTCTGAGTGCCTGTGCAGCTTGATTGAAGGTTTTCCAGATGATCGCCTTAGAACCTGCGATTGGTGCCACCCCAAATACAGCTATATCTTACACTGTGAGATAACCATATCCTATCCAGATAGTGAACATAAATGTTAATGCTTGACATTTTATTCCTGTCTTACAGGTCATTTTTAAGGCCGGCAAATTTAGATTTTGTTTGTTGGTGGGATTAGTGGAGAAATGTTAAGTACACTGAACCAGATATTATTTGTTTGATTGTTTCCATGTAAGAAACATCTTTTTTGTACTTTACATGCATACAGTACACTAAGGAAACAAAAACTGACCCTCTAATTGAACATACTGGGTACAGGGAAACAGTTCTCTGTTGTTTTGCCTGGAATCCTATTTAATATTTGTGGATTACTCCGCTCCAGTCCTTCCATTGTTAAGGGTGTGTTAACAACCTCAGGCCTGTAGCGTCATTTTGTATAAAACCATTAGCTGTGTGCAATCCTTTTACACAGGAGTAACAACACTAAAAAAGAAAGAATGTGTTCTCTCACAGAAAACAGTGATGACAGGAAACAGCAAGGTTATAATAAGAATATTTATAGCACCTGCTGATATATAAAAGTATTGCAGGCAGTTAATTAAAAACATGTAATTAACGTGTAACATGTAATTAAGACAGAATATTTGTAATTATAGCTAAATGATTATTGAGCAATGTTTGCTGTGCTCAATTATACTGTGCTTCGAATCAGATTAGTTTATAACAGCCCAAAATAAATCACATTTTCTCAGAGGTCTCTGAAATAGCTACACAATGAAACCCACAACATTCTAATTATAATCGTAAAAAAGCATGTAATTTAAAGGTTCCATATTGCTCGTAGTATATATCCTCCTTATTTTTTATACTTTTAAGCTCACACACCCCGTCATCTGGAGCTTATAGTAGTGGCTTGTATATGTTTTCAATAGCAAGCCTGCCCTAGCTTGGGGTCATGATCTCACATGACAGAGAAAGGTCCCTTTGACTGATAATGATCTGGTCATAGCCGTAACCTTATTTCTCTACAGGTTGTTTCCATTAGCTCCATTTATTGTATATTATACAAGTGTGCATGGCCGATGCTATCTGTGTAACTCGATGTGCCTATACAGACTCCTACAAGTGTAGTATGTGTTGATTGTGTGCATTTCCAAGTGTAAACTGAGAATGCAGAGCATTTTCTTATAAAGCAATATGTGTGTTTGTTTGCCCCAATTGTGTTTCTGCTGGCCTTTTTAAGAATGCGTACACAGTGTCATTTAAAAGTTTTTTTTAAAGTGCTGATACTAAAAATATATTATATGAGTGGAGATTGATTAATTATTAAAGATGAATTGATAAAACACAAATGTTTTTCTTTTCATCCCATTTTGATATATCATATTGGTTTATATGTTATTTCTGAGTGAGTATCTCTGTGACCCCTCTGTGACATTGTCTGATGACTTAAGACAAGTTTTAAAACGTAGGAACTCTAAGAGGACAGGCATCTTCCAGTCTTCTTGGAAGAGTGAAGTTAAATGTGGGCTCTGGACCAAGAAAAAGTGTTAGTTGGATTAGGCACATCAAAACATTTATTTGATTGAAAAAGGAATATTTAACAGTCTGGGTGGTGCTGAGATGCTCAACCAAGGAATATATACAAAGGAAAGTTAGAAAAATGTTAAATGTATTTATTAAATAAGTCATGACTAAGAAAAAAAAAGTATTTTGCAGGAAAAATCAGAGCTGCTACAGAAAGCATTTACAAGCTGTAATTCTTGGCATGAAACTTAGTGCACTTAGCTCCATCACAGTACCCATATTATTCTTTTGAAACTGAACAGTAAATTATGGTAGAAGGTTATCCCAGTTAACTTAAAATTAGATTTGCTGTCTTCAACATTAAATCATTGAAAAAGAATAACATCTTATGCTTGCTGAGCTATTCTTAGCAAAAGGATCCCTCTGTAGATCGTTTAATTGTCAGGTCCATCCTTATTGCTAAACAGTCCATTAAACTTAATCTATTCTGAGCTTTCTTTCTAACTCCAGGTGCATTTTAGACACACATACACACAATTGCTACTCTTGTCTGTCATCCGCTTGTTCATTTTTCTGGCCCTTCATTAGTCAGTTATGTGATAACTTCGGCTATCTAATCTATCATCAGATGACAACACATTCTCATTATCATAATGTACCTGGATTGGTTTAGAGCCATACGCATACACCAACACAGATGCACACTGGAGTAATATACTCATCATATCTGCTGGTGCTGAAGGCCGCTGTCATGAGCAGAAGGTCATTTTATGATGTTCACACGGGAGTGTGTGAAAGGGCGGTGAGAGGCGATGGCAGACGAGACAGGAGGCGTGCTCTCGCCGCTTTATGTTCTGTGTAAGCTCTGATATGCGCAGAGGGCCAGTGACAGACTGAAGCCAGGGGGATTTCTTGTGCATCAGGCACCTCATTGCAGAGTGTTGGAGGAGTTTGAAAAGGTGTCAAGACATTAGTGGGTGCAGAAAGACCTGAGAGGGAAAGATTAAGATTAGCCTCTTTTTATGAGTTGGCTTAGTCATGATTCATTTAAAAAATAAATGTATTTAGAAAATAAATCTCATTCCTTCTTGCGCTTCCAAAATGTTTCTTTGTACGTAGTTGACTTTGTTCCTAATTGTAGAATGTGTGCGTGGTCAATCGTGTCCTATCTGCACAGCACACACAGAAAATGTCTGGATTAAGTCTGTGGATTAGCATCAGTCTCTCCTGAATGAGGTCTGTAACAGTTTTTCTTTTCACTCATGCTCAGCCCATGTGATCCATTACAAGCCCTCTCCCACAATAATGCAAGTGCCCATGAGTCATTAAACAGCATTACTAGCAACTTGTCGGAAAATGTGCCTGCACATCTATGTGTAAAAGTATGCACATGCATGCATATGTGTGTTTATGTGTGGGGAAATGGGCTGGGAGTGAGATGGAGCATGAAAACGACAGTATACAGAGGCCTCTATTGGTGATAAAGCTACACAGATAAGACCTCAGCCAAAGACAGGGAAATTAGGCTAAATAATTTGAAATGGAGGCACAGAGGGAGCTCAGGTCACAGGCAAGGTAGTGTTGTTGTTTTTGAGAGAAGGATAGAGTGACTGACAGGAAGGGTTGTGGGAATGGAGGTGTTTAGGGACTCCCTGTGGACCTACTTGAACATGGGAATACTGAGTGGACCTAACGAAGCATGACAACCCCTTGCTGACTTCACAGATCTGTGAAAGAGAAAGAGATGTTGAAAAGAGGCCGGCGCCTGCTTCGTGCAGGCTTTTCGATTCATCTAAAACCAATAAAACTATCCAGAGATGGAGAACAGGTGGAGTAGGTGAAAGTTTTTCTTAAGGTAATTGGAGTTATCTTAAACACCTGATGGAGAAAAGCTATGACGAATAATTCACAGTCCTAGCCACATTCACCATTATTTGGCTTAATTTGAAAAAGTCTATGAACAGGTACTCAAATAACAGAGTGCTGCAACCGGTAGCATAACGCTCCTTCATGTCCAAACTGTAACACCATGGTAATAAAACAAAAAACATCGTACAAAAGTACGGTAGAAAGCATCCATGCCTGTAGGGCCATTGACAATGTCTAAAATTACTGGGTTGTAATCTAATTTGATAGAAATAAATGAGAGAATTAGTGAATAAACTGATCTGAGTACTGAGCTAATTGCTTAGATTTTTTTTTCTGCATACTATGCTGAACTCAGACTTTTCTGCAGGTCAATATTCATCATGTCAAACAAGTCCCCTCCTGTCAGCTATTGATGCTTCACGGGTGACGAGTGACGACTTAACAGCCAAATTAACCAGAAAAATATGACAGAAGAAAAAAAAAAAAAACAAGTTCATTGTCACAGTTGACTGAAACTCCAGTTGAAGCTGTTGCAAAAACAGACGTATTGTTATTCTTGTTGACATCCAGTCACACGCTCTGACTCTTTACAGCTATGACACATGCACAGACAGTAAACCCTTGCGTGGCACTACGTGTTGTTGCCTAACATTCCCAAACTCACCCTGTCATTATACTGTCATTTTTGGAGCATTGCATCACCAGTCTGTGAGTCTTGAGTGGCGTTCCCTTAAAACAGTGCCACCATTGAAGGTCATCATCATAAGCCAATCATTGGAAGTGCCTCTCACCACTTCAGTCGGCCTACATCTGGCCTGTAATGTGGACCAGTTAGATCAGCCCGCACCCCACATCCAATGGTCCTGTCGGGGACAAACCCTGGCGAATCATGCATGAAGCTCAGTGTCGCTTGTGTTGTTGAGGGGGAGAAAGGAAAGATTTTAGAACAAGGGATTTGCCAGCATTGCTTATGTTTGTGCAAGTAGTTCCTGTTTGCTTTGATTACTGTGGTCAGTTGTACTATGTCGATTAAGCCACTGAGCCTCACAGTCCTCAAGCCCCTTAATTCAAGTCACAAGAGGGGACTGGTGACTGTGGGCACAATAAGACCTACAAGAGTAAAGTTTGATGTAGAGCTGCAAGTATTTTTTAACTGGGAGAGAATTCACAGACTTAGGTTAAACAAAAATAACCAACTGTGTCCTCTCATTTTGAAATGCTGACACTTTAATCTGGTTTGCATGAGGAGTGGGACATTTTTCTGCTTTGCACTAATCATGCTATCATAGACTTTGAAGATACATCATTAACAGATTAGAATGTAAATGAATCAAATCAATTATCAGGCCATTAGACTGATATAAAATGAGTGATTGGTTTGCAGTTCTTGTCCTTGGTGACCTGCTGCGATTTGAATGGTCTGTTTTTTATTTAAGCTTTGATAGTATATTTTATGGTTTGAAATGGACTAAGCAAGTCTAATATTTGGTTTAACTGAAACTACTATAAAAATCTGAACACACACCTGGCGGATCTGTTGGCACTAAAATTGACCCTACTCCCCCATCTAGTGGCTCTTTGTTGAAACTTAAACCATGTGCTCCTTTTTAAATCTGTCATTTTCACTCTCCATCTCCTGCTTACTTACCTTTAGGATGCTGATCCCTCTGTTTGATGAAGACACTGGTCTGCTTGTTCTTGCTGGCATGGTAAGCTCTAGATTAATATCCTCCTATTTTTTCTGTGGGTTAAAAGACTGATAAATATATTATATACTGTATATTGAATATATCATGTGCATGTTTCACTTCTTTGTCAGCAGCAGTTTTTGAAAGGAACAATGGTCTTGAAACAATGACTGATTCTGTGATGTGGTTTGTGTAGGGTGACACAGTGATTGACTGCTATGAAGTCTGTTGCTCTGAGCCTTTCCTCTCTCAAGGTAAATTTAGGGTTGATTGACAACTACCTAAACGTTGCTAAATAACCTCCCTTATAATATCTATAAACTTTCTCTAATCCTGCCTTTGTATTTTGTATTTTTAGTGAGCCACTGTCTGACGGATTCCTCAACACGAGGAGTTGCCATGGTACCTAAGCTGTCACTGGATGTCATGTCCTGTGAGGTGATGCGTGTCCTTCAGCTGACCGACAGCTGCATTGTGCCGGTCAGCTACCAAGTCCCTCGCAAGGTACGCCAGACGGGCAGAAGCATGCAACATGGCGTTTGCTCAGGCCGCTAATGTTTCAGGCTCTGTTCTCCAGAATTCAGGCCAGGAGTTTCATGAGGACCTTTACCCGGACACGGTGGGGACAACTCCGGCCATGTGTGCTGAGGAGTGGTGGCAGGGAGGAAACAAGCAGGTGACAAATCCCACAGGTCGCTCTTTGCATTTCTATTCACTGCACTGTATGTATGACCCAAACCTGTTGCTCTGTTTGTATGCAGGTGGAGAGAGTCAGCCTCCACCCAGACAAACAGCCTAAACCTGCAAAACAGATACCTGCTAAGAAGGAGCTGACCGGAGGGAGCAAAGAGGTGGGCAACACCTTTTTATTGCATGGCCTTCCATTTTCTTAAAGCACTTTCATTCTAATTTTGATGTTGTGGTCTTTAAACCACAACCACTCTTCTGATTTTACAGGACCAGGTTCAAGGTTTCTCCACCTCCAGCAGCCCACTCAGCACCCCCAGCAGCAGTGCTGCCCCATCCCGCTCTCCCTCCTCCACTTCTGGCCTCTCCTCAGGTTTTGTTCCCAGTCCCAGCCCCAGTCAGAGCACCAAGGCAATCCAAAGCATGCTGGGTAAAGTGCCACGCGTCTGCAATGTCTAAAACTTCTTTTTGGGGACGGTTGATACAAATCTGTCCTTTTCGAGTCAGTAGTGAATTCAAAGTTTTCCTTTTTTCCAGGCCCAACCTCCAAGTTCCGCCATGTCCAGGGTGCGGTGATGCACCGCGACACGCACATCACAAATATCCGTGGACTCAACCTGACCACTCCTGGAGAATGTGACGGCTTCTGCGTCAACCACCAACGGATAGCGGTGCCCTTGGCCATCTCTGGAGGCCAGATTGCCGTGTTTGAGGTACTCTGACAGTTGGAAAATAAAAAGGTGTCGATGGGTAAAATGGCAGCCAGCCTGTTTTTTTCTTTTCCTGTACTCACTAGGTTTTTTTCCTCTTCTCAGCGCTCTCAGCCAGGCAAGCTATCAGACACGGCCCTTCCCACCATCCAGAACTCTGTAAATGTGGCTGACTTTTCTTGGGATCCCTTTGACACACACAGACTTGCTGTGGGTGAGTAAATCCATACTGGCAACTTCATCCAAACTCACTAACCTTTCCCAAATTGATGTTTATGTAGGTTTAAAAAATCAGTTCGAGTTGATTTTTGTCTTGCTAAGCCCAGTTTCACCATATTTAACATGTTGTTTTCCCTGTCTGTCCATGCTAGCTGGTGATGATGCTAAGATTAGAGTGTGGAAGGTGCCAGAGGGCGGACTGAAAGACACCATAACTGAGCCTGAGCTTGTCATGCAAGGTAGGGCTAACTTTATGGACACCATGCTGAAATCTGCTGTATCATTTGTTCTTTTTCAGTCACAAAGGCTTTCACTAAGGTAGCCATCTCACTTGTTCTTTGTACATTGATCCAACAAGTTTAATTTAGAATACATTCTGTGGATATATTTCTTGTTGCATGACCTATTTCCAAAAGCTCCAGTGCATTGGAAGGTAACCTAAAATTGGGGCAAGACAAATAGTAGCTTATAGAGCGTTTCTCGTATCACCATTTTTTAGGTAAGATTGCAAAATTCAAGAGCGCTGATTAAAAACTTTAACACTTTACAGGCCACACAGAAAAGATCTACTCAATTAAGTTCCACCCTCTGGCCAGTGGACTCCTCGTGTCTTCATCCTATGATCTGACCGTCAGACTGTGGAGCCTGGAGAGTGGAGAACAGGTCAAACTTCTCACTGGACACCAGGACCAGGTGGGTGGATAAAGACCAGGCAGGACTAAGAACACTTTTACCGAAAAAACTGAGAAATCGGTTCTCAAATCTCCCTTTGCTCTGTCTTGTTCCTGTTCATGTTCAGGTGTTTGGCATGGCGTGGAGCCCAGATGGCAAGCTCCTGGCCACAGTTTGCAAGGATGGGAAAGTTCGCATATATGACCCTCGCAAGTCCACTGCGCCTGTGCAAGTATGTTATGGAACTATGTATTCATACTGCATCATTAAAAAAAATGTTAGCATTATTGTTCCACAAACTAATTCAACTCATACCCAAACAAGACCATTCCCTTTTTTGAGGATAATCTAAAGATTGGTTAAGTCTTAAAGTGTAGAAGTTTAAAGAATTTTGTGTGATAAGTGCTTTGCTGCTTTTTAAAAGCAGTGAGTCACACACAAGTATCATAAGACAACAAACATAGCTCAGCAGTGAAAACTGTGCACAATATGTGCCTTTAACTCTCTCACACGCCTGCTATTCCTTTCCATTCTTTTCCAGGAGGGTCCAGGTCCGGAGGGCCACAGGGGAGCTCGGGTGATGTGGGTGTGTGATGGCAAGTACCTGCTGGTGTCAGGATTTGACAGGTACGGGAAATATATGATACATTTTTTGCTTGCTTCTCAGATAGAATAAGCTGTCTTGTTTTGTACAACCTTTTTCTCAGTCTCTCTTGACTTTAATGGAATTTAATTTGATTTACCCTTGTCAGAGCATCTATAACCCTGATGTTTCTCCTCCTCCTCCTCCCAGTCGCAGCGAGAGAGAACTCTACCTGTACTCTGCTGACTCTTTGTCTTCTGGGGCCGTAGCCAGCACACCTGTAAACGTTTCCCCCTCTACACTTATCCCTTACTACGACCCTGACACCAGCGTTGTCATTCTTACAGGAAAAGTAAGCTTATAAGGGAAAAATGTGGGAAACTCTAGTGTTACTGTTGCTTAAGCTGTGACAAACATGAAAATAATCTGCGAATTTTCTCGTCTTCAGGGTGATACCAGAGTGTACATTTATGAGTTGGTCCCTGAAGATCCATACTTTATTGAATGCAGCAGTTTTAATTCCCCCGAGCCTCATAAGGTTAGACGCTTACTCCCCATTTCTTTTTAAAAAATATTAATGAACAGATATGTGTCCATTCAGTGGAGGTATAAGTATTTGAATAAAAGCTCTGAGGTAAAAATACTTTCGGTTTTATTGAATACTTGGTCTCCTTTCTGCAGGGACTGGCTTTCCTGCCTAAAACAGCGTGCAACGTGCGAGATGTGGAGATAGCTGTGGGGCTGATGCTTACCAAGACAACCATAGAACCCGTGGCCTTTAGAGTTCCCCGGGTCAAAGTGAGACAACTACTCCACCTTGTGGATGAAAGGAAACTCTGCCTACTTTTGCTCCTGACAGTCGTTTCTGATAAACTGTTTGTATGTAATATTTGTGCTTCCAGAAAGAGTTTTTCCAGGACGATGTGTACACAGACACAGCAGTGTGGTGGGAACCTGCCCTGACTGCCTCCGCCTGGCTGTCCGGCTCCAATGGCCAACACAAGAAAATCAGCTTGAAGCCTAAAGACATGACGCCAGGTGCCCTTATGCAACAAAGCTCTCACTCTATATGAAAATACTCACTCTGGGCATGTCCTGAGATGTTTCTGTCCTACATGAGGGTGTGTTTGTGTTTGTTTCTCCACAGTGAGCGAGGCCCCCAAAGAGGCTCCAGTAAGGAAATATCTGCCTTCATCTGTCTACTTGGAGGAAAAAACTGATGAACAGAAAAAAGAGGAGGTGAAACAATGTTGATGTAGTGTGTGTTTCTACACTCTCTGTATTCCTGCTGCAAATATCCCCAGTTTATCTCACCAGAGATGTAAAAACCCCAAATCAGTGGAATCCTGTATGTTCTGTATCCGAAATGCAGATCCCTTAGCGTCTGAAAAAAAGCAGGAGTGTGTTTTTCCTGTTATATTTAAATGTCTTTGTGATTCAGCTGCTGAGTGCTATGGTGGCCAAGCTGGGGAACATGGACGACCCACTGCCGCAGGAATCCTTCCAGGGTGTGGATGACGATGAATGGGTGAGTGAGCAGATGAAACTGAATGGGTTCTGAGGTTGAATTAGTGTTAAAGGGAAAATAAGAGTGGTGTAGACACACTGTTTTAGAAATTCCTCCTGTTTCCTTTTTAATGCATTGCTGTTGGCTATTCTTAGGAACAAAAAAACATGTTTTATATATAATCCCAGACGTTTTTGTCATATGTAATGTTTCAATTTAAAGATATTTGAATGCAATCTCTATGAAAGTGGCCAGAGGGCCCCAGGAAATTATTTGTTGTATATTTGCTTATTTTGCTCTCCCTCTTATTTAGGATGATTAAAAGACATGTTGCCATCTGGCCTTTGCTTCAGTCATGGTGCCAACAGAGAAGAGAAGAGCTCAAGTGTTATTTCGCCATTCAAGTGTCCGAGCTTTGTCAGCAATCATTGCAGCTTACTGAACACACTAAAAACATTGCACAAAAAAATTGATGACCTCATTCAACACCCTTTTAATGTCAAATGATGCTTGGGAAATATTATATCACAATGGGCCAAATCTGAAATACAAATGAGGTTACATTATATTCCATTTTAGTGAACACATCTGCGGCCAGCCACAGCAGCAGTACTTCAGCTTTGTGCTGCACAACCACTTAATTTTAACCATGAGTAAGCCTAACAGCAGGCTCTTGTTCTCTGTGATGTGTGGTCTTTGTCTGAATCTGATAATGCACGATGGGTTATCCTGATCTAAAAGAAGACTGTCTGGGATTAGATATCAGAATACCGGTCTGCAAACTATTGGGAACAACATGTGTTATGTGTAGACAACTCTCTATCTCTCTTTCATACTGGCTAGTCTTAAGAGTATGCACAGTAACAGTTTTAACTGTGAAAATGACAGATGATACAAAATTCATTTGAAAAGGAATAACAACATGGTCTTCCATTTTGGTCAGACGTTACTGTTGTAAGTTACTGTGCCATCAGTGAATGTGTTTCCTTGCACATCCAGGTACCTCCTGAGTACCTATTTACCTGGTTAAATTAATGACAAATAAATAATTTAAATGTTTAGGTTTTAGCAGCAACAACCACAGTTAGGATCAAACAGGGTCACCAGTGTTCATGTTTGAAAATGAGCTGGAATTTCTATTGACATCATCATCTTTGTGTTCACTCACTTTTACTTTTTAAGAATATTTGAGAATAAAATGCCATATTAGTATGATTATGTAATACTGCATTGGTAACAATTAAACCGAACTGACTTAGGAATATATGTAGGGGTCAAAGATTTTTTTAAATGTTTTTATAAGTTCAAAAAGCCAAACCTGGTTTGTTAGGTTTTTTAAGGGGGCTTTTTTTTATTAAAAATGATTGTTCCTTTTTCTTTTCTGGACATTTAACCTGTGTTAGTGTTTTGGAACCAACATGAATTTTAGGGATATTCCTGACTAAACTAGTTTATTTTCTTCTCTAACTTTAACGGTTTTAAGCAATCATGTGATAATAAAACAACAGCTTAGTATTCCTGATTTTCAACCAATAACAGCCAGTTTATAGTCTCTACTCAGGGTTACAGCACTATCACCAGTAATCCAGCTGCGATCCAACAGAACCTGTTTACACCCTCTGATGGGCTTAGATGAACCGGCCATTTCAGCAGAGCGAGTTTGTGCATGTCCTGTTAAATACATGTATGACGGGTGTCACGGTGTCATCAGGGTCAATTTGATGTGTACTGTATGTACTTATGATTTACACAATGAAATTGGATTAACTTGCCTTGTGTTGTGATTAAAAATTAAACCTTTTTCTTACATTGATTATCGCATTGTAGTTTTTTCTCTGTCTTACAATTGTAATGATTTGTGAGCTTTTAAATGTTCTCTTGCAATAAACTCCCATTGAACTCAGTTATGCTTGTCTTTTGTTTTGTTAAAGTCCTAAGATAATTAAATATTATAATGATGTATTTGGAACACACTCACTGAACTGCAGAACCTGAATACTTAAAAGGACACAGAAAAAAATGAATGTGTCTTCCAAAGGGATTGATGAATAATTTAGATCTTTTAGTGATGATCACTAATCACTTTTTATGTCTGTAAGACCTGTTTACCAGTGTCAGCCAAATCTAATTTGAAAATTCACACAGATGAACAGATTTTGATCTTACAGCCATTAAAAATTTACATCGGAATTTTACAGATAGATTTTACAGATAGTTGTTAGTTTTTTTATTGGCACATACATATATATATTTATGTGTGTGTAAATATATATATAAATCCTCAATTATAGTGACATTGTTGTACAAGTGAGTTAAGCTTAGTTTTGTAAATCAAGTTTATACATCTCTTCCATTATTTGTGGGCCCACAGAGTAAAAACAACAATAACAAGCAACAATAACTGTAATTTGTCAAATCTGTAGATCTGTAATGTTCCACAGGCCACAAAATATTAATTTAGTTGAAATAGTGTGTAACAGCTGCCTCACTGGGTTCTAACAGTCATTACAGGGCTCAGAGAACTGCTCTTACACCTCCCTGCCGGCAGGGGGCAGTGTAATAAATTTCGCCATTCACTAGCTCCATCCTGGTCGTTTGCTTTTCGTGCTTCGTTGAACTTTGACCCTTCACTAACCTTCGGTGTGCATGTGTGAAAACAGACGCGGCTCACCTTCCGCGACCACTGTCTAACGTTACAAAATGGTAAGACCAAGTCCTTTAGTCGCCAGTTTTTACACTGACACCGCTACAAAGAGTGTCATTAGCAGGGGATGTGTTAGCATCAGGGTTTGTTATTCACTGCGTTTTTTCTGAGGCGTTACATAATGTAATGCCGGGTTTAAGGACTTAATGATTCAATAGTGCTTCACGCCAAAAGCAGACGTATATGTGGAGCCATGTAATGTATGCTTACACTGCTGTCATATATCGAGCTGTCTTGATATCTGTTTTATTTTGACCATCTGGTTTACGTCACCTGCCACAGAAACCAGAAGCGACCTTTATCGCTGTGTTCCAGGTGCTCCCTCAAATAAGGTATTGTTTTCATCTCTTTCAGGCTAGATATCTCGCACAGATCGTAGTGATGGGAGTACAGGTGGTCGGGCGAGCATTTGCACGTGCTTTACAACAAGAATATGCAGGTACGAGCCAAGAAATTGTCTCCATTTTGTTTAATTAGTGGATAGTTGTATCTTTGAGATATATAACATGTATAAAATGTGAAAAGCAGTAACAACATGTGCTTGTTACTGATTTTTCAAAACTGGACTGAAATATTTGGACTGTTAACTCATTATATAAGATAATCAGCAATTAGATGAACTATTGGCATCTGATGGAGGTCTTTTTCCCCCCCTACTTAGCAAGTCAAGCAGCAGCCCGGGCCAGGGGCCGGACTGGTCAGCAGTCAGCTGCAGCGTCCAGCATCACTGGGATGAGCCTGCAGGAGGCTCAGCAGATCCTCAATGTGTCCACACTGAGCCCTGAAGAGGTTCAGAAGGTAGGATTACTCTGCTCGGGCTTTCCTAAAAGGCTTTAAACATCATAGTGGTGACAGTTAGCACTCGTTTCAGCAGTTTTCACTGGACATTGGTGTTTTTTAGTGTCTCAAACAACACGGGAACTAGATTTATTTATGACTTTTTTAGTCTAAGCTTCTGAAAGCAAAATATTTCATGAAAATATGTACAGTTCAAGTAAATTCTCCTTATTAAATCTGCCATTTTGTCATTTGCATTTAACCAATCAAATGATTACATCTGAGACAGTCATTTGAGAGCCAGGGATCAGGATTTAGTTCATATGAAATTATTTATTGTAAGTGTGGTGTCATTTAGGGTTTTTTTGTATTTAAAAAAAGTAGCCTGTACGGTACAATATTACAATACAGTACAATAATTTACTTGAAGTCTGATAATGGAATGTTTATTCCCTGTAGAACTACGAGCACCTTTTTAAAGTCAATGACAAGGCAGTGGGCGGTTCGTTTTACCTTCAATCAAAAGTAAGTATTCTGCTTCATTGATTTCATGGAAAGTCTCCCTGCTTCACTTCATACTGCATTCCACAATTTCTATCAGCTGTAATGGCATTAATATGATTCAAGCCGTAGCAGAGACGGGTTTCAGTTTGCGCCTGTCTGCCTTCTTTTTCCAGTGACATATGTAACGCAATATGATAAAGATGAAACTATGAAGTGTATTTCTCTAAAATGTTCTCAATACTTTCAAAGTATTTGAATTGGTTGCTTCCAGATTGATAAGAATGCATTGTTATTCAGTACAAAGCTGAGACAGTTCTGTAATTCAGCCTCAGCCTTTTTCACCAGTAGGATCAGCCCAAATATTGACCGTTTCGATGACTCTGGTACACGTCATAAAATTGTTAATTCTCCCTTTACTGTCAAACTTATGACCTTATGACCTCTCACTCATTCATCCGTCACTCTCCTTTACTTTGATTATACTTCTTCTATAATTTAGTTTTTTTTTTTTTAACCCTCCTGTTATGTTCATTTTTTAGGAACAGCAATGCTGTTCCCGGGTCAAATTGACCCGGTGCCTGTTTAATTATCCAAAATATGTCTGAAACCAAAAAAATCCCAACAAGCATTCTTAATATTTCATTACTAACTCCATTACTAACTATTCTATCAATATTTAGTGCAATGGTGTTCCTTACCTCTAACAGGTAATGATCCAATTATGATAATTCATTCGGTTTTTTTTTTTAAAACCTGCATGTTCAAACTTTTTTTTTATGTTTCACCACTTTATTACTTTTGAAAGACCAACACATAAAACACAATAGTTTTACACAACATTGAAACTTAATTTAAGATTGAGGGGCCCTGTCCTTGATTACCAGTAGCTCAGCAGGCAGATCAGATCTGTTCTTTCAGACAGTTCCGACCATTGTGAGCTTTCTCTTTAGAAGCTCCTGACCTAAGTTGTAGTTTGGGAAAAAAATGGTCACAGGTTATGTTCTGTCCCCTGAGACCCTGTGCCATGTCAAGCACGACCCTTGTGCCCTGATTCTTCTCTGGGGCTCCTCCAACCGGCTTTCCAGTGTAAACCTGCATGTTCAATGCATAGCTGGTGTTTGCTTCATATGCTGCCCAGATTTAGCTGGTTTGGAAGGCATGTATTGCCTAAATGGGCAGCGACCTCTGAATGCCTCCAGCCTTTCATCCACTGTGACATTAGGGCCTGGGTTATAGAGGAGTGGAAGTTGCTCTACCCACTTGTCCCACACTGTCCCAATAGCTGCCAGCTTGTCTCTCTCCCATCTACCAGCCCTTGTCCTTCGATTATCAAATCGGATTACTCTGGAGAAAATGTGAAAAGTCTCCATAGAAATTGTGGCTCGAAATATAGCCCTGCCTGTCTCTGCATCCCACAGACTGGCTGTCGATTCATCCTTCGACTTACAGACCCCAGCCAGGACGAGGAACCCCAAATACGCATCTAAACGCCTTTTGTCCAGCTCCTTCCACTTCTCCCCAAAAACACGCCTCCCTTCAAGATTAGTCAGTTCCCAAATGATTTTCTGCATTGAATCTGGCATGACCAGCTCAAAAGCTGATTTGATGTCAGTCACATGAGTCACTGGCACTGTCTTTATGATGTTTTCTGCAGACAGTTTTGCCTGACGCATATTTGGGGATGAAGACCACTGTATTTCACCATTTTTTTACATGAATGCCATGTTTGGAGGAATAGGAATAGCAATTCCATCATCAGGTTCAAAATCATAATCATTAGAATCAGAATTTAGCTCAAGATAGTCTTCATCTTCAGACACATCCTCCTCTCTGTGTGTGTGTGTGTGTGTGTGTGTGTGTGTGTGTGTATAGGTGTGTGTGTGTGTGTGTGTATGTGTGTGTGTGAGTGAGATTGGGGTTAAATATGTCTCACAGTTGCAAAGAAAGAAATAGTCTGACATTTCTGACACCATTTTACCTCCAGTTTGACTGCTGGGTCAAATTGACCCGAACAGTATCTATGTGATATAATCATGCAGGGGGTGGTTGCAAATATGTGAGATGAACCATTTTCATATTATATGTTGATTACACTATTTAAGGCAAGCAGAAGAAGTTTCATACTGAAAAAATATTTTTAACTATTTTTCCCAGATCTTCAAACTTTAAAACGGGTCAATTTGACCCGCAACATAACAGGAGGGTTAAAGGATCTGCCCTGTTCTTTCAGTAATTGCTGTTTTTATTTGTCTCCAGGTGGTGCGAGCTAAAGAGCGGCTGGATGAAGAGCTAAATATACAGACACAAGATAAACAGCAGTCACAGCAGAGTTCAGAAACATGAAGGGCAGCAGGATGCCTCTCCTCCAAACCGTCTATCCTCCCCCATTCTCTGTAAATTATAACCCAATAAAATCCACCTTTTCTTTATAATAGAGTTTTGGCCTTTGTTTTGACTTCAATCATCGTATTATTAGATAGCTGTTAAATACGGTTTGTGAGTGGAATACTGGAAACTGAGTAAACCTGCATCTTGCTGGATGTAAGTTTGTGTGAGATAAAGTGTGGTAGCAGGTATGTATCTTTTTTTAAATATCTATTATAATGTTTGAGACAGAAATGGGAGCACATGTATCAAATGCAACTTTATTAAAGATTTTTGTTTTCATTGACATTATTATCAATATCGTAATAAAATTCCTCTAAAACAGGAGAACACCGCTATGTTGTACCAATTGGAGACTTTTACAACTCTAAAATTCATGTTCAACCACAGAACATGATGGCAAGAAAATATATTTTCATATAATCATTTTTTCATAGTGTGTAACTTCTATATTTACCTATGATAAAAAGGCACTTGGAAAATTAAAATACTGACATAATATCTCACAAATGTGCAAAGAAAAAACAACTTGGAACAGGCCTTGAGTGGCCTTAGTCTTATCATTAACCCTTTGTGCAACTCTGTGGCACTTTAAAACAAAGATAGGTTCTCTTTATGACACTGACCTAGTTAGTTCAAATTTGTGTCCTGGATCTGTATTCCACTTTTCATGACATTTAATTTGAGGGTTACTTTAACACCTCCAAGAACACGTACCACTTTTATAATGTAAGTGAAAAAAAAGACTTTCAATTGAGACATTTTTGTGATTCACAATTATTTTCACAATTATACTCACTTCCCAAAATAACAGATGAAAAAAGCTTTACACTGAGACTGGAATGTGACAGCATCCCCAAATCTACACACTCTAAAAAATATTGGGGAGGGGGAAAGTGCAGTTTATTACAGGCTGAGCTCAAAGGGCTAATGGATCATACAGCTTATTTACGATTGAAAACTTGTGGACCCTGACAGGATCTGTGTCATATTCAGGTTTCTGCTGCCATGACGAGTCTCTGTCCCTGGCTTCGACCAGCAGAGGAGAGACAGACAAAATGAGGAGGAAGAGGAGTGCCTCTGCATCTGTGGGTTTCACAGTTGCCATGGAGACAGTTTCAGGCTTATTTGACACCTGTTTCTGATGACATCACATATCAGGCTTGTCCATTCACAGCGAGAGACTCTTGTGTCTGCATGTGGTTACTGGAGGGAGCAGAAACACAGGCACGCGGTTAATCTCCGCTGTAACTCTTAATGCACCTACGGGCAGCCTGACGCCTCAAACTTAAAAAAATATTTGTTTTGGTTTACTGTGTAACGTTTCTGTCTAGTTTGTTGTGGCCCTGTCTTTGTAGTAGGGAGGTAGAGGAGCTTAGCCTTTTGGTTTTAATCTTCCCAGAACAAAAAAAAAAGAGGGCAGAGAGAGTTCAATGGCCTAGTTTTCTGCATGCTGGTGTGCCTATGAGTGGCTGCCACACTGGGCACGGCACAGCCGGTGACTTCAGAGCTTACAGAGCCGCTTTCTGGGTACATGGCCAGATGGAGGGAAGCGGTGCTGCGCAGCTATCCTCTGCCTTTTTTCCTCTTCTGGCACACAGCTTTGCCCTCATCTCTCCATCTTCACTTATTCATTCGACCAAGCTTTTCTCCTTGCTCTCACATTATTCCAATTCTGCCTGTCATTTCAGAGTTAAATGATTTTTTTCTAATCTAGCCCTTTTTAAAAAAAAAATAACATGAAAATGAGTTTTCAAGTCCAATAAAATATCATAGTAATATATAGTTCTTGCTGTGATGCTAACAATAAAATATGCATTTTATGTCCATATAGTCTCAAGATTTAGCCCTCCAATTTGCTCCTCAGGGAGGAATGTGATGTCATGTTGTCCAGTAGACATGCACATAAATCATATCTACCCCACGGGGTAGTGGTTCCAACTGCTTTGACTTGTGCCAAAAAAATCACAGCATTACATATAATCACCCTTTATGGCCTAGTTTGGGAATGGTTATAGCAGAAAAAAACGTTTTTAACCATTCATTTTGCAGTAAATCAGCTAGAGATTCTTTAAACTAGTGATTTCACCGACAATTCAACTAATGATTTATTCAATGTTTTTGTAATAGCATTGTATTTCATTTTCCTATTCAAACTAAGTTTACTAAGATGTGGAACAAATTATTACCAAATTACATTAATCTGTGGTTTTTCTTCTTAATTAAATATTGTCATTATTATTTAATTGAATTTCATGTTCTCTAACACAACTGAAATGTCTGTACTTCCTGTTTTTTTCTTTTTTAACTGAAAGGTGAGTGCATTAGTGTGCATAAACAAAAAAAAAGCAATTATCTAAGAAAACTTAAACCCCTTTGGTGTCAAAAGCTGATGTTGGTAACCACTGCCCATGAAGATCACTCAGATCTCTCCCTCTTCCTCAGCTCAACTTAGTTTAAAACTCCTCCTTGACAGCAGAAAGCTGATTGCAGAGCAGCCATCGCAGAACACAACAAGCAACTTCAACATCACAAGAAAATGTCTCGTCTGAACAACAGCCAAAAAATAAGGACAAAAATATAAAACAGCAATGAGTGAATGGATAACCCTTAAGAAGGAGTAATGGAAATAGAATATAGCCAACATAAGGACATAGGAAGAGAAGAGAGAGGAGAGTTGTCAGTCTCTTTGTGGAATGTTCCTGGTGTTGTGATAGTCCTCTCCTGCTCCCTTTCTCTTATGTGGAAATGGCAGTCAGCAACATGCACGAAAAACACAAGCCTGAAAAGACCCAAGACAAAACCAAGTCTCTCGGAAACACAGAAGAACAAACCATTTTCGGAAAACCTTGACTCTAAAGTAACATTTCATAAAATGTGTATAGTTTGCAGTAAGTGCATGTAGACTGCTTAATCGAACCATGAGAAGTTTCCCAGGAGGTTTGTTTTTTGTCTTTTTTTTTGCCCCCTTGGACAGAGGAAAATGAGGCAGTTTGTAACAGTGTGGCTTCCAAGTCAGTCCAGCTGTAAGCAGCACTGAGTGCATCACACCCCCCTCTGTGGCACAATGGGATCACCCTACTGTCTCATCTCCAGGTACTTTTGGCACAGCAACATCTTAAAGGGTCAAACTTAAGATGGCAAGTACAAGTTGGCCCTCTGCTGGACCACCATCTGTTTTTCACACGGCTGGTTTTGGGTTGTTTCAGTTTCGTAAATAAAAGAAAGTAGTGTTTACCACCACAGTGGCCCTTTCATTCACTAACTGGCCGTGTTGATTCAATTACGGGAAAGCAGCTGGACAATCCAGGAGGTAAACAGTGCCAGTTCTGTACGTGAACATAGGGATGTTGTCATTCGTGTCCTACCAGAGGGGGGAGTCAGACACACAAGTGCTTTAAATTTCACTTTTGAAAAAGAGGAAGTGATGATCGGTCATTGCCAGGTGCTGTAACACCATTTGTCTGTGTTAAGATATCAGTTCACTCTGCGTCTTTAAAGCCCCCTGTCTGAACACCCGGTTCACATTCTGACTAGGCTGGTCTGTGTTGGTCACCCTCCCCGCAATGGGGACAGATTGTCAAAAGTGCTCTTTCCCAATTTGTGTTGCACTGGTGGAGCAGAGAGATTAGCAGCAGTTTTGAGGTTTGCAATACTATAACCGGCTGACACTATTAAGTGCTGTGTTTAGTTGATCTGTCGCCTGCACAAATACAAGACAATCTGAGTTCACTTGCTTTGGCTTAGCAAGCTTGTCTGAGTCATATCAATCTCAGTGGCCTGTGAAAAATAGGTCATAAATTAAAAATCTGAAATATTTTCCGGTAACATGCACATTTGCCTAACTGTGAGTGCTTCATTGATGGAATTTTATCTCACTGCTAAGCTGGAGGCATACTGACAAAATACAGTGATATAAATACTTAACCAGAACCAGAAGTAAGGAAGAAAAAAAATCTGAAAATAAGGACAGATGTACTGTTAGGCCCTGTGATACCTGTTCCTGAACAGTTTTTTGAGCGCCAAATTTACTTATATAAAAATAAAAGAGGCTTGCGTTGTATAGTTAATTCTTTTTTACTGAAATCTTGTGGTAGTTTGTGTTTTTCTAATTGTTCAATCATTTTCCTTATTTTTCTCTCTTTTTTCCAAACTCTTTCCTCAATGCATTACCATGATTTGATTGTGCAAGCCATTCTGTATCCCCTCTGACTGCCCCTGCCCTCACTATGGCACCGACCCTCCCATCCCAACCCCCTGAGCTCTTCTGGAATGTGTGTATAAGCACGTGTGCGTGCGTGCGCACACGTGGACGAGTGGGAGTGTGTATCAGTTGACCACAGCTGGCTTGAGCACCACAGTGCCCGGGGGGATGACCACCCAGGACAGGGGATCATGAGATGCTCCCATGGAGAGGTTTAGGACCCCCCCAGACACCTCATGCTCTGCTTCCTCCCCTCTGCCTCTCTTTGCCAGGTGGCTCTGGGCCCTGCGCTCAGATGTGGCCCCCATCACTGGCACCATTGGCAGGCCCAGGGCAGAGGAAGGAAATGCTGGAGAGAGCAAAGGAGACTTGGCCAGCCCCAAAGGAGAGCCATTGAAGGACAAGATGGATGTTCCTCCCAGACTTCCCGGAGAGGAACCAGGGTTACCCAGTGCGCTGAGGTCCAGAGGCCTAGGACTGAGGGGGGACAGTGGTAGGCCACTCCCAAGCCCCTGCAGGGCATGACCTCCGAGAAGAGCCGCAGTTGCTCCAGGGATGATAATGTGGGCTCCGCTTACGTAGGGCAGCTCTGAATCCTTCCCACCACCACTTGAAAGCCCTCCATTCTGACTTGCCTTCAGCAGTGAACCCACCCCGCCCGGGGAGCCGTGCTCCTGAGCCACAAAGTGGCCGTGCGCTTTGATGTGCTTGCGCAGTGAGCTGGGGTCTGTGTAACGCTTCAAGCAGCCCACCATCTTGCAGTAGTAGGGCTTGTCCACATAGTGCGTGCGCGTATGTTTGAAGCGATCGCTGGAGTTAGAGTAACGCTTGTTGCAGCCCTCGTAAGGACAAATGTAGGGCTTTTCACCTGAGTAAGGAAAGATTATCCAGATAAGAATTCATTTAAACCTCACACATACACACATACATTTATATTGGATTGATGGATGTTGAGGACTGACCTGTGTGAGAACGGTTGTGTATCTTGAGGTTCTCCAGGCGAGAGAAGCTCTTGTTGCAGGTGGGACAGCGGTGGGGCTTCTCATTAGTGTGAGTGCGAATGTGAATAAGCATTTTGTACCTGCAGGTAAAAAGAAAATTAAAAAAATCAGCATTTATCTCCTGAACTCTGTGCTTGCAGCTATCGAAAATATTTTCTCACCGAGCATTAAACCCCCTCCCTTTGCGAGCACAGCCCTCCCAGTGGCAGCAGTACCCAGAGTCCTTCTCAGGTTTGACATGGAAGTCATTGACATGGTCCACCAGGTCTTGTAGGGAGTCAAAGAGCAGATGACACTGTAGGATATAAAGACATTTCAAATAAACATTTCTAGATGAGTTTTTTGGTCATGGTGTGTCCACCTGATCCTGGACCTTACCCTCTTCCAGCGACATGCCAATTGTTCATCTGCTGAAAGGTCAGGAGAGGCTCTCTTGTCACTTGTCTGGCCAATGAACATGGAAGATGGCAGGCGAAGTCCTGACCCTGAACCAATTGGCACAAAGAACTGAAACGCCTGTGAGAGATGAGAATTTTCATTAACAAACAAGATGTGCGTCATCCCCTTACAATTCCTTGAAAAATAAACACCAATTATCGGTTCTCCTAAAAAATACAATTAAACTAGTTTGAATTAGTAGGGGGGAAAAGTATTCTAATTCAGCACTAGCATACTTGAAGATCATCTGCTGATGGTCTGAACTTTTCAGTGGTGTACAGAAATGCTGATTCGCTTTTAAAAAGTCCACTCCATATTTCTTCTCGTTGTAATCCGCTGAGCATTACAAAACCTTCCTGCACCCCTGAGCTCAGAGAGCTGTAAGATTCATTGAACCTCCGCTATGGCGGAAAGAGCTAATGCACTGACCCACCCACACAGACACACACACAGTTAAACTTTATTCCAGCAGGACAATTGAGGAATTTCAAATGAACTGTATTTATATATTTTATTTTAAGCTATAGGGGACAAGACAACAGCGAAAAAGGCCGTAGTTATACCAGAACCCCCAAAAGTTTGTACACATCCACTTCAAAATATAAAGAAAAATGTGTATGAACTTTTAATAGTACAGTATTTATGTAATGACTATCATAAAACGAGACAAATGCCCTGATGTATGCGGAGAAACATGAGTATGTTGAGTATGAAAAGTGTGAGAGATGGACAGAATAAGCGAGAGTGATTGGTATCCTATCCATGTCCATGTCCACATGGCATAAGTATGTAGCAGAAAGCTCAGGCGGGGGCTATATAAAACACACTGGAGCACAGGAAGGATGAATGGCCCCAGCCATAATGTCTCAATTCAATTGCATGGGAATTGAATTAGACGGCATGAGGTCTGCATGGCTGTAGTTCGTCTTAAATCCGATTATACATGGACACACATTCACGTATACACACACAATGAATACACGGGGACATACGCATCATGCCAGCGGGGCCACTGGGTGCAAGTTCCACAGACAGAAGCATTTGTTGGGGACACAAGATGTGTTTGATAAGAGCTATTCCCCTTTAACACACACACACACAGAGGCCTCCCACCCCTTGCATAACCCGATTCCCTTATGTGAGTGTGACACAACCCAACGTTGCTCCTGATTTGCTGACCCCAGCGAGCTGAATCACTTTCTGCCATCGGACAATAATGTGAACCTATTCACTACTGCACCCAGAGAAAGTGTTTACTCCCCTAAAAATGTTAAAGGTGATAGGAAAAAATGGGGGGAAATTAGATATATCACTGGCTAAATGCAAGCTTTATAGAGCCACAGTGAAACATCTGCAGGGTTGTGTGCGTTTTTCAGTGTGTGACCTTTGTGTGTGTTATACTCACCCCTGAGGGGATATAGTTGCCATTAGTCAATTCTGGAGAGCTTGGTGTGTGGCGGGAGGAGGGAGACATGCTCAGGTCTACAGCAGGGGGTGTTGGTGTGTCTGTTCGATCATGAGGGACCACCTGCACACCTGGGGAAAAAAGCAACACACCTGTTGCAATAAATCTCAAATGTACTCATTCATAGATATGCACCTCAGCTCAGATTAGATTTTTTATTAGAGTTGAGGCTAGTGGAACAGCTTTATTAGTTTATTGTGAATGACCTGAGTGTGGAGATGCTGGTGAGGCGGGCTCTATTACTGCTGTCCCATCGTCTGCCATATGGAGCTGCCGGACTTGCTTGGGGTTCAGCGGTGAGTGGGCGGGCGAGCGCGCTCCTCTGTCCTTCCCATTGGCCCGCCGGGGGAGTTTCAGGTCCAGGGGCTCGTCCAGGGACAGCATGACTGCAACCCGCTGACCTCCCAACTGCAGAACCAAAACAAGCTGGAAGTATTAATCTATGTTCATACAATAAAAAGAAGGTTTAGGGTAAAAATACTATAGCAAAAAAAAGCTTCAGAAAGGTTTAAGATGTAAGAACATAAAAAGTTTCAAATTTTCCTTGAAATCTAAAGCGATTGCACGTCTAGATGAATACTTTAGAATAGTGCATCACGCATTTTGAAAACCATTTTCCTTAATAAAATGGCAACCTGTCCAAGGTTAAAATTTTTTCCAAATGAGTGTTGTTCTCAGTGCATAAAGCCCTCTCCAACAATGGAAAACTGAGCACAATCAAGCAGAGACACTAAGTAAGGAAAAGAATAATAAACACACACAAACATACGGTGAGAGCGCAGTGACCCCCTTCTCTTTTTCCATCCTGACCTTTACTCGCTCTTCCTGAGGAATTTCTACAATCCAGTCCAGATGGTCGCCTCACTGCCTGGCCTGGCCCGCCTCACCCCACCCCTCAGCCAGTCTCTGGCCTTTGCACCCTGTCGCATCGGCTCCCCACCACGGTCCATCCCCATCCCCCACAGCGTGCGCCTTCAGACCCAGTGGACCTTTGAGACCCATCAGCAACCCCGCAGGCCTCCAAGTCCAGCTGTACCCAATCCATGCACCTCCTCCTCATCTTAACACACTGACCTCTGGACCCAGCCTGAGGGCTGCAGGCAGGATGCTTCATGTAGCTGTCAGTCTGAGGTCCAATTGCAGTCTTCCTCAGCCACTTAGAACTTAGGTGAACCCCATTAGAAGAAGACATTTCAAATGTATTAGTATAAATCCTAATCATAATTCAATTCACTTTTGGACTTTGATTATTGTCTTTAAATATAAATGCAAAAAAATGGTAAATTCACTTTTTTTAATCTAAGATTTATTGCTTCACACATCCAAATGAAGCCAATACAGTACTGCTGAGATGAAGCCAAGCTCTCCATCGAGCACAATGGTTTAGGGTTCACTGCTTGTGCTCACCAGGCACTCATGAACACTTTCCAGCTATGCCACACACTAAGCAGAGCGTCCTGAATTCCTATTCTAAACGGACATGTAATACACAATAAACACAAGCACAAATACTCTCAGAATACACGCATGAGCATGGACACACAAAAGTAATTTATCAAACTGTAATTTCACAAATTGATCTGTCCTTCCCTTTAAAAAAAAATGCTGACACACTCATAGAAGCCACAGTTAATAGTGAATAGTGGGCTTTGAGAGCAACTGGCTGGCAGCCACATGAGAAGGCCTTGTGTCTGGGAGGCATGGAGCAGGGAGGTCACCAGGTTCACTATCTCAACAAGGGATGGCCATGAGCTCTCATACACGCATCTATACAGACAGCCGGGAGGGTGGGAGGAGACGTGGAGACTCAATCAGCCAGAGATAAAAGGATGATGATGCGCACGCGTACTGATGCAAACAGAGGATCATGCCATATATGCACAGAGAGCAGCATTATGCCGTTATCGCTGAAATCTCTTGGAGATGAAAATATAGCCACTCCAGTTTGTCACATGCAAAAAAAGGAAAGGTTTTAGGTTTTATTATGATTGTAGAGCGCTGACCACATGACCAACAGGGTGGTGGTTTAGTTTCCTTGACATAAAATCTCTGTGTGGACAGAAGAGATGCACACATGCACAGATTTTTCTTTTGAGAGTGACATTTCACAGAGATAAGTGATAAAAACAATGAAGCAGCCAAAATCAGTCCTTCAGAAGTATGATATGTGTGAGCCTCTCCTTTGATTGTGTCATATAACACCTATGCTCTTGCAGGTCAGGGGTTTGTTGGGGTGTAATACAAGACAGTAGCAGCAAGGATTCTTTGTCAGTGAAAAAGGGTTTTGCACCAATGTTTGATCCTCTACAAGTATTCACTTTCACATAACCAGGCCATGCTTTTTTTTTACCAAGATACCTGATATTTATTAATTTGGACCATTTAATTAATTAAAGGCAGCTTGATCCTGTAGCAATAAAGATTTGATCGAACAATAAAGATGATTATTGAATAGGTTATGTGAATTGAATATGTAATGTTAAATTTTCAAGTGAGCTTGTTTACATGCATGGGAATGAATAGGATCCTCCTTAGAAGCAGCATCTGAATTTCCTTTCCTCTGTGCTGGCTGAGGACTGATTGTAACACACATGCAAAGGAATTTGGCTATAGTGTTTGGCAAAAACAGCACTAAAAGATCTGCTGTTCATTTCAAATTATCAAAAGCCTGTACCCCAATGTGTAGACCAGGAATCGGCTTAACCTCTTAACAAATCCTGCTCCTATCCACTAGTAGGACAATTAAAAGCTGGACTCATATCAGTATTATAATTCATGCTATTTGGCATGGAAAGAAAATATAAACCTCTACACTCTAGAATACAAATCGGATTTGTATATCTTATTATGCAAGTGATTTTTTTTTTTACTTTACGTACAGTATCTGTTGATACAGTGAGCCAAGAAAAAGAATCCAAACAAGGTACACTGTATGGTATTTTCCAGTTTGCTGTTTGATATACTAATTTAAATATCAGTTCGAACTAGTAATATGTGCAACATCTTAACTGTATATAATGTAGCTTAAAATCATTCGCCATTCCCAGCGGAATGGACCAGGAAAAGTCCACATGAATCAATTCCCACTTCTGGATTTCAAGTCGGTTCCAAGCCTCATGATTATTTCTTGATGGAAAAATAGCAGAGACTGGCTGGGAAGTGACTCACTATGTGTGGATCTTGGACTGGAGTTACGGGATCTCGACAACATCTTCCAAACAGCCACATTCACTGAGAAGGGGCTTGTGGGAAATATGAGACTGGAATAAAAAAAAACATTTTTAAAGACGGGGCAACAGAGAGAAAGACCGATGCTGGGAGGGGATGAGGATGACGTTCTGTGCGTGTGATATGTGAGTGTGTGTATAAAGCTCCGTGGCGGGTGGCTGTGAAGTTTGGGGAAGGGGTGTTGGCTGGCCCCTTTGCAGACTTCCTCGCTCAGCCGTGTAGTCGACAGCGGCTCTGAAAGGCGGCATTGTCCCTCTCTGGGCCCTCTCTTCTCTCTCTAGCAGAGTAAACACTGACTACAGCAGCTGAGCGGGTGGGAGCCAGGATGACCGTGGGGGCCATAGAAAGGATATATGAGGGTGAGGAGGAAGCAAAGGGGGAAGATTCCTCAAAGAGAGAGAGTGTGTCCTTTCTAAGAACCCTATCGCCCATTCTCCTGTGTGAATCTTCCACACCTGAGACAAAGTGTCCGTCTCAGTCCCCTGCTTTGGAAAGGTGGGACGGTTAAGGAGTGAGGTTGCGAAGGAGGGCGTCAGGTCAAAGGAGGGCTGCGTGTTTCAACACCTCTGTTTACTGAGGCTCCGTTGACTCGAATTATAGCTGACCCTGCTCTGACAGTCTGATCCTTAGCTTGATCTGAGATCTGTACAGGGGGGATTGGGTTTCACTTCAGTCTGCTTCGTCCGATAGCACTGAATTCAGATCCAACCTGCAGCATCACAAAATAGAACTGTGCAGTTTAATGCGATTATGTTACAGGGCATGAAATTGTGTTGTGTAATATTTTGCTTTCGGTAAGGCTTTTAGAGGGTGAGAGAATGAGTATGTGTACACATTTTGTGCGACCTCCTCTGAGGTCGGCTGTAACTTAATCTCCCTCCTGCTGTGACCCTGGGAGGTGTTCTGTAGGAGGTAAGCCATCTCTCTCCAGGGCTTCTCTGCTCTTTCTCACTCTTTTTCCCCCCATGCACACACACAAACAGAGACCAACTGGGATGAGATAACAGCACTAAAAACACAGAGCCTTGGAAATATGCCTTATTTTCTAACAGTCTGGACTCAAGCCTTCACCAAGTACCACATGCTTTCCCTCTTCATAGAATAAGAGTTATTCAAAGGTTTTAAAGAAGAAGTACAGACAAAAAGCTTTAAAACCAACAAGGTAGACCAGTTTGTTTGCAGTCTGTTTGTGTACCATCATCCTGGCAGGTACTTCAATAGTATCCACCTTCAGGGCTGACCACAAATGTGAACTAATTTTGACCTAAGGCTTGATTAAGAAAGGGTTACCTGTAAAACCAAAAAGCGCCTATAATGACTTTTTATTTCTCAGCTTCTGAAGTTATGTTTGTGAATTAAAAGAATATTGTGCCAAGTTGTTGTAAATTCTGCAGTTCTGTGCTTTTGCAAAGCACATGTTAAGACCCAGAATTAGTCATGTCTAGGCCTGCTGGTCTTTTGATCCATCAGCTGAAAAGGATAGGGTCAAAGGTAACAGACTGAGGTGAAGGTGTGGTGTGACCCCCGAATTCAGACAATTGGACTTTACGTCTGCAATCCAAGCCAAAAGAAAATAAAGTATCTTTTTCAAATAGGCTCTGGCCACCAATTCTCTGTGAATGAGGCATAAGATTTAGCTTCTCCATAGTTCTTTTTCTTAAGCTATCATGTGGTTATATCAGAGGTCAGTGTCTCATTAGAATCAGTAGATTTGTTAAGCAGCTTTGTCAAAGCAGCTTGCAAGTATATGTTTCATTTTGTTTTTTTATTATCCTGTTTTGGAATAGACAGGTTGTAAATATGTGCCTTACATTCATGAGTCTGTGAGCCATTTTGCAAAGTCATTAAAACATCTAATGTAAATTTCCCACAAGATGTGTTTACATTTCTTGGACCAAGACGTAAGTTGGTTTGCAACCAAAGTTACCTTTCATTGCAAGAAAAAATATTTATTTATCCTTCTATTAGAGTCAATACTCTATTTAATTTTCTATTTTCATCACTGATTCCATTTTCAATCACTAGTTAATAAGATTATTTTTCTTAAACCAGTTCCACTTTACGTTGAATCTTTCTTCCTGTTTTTCCTTGACTCATGGGTCATAAAAACAACCACGAAAACTAAAATGGAATCTATATGAATATCCAGTCATTAATTTACATGTTTTCTATTTGAAGCAACATAAAAGCAGACCCAAACACAGTCACTCATTCACTCCCAGTTGTGTCATTACTGACGTGTTTTGAGGTAATAACCACTACTGACCTCACTTCTGCTGGCTCATACACACTCCCTCCCACAACACCCACCCCCATCTCACATCCTCTAATGGATCACTCAATACACAAGCACATGTACAGCTGAGAGATGTCTTTTTTTTTCTTGCTTCTGTGGTCCGCAGCCAGCCGCCTCCTCAGACAGAGAACCTCAGTTTCCACTACTCCTTCTTCGGGCCTCTTATACCTTCTTTCTCTCTTTCTTTACTCCTTTATTATTTGTTAGATTTTTTTCTTTCACATTCAAACTCCTGTTTCTCCAGTAAGTTTGTTGTTCTCTTTTTCCTCTCTCATCTCATTCTTCTCTGACCCATAACACTGCAGCACTCCCCTAGTTTTAAGATTTTATTGCAGTAATTTACGAGGTTCACATCCGTTCCACAAAAAAAAAGAATCACAGAGCTCATTCACGTTTGAATTTAAACTTATTCGCTTCTATTTTGAACCCTGCAGCAAATACAGAGGATCTTAGATAAGATTATGTAATAGCAGTGGCACCCCTGGGAGAGGGCTCATGAGGAAAGAACAGTTTGAGCAGTGCTGGGGTCGCTATGGCAGGAACACAGAGAAATGGTGGCATTAGCCTGCCTCAAAAGGAAGAAATAAGCACAAGATTGCATGTTCTTTCAGCTTTTGAAAAAGAAAATCAGGAATAAGTCGCCAAGGAATAAAACATGAAAAGAAAGTAATGATAGAAAAGGAGAAGATTTGAGACCAAACAAGGAGCAGAGGAGAAAAGAGTGAGTACGAAAGGAAGGGTAGAAAAGGGAGGGATAGATGAAGTCAAGCAGGGAGAGAGTGCAACAGGAAGCCTCTAAGCGAGCTACTGATGGCCTCCAGCCAGAGCTTTCAGACACGGAGGAATTCCAGGCAGAAGGCAGGGAGGGAGGGAAGGTGCCAGGAGGGAGAGAGGCACCGAACGAGGAGGGCGGGTCGCGCTTGCGGTTTGTTGTCAAACGGAGACTGCTACAAGGAAAAGGAAGAGCACATGCTTAAAGCAATAGCTTAGTGGTTTATCATTGTCATTTTTATCACAATGCAAAACTTTGGACATATCATGTAAGATTTAAGAAATTATTGGAGATTCCCAACATGTCATACATTTGTATTTTTTCTCTTGGAATGGCGGCGATGTATCCATGCACAAGCAAGCTTTCTAGGTATAAAAAAAGTCATGTAAAAGATTATGATAAAAATAAATTCCTGAATAATATAGAGAACACTAACACATTTTATATATTTACATATGTTAAACACTTAACTTCTTAAACAATGATCTGTATTTGTATTGTCTTGTTTTTTAACTTTATTGGTTAACTCCCTTTATAACATTCCACAAGAATTAATTGGAAAAAGTTCAATGAAACGCAGGTTTCTTTGAGCCCAACATGCAACATGTCAGGCATATATAGTAGTCTCACATTCAGCCATTTTAATACTTTGAAAAAATGCTTAAATAAAAACATAAACAAGTAAAAAAAATAATGGATGCAGCCCTTCGATATTTTCTAGACACCTCACAAGCTTATGCTAATGTTTTGTGATGGATGTTCTTTGTCCCTGAAGTCGACCAATCAGTGGTTAAGAAGTAATGTTTAAAAGCAAAAAGTAAGTTTGTAATAAGTCTGAATAATGTTCCGCACATACTCACTGCTACCGTTAGCTCATTCAGGGGACAGAAAAGAAGACATCTCGAAGACGCCTGTATTTTATTAATTTGTTTTAAAACCCTCGATTCCATCTAGTTTAGCATAAAGCTAAATTGGGACATGACTGATCTATGAAAATCACTCTGACTGAAATTTTGTATTGTGTCAGTAAGCTTTAATGGTTCCTAAACCAGGGATTATTACACAGCACAGTGACCTGACTAAACTGATGGTAGGTGGGTGGACTGATCCCATCCATAAAACATTATCCATCAATGTAAAACACTTTTCTTTCACCAATAACCATTTTTCTTTGTCTTTAATATTGTCTAACTGCTACCAAAGACACTTTTTCTCTTAATATCTTAACTCAGCTATTCATTAGACGTGAGTTCCAGGGCTGAATTATCATAACATTGTTTTACTGGCTAAAAGCAATCTTCTGAGCTTTTTGACAGAGCAAATGAAGAAAAGAGGCTGGTGTAGCCAGAGAGCTTGGCTCAACAGTGGCACTGGACTTGGAAACCCCCCATCTCACCACACCCCAGCCTCAGTCGATTTATTGGACTTCTAGTAGTTGCTGTATGACACGAGCGGTGATTGAGAGTCCACGTGCAGGAACATGTGTTTTCAGTCACCGATTCGTTTTTCTCCCACCGACTTGATCTTAAAAAATCACACAGGGTTGAGGACTTTTTAAGATGAATTAAGAGTATTAAGCTAAAGTGTATCAGGACAGAAATCAGTAGCAGTTTATCTTCCAGAGGACGATTACTTTGTTTGATAATCGCAGAGCAGAGAACCTATCCAAGGCTTATGGTACTTTACACAAAGATACCAAAGGCTTTGAAGAGTGGTGAGTAATGTTACAATAACGTGGGGCATTTCACAATATCACAGTTTTGTAGTGCAGCAAAAGGCAGCAGGAACCAATGAACGCAGCATGAGGTCTACCAAGCGTGAGAAGAGAAGAGAAAGAACAGAAAAGAAAAGAAAAGAGGAGACGAGACTCTCAGGGGATGGGCCTGACACCCCAACCCTGAAATAATCTAACCTCAAGTAACTTGCTGAGTCTCTTTACCTCCAGCTGTGAAAGCAACTCCAGCCCTCACTCCTCATCTTTCTGATCCCACACCTTCGTTTAAACAAAAACCTGCCACATTTCTGCTCCCCCCCCGACTTCCTCTTCACCTGCTTTAACTGCATCCACAATGCTCGTCATTTTTTCCTAGACTTCCTTTTCCTCTCCTTAATCAACTCCCCTCACGTGTATCTTTTGCTGTTCTCTAGCCCCAACCCCCTTGCTTTTCAGTCCATTTCTGTGCCCCCCCCCCCCCCCCCCCCCCCCCCCCATCCCCCCGCCCCTGCCCGCACTCACTGGGTCTGGAGTTGGTTCCTCCGCCAAGCAGGGGCGTCACCACACCAAGCTCGGTAGGAAAGCAACAGGAGAGGAAAGCAGGGAGGTAGGGAGATGAAAGAAAAGTAGGAGCGGAGCCTGGAGGGACGGAGGAAAACAGTCTGAGGCTGCGTGTGCTATCAGCGAGTACATGGTAAAGAGGGCCGCCATAAAAGTTTTACAGTTTGTGCTCGTTCACAGATAAACTTTGGTCAAATGTGATTTTGTTCTGTGTGCATGTGATGAGGTGTGTGTGAGGGGGCTGTTGTAAATCCCCTTAAATTTACTGAAAGAACTTTTGTAAGCAGCCGATCCCGGACAATCGAAGCACACAGCGTCCACGCTCCTCTCCTCAGCCCTCCAGCCAGCTGTGTCTGTTTTGCTGGAATTGCTGGACGTGTATTTCAGAAGTGATGGCGGTCCTCCCACACCAAACGCTGTCACTCCAGCTGACTCACACCAACATTAGCATTATTGCAGCATGAAATGCAAATAACGTTCATAGGGATGGCATTCACATACTAGCTCTTGAAGCTGGTACTTCTCACAATACTTCCTTCTCTCCATATTTGCCCTGTGTGGCAGTTCTGATAACACACATGTATACTGTGTGTACACAATGGACAAGCAGCGGTACGCCACATTCTTTTCATTGTAAGGCCGCATCCATGCACAGAGTAATGTTATCCAACAAAGTTTCAAAGGTTTTTAGGCAGGTGGGCATAAGTGTATATATCCAAATCAACTTTACACACATACCACACAGGAACAGCCAGATTTGAAGAAGCAAGCCTCCCCTGAAGGCAGCAAAAGTGAGCACAAGGTCAGGTCAGGAATGCAAAGCACTGGCACCTGCCTAAATCTTTAAAATACCAGCTTCCCTCAGCACACATACAAAAGACTTGTGGCCGCTCCCTAAAACCCATTTTAGGATTTAAGCCTTTAGAGAAATGGCTTCAGTTAAAAAACATAAAAAAACTAAGCGATGCATCTAACCGAATAAAAGGCTGTGTGAATGTCCAACAGTTAAAAGCATGTATAAGATCCAGAGTTAAACCAATAATTATGTGTATTGTAACACCAGTTCTTAGCCACCAGATCAGAAGAAATTAGACAATATCTGGAAGCTTCCCATTCCTTGTATTGCCTTTTCTCTCACATAACTAACAGGTCGGAGGTAGTATTTCATGGCATGCATGTGGAAAATGCAGTGGAGAACTAATAAGCGGCAAATCTGAATTTAGCTCCAGTTGCAGGATATATACTATCTATTTTTGGGGTAAGAACTTGAAGTATCAGGCCAGGGCTTAGGGGTTAAACTCCACATAACTAAGAGGCAGAAGCTGCAATGCTCTTATAAAACACTGTGCAAGCAAACTTATATGCCTGTGAGCTGCATACTGTCTGTGTGCTGTAGAGTTCAGACCAGTTCAGAGTACTGTGGTACCGCTCCAGCTTTGGGAGGGGTGCGTCTGTCTCACAGTCATTTCCTGGACGGGGATATTATGGCACCACATGCATGAGAAACAAACCCCTTTCACATCTCCAAACCAACCAGAGCCACCTTCATTTCATGCAACTCAATAAGACAAGGTTACACAGGGAAATCTCTGGGAAGCAGGTCTTCTTATTCAATAGCCACGGTAATATGATTCCAACAACAACTTTATGCAATACGGCCTCGGGGACATCGGGGGCAATACATGAGGGTGTGAACCCTGTGCACGATGTCTCAAAACTTTGCAGCTCTTTCTCATTAAATATCGTGGATGGCTGCACACTATCCGTAGACAGGGCTGGGTGACACCTGTGCAGTAAACCATGCAGCACAGCAAAAGCAAAGCAGAGTGGAGGGAACAGGGCCAGATGTGTCCTAGACAGTGTGTATTTGTGAGCATGGCAGTCCACATTCCTAGTCTGTTGTATGTAGAAAGAGGAGGGATGGGACAAGCAATCAGCTTCCCAAGCCGGCGCGTATTGAAAAGGAAGGAAAACAGGAAGAGGGAGCAATACAAAACAGAAGAGAGCAATTAGTAGATTAAGAGACGTAAAGAGTGTTTGCGTGAGCGTCATGAGGGCTGCTCAGAAGAAGGACTTTCAACTTTTTAAAATTTGGTTCTGTGCCCTATAATGTCAGCCGTACCTCCATTTAGCCCCGTCCCCACCCCCCCTCTCCCCTGTGGTCACAGATATGCATGTAAACACAAAACTTATGTTGTCTTTTTCCTCATGGAGCTCCACCAACTTAATGGCAGCGCTGTGTTCTCCCTCCTCACATGACGTGCCTGTTTTTCTCTGAGTAACCCTCCACGAAGCGCCCCCCCCACCCACCAGCCCACCCACCCACACTCCACCACAACTGGCAAAAGGACAAGGTCAATATGACAGTCCTTTCTCTCTTCTCTTTGTTTCAGCCCCTTTCCTTTTTCTCCCTGTATTTTTGTGTTCTTGCTCAGCTAAGTGACAAGCTCCACCCTGCAGCTTTCATCTCTCGCGGCTCCATCCAAGAGAAAGAAACTGCAAAAGAGAGCAGAGAGACAGATGCAAAGGGACAGATGGGGGACGGCTGAGATGGCGAGAGACAGAGTTGAACATAATGCTGTAAAATGGAGCAGCACTAAACTCTTGACTTAAATGTGTTGACACATCCAATTTGTGCGATCTGTTGGAGACCAGCATGAAAAGGACGTAGGGCTGATTCCTTTTTTTCATTAGCCGGAATTCGCTAAATATCGAGAGCTAATAAATGTGCTGAAGACTGATTGCAATCATACAGCAAATTGTCAGTGTTGGGAAGAACGAGAATTTAATTTATCGTTGAAGGTCAGGATGACACTCACGCCCCTTTTCTCCTGTTCTGAATCTACACTGACATTTAGAATCAGTTTAGGAATTGCTCTCTATGACTGTCGTCGGTGGAGACACAGCCAAGGATTTCATTTTACAATAGTTCCAGTCAGCAGTCAAGATGGCCACTGAAAGCACAGCTACTTTTAGCCACCTAATAAAAACAGTAAGGCTATTTTGTCTAAGCATCTTCGGTCAGGACGAGTCTCAAAATGCAACCTCTAAAACATCTCATTATTACATAAGACTCCCTCATAATAAGAAAAAACAACCATGGTACATGTGAATTAAATTACTGCTGGCAACATCTCCAAACACCACAGAGAAGGTAAACACTCACAGGCCAAATCTGTTTCTCCCCGTCTCTTTTCCTGCATGTATAAAATGAAGAATGTCTTATATAATGTACATGTTGTTTAAGAAGCTGGGGAGTGGGCTCATGGAAAGAAGAAGAAAACGTGAGTGAGAGAAGGAGTGGAGGGGGGGGCTGAGTGGAGTTAAACATGAGAAGGAGATGGAGTCTCTGGGAGTTAGGGATTGGGGGTTGGAGGGGGTTGACAAGGGCAAAGTCTGGAAGCTAGCTGACAGGATTGGATATGCCCAGACAGAGAGCCAGGCCCAGACTTGAGGGCCTTATTTGAATCCAAGAAATGCCTCACCCATCTCTCCCTGGTCCCCTTCTCTTAAAAAAGGCTAAAAAAAAAAGAGAAGTTCACCATCAGTCCAACTCATTTCGCCCTTCCTGGTAAGTGACTCCTTGCCCATGCTTTTGTGTTCAACCAAACATGCACAAACGTACCCCAGACACACTGAACTGTTGTGGTGCTATTCAGGATATACTGGAGAAGCTGGGGTGCTAAGCAAGCAAGTAAATAATAATACAAACCAGCTGTGTTTCCACTTAAACAGCTCTGTAAGCATTTTACTCAACGGCTCGCACCTCTCTGAACTAAGCTGCATGATATCTAAAATACAGAAATTAAATTTGCTACTACTATCAGTAGATAGCCTACTGATAGATAGCAGATGGCAACCTACGGGATGCTAACTAACAATAGAAATGTAACAGAGACGTTGACCATGTCTTAGATTTCCTCATTAACTTGTATTTTATTTTTCCCCTGCTCCAGACAAGGTTTGGGTATGGTCTGATGGACTTTGCAAGATAAAATTCTCTTATGCTAGAAATACTGAGCTGGGAGTGAAAAGGTGCTTTGCAGAGAATGAGAGGAGGTAGGGCGGGGTAGCAGGAGTAAAGCGCTACGTTGCTGTGTTTATTTTGGAAATGCAGCCCTGCAGACTTGCAGCACAGAAACTGACTGCTAACGTTAACCATGAAAAAGCTAAGTGATGTCAAGCAAAAGGTGTTGAATAGATCATGTATCCCGGTGGGTACCGTTTTAAGCCACCCTGGGGACAGAGGAATGGTCTGCTCCGGGAGGAAACAGCGAGGACGTGAGGTGATTAGCGGTTACAGTTTAACTGCAGAAAAATGCATGGTGTGTGAGCCACACCAGCCAGGAAACAAAGTGGTATGCACTTGTGTCTTAACTTTGCAAGTTAAAATGAGTCAACTTTTGTTTCCACTCGGTCTATTCTTAATGTACTGGTCCAAGAATCTGACCATCGACCCACACAGACATCACTACGCAGCACTCCACAGACTGTGCCACTAAACTGGCACATGGTAACCATTAGTGATAAGAACTTTTGTGGAAAAAATGTAAAGTTCTGAACCGTAATAATATGTGAGCTGAAAGCCATTTACTGTCATTTACACAATTAACTAAAGTTGAGCTATTGAGGAAGATCAATTTCATCCAAACTTTATATGAGTCACACCGATGTCAGCGTTGTAGGGTTGTTTCCACATGGAGAGCACAGATCAACGTCTACTGTGATAATAATAAGTCTTCTAAGTACTTTAATTACAAAATGAGTGTGTAAACACCTGAATCATGGTATTGTGTTGGTATATTGTCGTACAAATCAACGATAAAAAAGGGGGTCACTTATTCAAACCTCACAATGCATCCCTAAAAAAGTATCCTTTCCTTTGCAGTTTTAAAACTATAAATTCCATGCTTTCCTAAACATTAATCAATGGACATATGATCTCAGCTAGACGCACAGTGGTATCACCTGGTAAAGAGATTGGATTGGGGATCCAGTGGGATAGAATGCGCAGCTCCACTGAGGAGACATAACATACTCAAAGGGTAGCATTTCATCTTTTGACCATCCCGATCTATGACTCGCATAGCTGTCAATTTTGGCACCAACTCTCCAATTGCAGCCACATAGCTGACTAGCCCGTCATGATATCTAAAATAAAGCAGCCTGTGAAGATTAATGCAACAGTGTATCAGGTGCCTTGTTTTCACAGCATGCTGCCTCATTCACTGACCACTATAATCCTCCCTCCCCTGCTGCTAAGTTGCCTTTCAGCTTGACCGTAATCCTCAGCAGCTACAGCACCCCACTGTGATATTAATTCAAACACTCAAACTGGCTCTACCAGTTTGTGCAGCCTAACTTCTCACGGGCCGGTAGTGCTCCCTCACAGTCTCGCTTCCCACATAGGTTAGCAGCTTTGCATTGCACTGTTTGAAAAAAAGAGAATTTGTCATATTATATAGAGATAATGTGCAAAAAAACTACGCAATGAAAGAAGCCAATTGATTGCGCTTTGTCTTATGTCATATGTGGTACACTTTTACTGCCTAATTTATAAACCTGAGCAAAAGTGCACGGTGGATTCCCACTACCCCTGAACTGCACGCCTGCTGAACGCTTTCTGACGCAGGACTATGCGGTTAGGGTCCACCTTTTCCATTATAAACCAGCAGCCATTCCCATCACTGTTTCTGACCTCAGATGAATGATGTCACACAGTTGCAGTGTGGGGTAAAATCTCAAGACCTATGGAAAATTGGGGAGGGGCTGACAACACCAGCTATGATTTGATTTCAGGGAATCACGTGGTGGGAAAAATAAAAAAAACTTTACGGTGTCAGACTTGTAGCTCAAACCAAACCTTGCTGTGTCTGTCAGCAAGAAGCTGTGTTACATGTGGCTAGAAAAATATACCGCAAACTGTCTGCCAGCACCAGCACACACACACACACACACACACATCCTTTGAGAGTGGAATGCCACCACAGAGGTGCACAGCTGGAACCTTGCATACATCTGGCTCATCGTGTTGACGAGAGATTATTCTCTGCTGTAACTAAAATCTAGGAGCAAGTGTTTTCGACTGAATATCCAGCGCCGACGGTGGTGGATGACTCTCCGACCGACCTTGGGCTTTCTCTTCAATGGATGCCACGGTTGACCTGCTGCTGAACTGATCATCAGCTGATTGGATAAACAATGCACTGAGCGGGCTGCGGACGTGTGCAGCACCTGTGATCACAGTTCAGAGAAGGTTTATGGGTTTAAATAACCGGGGCCTGGAAGAGGGAAGAGGAAGACCGAATCAAATGTTCCTTCCTGTGTACAATCTCTTTCACTGCTCCACTTCCCCACATGCTTTCACACACGCTCAGTAGGCCGCTAACCAGACCTCTTGCAGCCACTGCAAACTATTTGTTCGGCGGATTCTCTCAGACGCCCTCACGACATAATGATTATGGAGCACCTCACAATCACCTTGGAAATATACAATCATCCGGCTCTGATCCGGAATGCTCCTCTCGCCCCCGAGTGTGCCTCGATCTACATTGTGGCCTAATGCTTTTTAATGATCAGGCCTTATTCCCCTCCAGCACAGACTTTGTTAGGACAGCCTTGACAGGGCTTGGCTCTCTCCCCCGGCATCCTCTGGAACAATAGGCCCATGGGAGGCAGCCAATGGGGAGAGGGTCCATGGCAAACTCAGTCCCAGTGAGCACACAATTAGGCACAGGGACAGAGAAATTGCTTAATTGGAGGAAAATAGCTCTTTATCCAGGCCTCTCTGCCGGTGCTCATCCTAGCCCCCTGTGCGACATGCCTGGCCCCATCTCACTTTGAACTAGGCTAAATTAAATTGATAAAGATGTCACCGGTTAGTCCAAACGATCACTTTGTGTAGAATGTGTTTATGGAGTGAATCTGTCATTGTTATTCAAACCACACATAACAAACACTGATGCTAAGTTCTAGCATCTGTAGACGAACAAAACACTTTAACGTGAAAATAGAATCCTACTGAGATTTGATTTGAAAGGGATGTGGCTGTACAGTTGACCCAGCTGCTTTGTTTACCAATACATGGCTGGTTTTTCATGACCGCAGTCTGCAGACGTTGAACTCTTTATCAGATGCCGTGACAAACATCAGTAAGCTCAGCACAAGCCTGTATCTTGCACAACAGCTGGCTGAGCTGTGATGTGCGCCACTATATAGGGCAGGATTTGTGACAGTGCTCTAAAAATGTCTATCACAGTTAAGAAGTGGAGGAGACGATGCAGACTCGTGGAAAAGCTCGTCCCGGTGCCGAAGTGGCCACTGACACGTTTTTTCTGCGTAAATGGCACACACACACACACACACACACACACACACATCCGGCTGAGGCACGCTCGCCATCGCGACTGGCCTTGGATATGACAGTACGGGGAGTCCGAGCTGCAGGATTTCGGTTGCGCCGCTAGAGAAAATAGGTCACTGCCCTGTTTGAACTCGTGCAGTTTCTCACATTACAGGGGAGAGCGCTCACACCAGCACAGACACGCACGATAATGTACGCAATGGGCATAATTTGACATGCGATAATGGATTCATAGTGGCTTACCTTACAGCGAAAACGCCGTGGATTGATCTGAGATGTCTCCGGTTTGGTCCACGTCCACCCGGACACAAACTTCTCAAGTCCTTGGGTTTAAACAGCGTCGGTGTCAAGTGACTCCTTGTCAGTTTGTTGCCTTTTCTTCGATAAAAACGGAAAAAAACAGCTGACACGTCTTGGGGAAATAATTCTAGGTGTCTGGAGAGGCGGTCTGTTTCTAGACCATTGTCAGAAATATTTCTAAGCTTGGAAAAATCCAACATAAGCGCAAACCCAGCGTATGTGACAGCTGGTTGTTCAAATAGAGACTAATGTATGGGTTGACAGCCTTGTCTCTTGTCGAAGAAAGATATTTGGCATGCTATCATACCGCTGAAAACCCGTCAAAAAGTGTAAACACCCGGATCCATGGACTGAACTCTCCCCGTTTAGGAAAAACAAAGACCACTGTTGTTTTGCATCAAAAAGCGCAAAGGTGATTTCTTCCCTAATTCAAAGCGCATCCAACGCTGGTCAAGTAGGGGTTTCCTATGGGTGGTCGTGGCTCTCCTGGGGGGGGTGGGAGGGCAGTTCAGACCAGAGGGATGGCACGCAGTGGTGGATTGGAAAGATAGGGCGGGTTGGCGACGGGGTGTGGGATTGAGGAGGAGGAGGAGGAGGAAGAGGAGGAGAACCGTCTCCTTCTTCTTTGGTGCTTTTCCAGATGTCGAGGTAGGCCAGTTTTCTCTTCTTTAGCGCAGTTCTCCTGGATTTCCTCCTCTCTCTTTTTTCTCCCTTCTTCTCCAGACTCGAGAGGGGACGCTGAGTGCTGATGGTAGTCTCCCCCGCCACCGTCTGACGCGCACAGACCGCCGCCCGGAGCCCAGCAGCCAGCAGCCCGTCAGGACCAGCCCAGAGCCTGCCTGCCAGCTCAGCGCATGCTTACTGCTCCGCCCCTCCACCGTGGGCAGTCCCCGGCTCCTCTCCAAGCTCTCCCCTTCTCCCGTCTGTCCTCACGGTCATCTCCCCGTCTCAGCTCCCCAACGACAGTACACAATATCCACCACTGCTCCGTCTTCTGGACCCAAAGACAGTGTTTTTGTTGTGTAGTTTTCTACTTTTCTAATTCGACCAAATATATGTGCAACACATGCAAAAGTTGAATATTGTCAACAGTCACATTTGTTTTTCAAAAATACAGTTATTAAAGATACAAAATTACACAGTAAACCAGGAGGAAAAAGGTTGCTACCAAATATGTGAAAGCTGAATTAAACTGCACTAAGAATATTTCATGTTGCACTTGTTGACAGTGTTTATATATTCAGGTATTCTGGAGCACGTCCTTTAGGATACCTGTCACAAAGTCTTACATTTGACAAAAAGGCATTTTGGATGAAATCGAACAGTTGCAACCTTACCAAATACAACTCAGTCTGTAACCCTTATTTTTCTAAAGACTGCCAAAAGCTTTTATGTCTGTTTAAAACCAACACTAGGGAAATTGAGCAGTTTTTCTGTCCCACCTGGAGACCATTTGACATCACTGTCTTTGAAGTCATGAGTATCTGGTATTTGTTTGGATTTTCGTTTCTCCTAATCTAATTGACATCTTGCAATAACATCATCTCAATATTGTATTTCAGGAGCTGGGGAGGGTGGTGATGAACTTATAGAATCTGAGTGGAAAAGGCTGCATGGAAAATAGCTTTGCTGAAAATGAGAGCTCTCTGTTTTTGTCATTACAATATTGTAATGTTTATTTCTTTTTCAGCAATAATTTGGGTTCCATTACAATATATTCAGCTCAGCATTCAAGTTAATCATTAGATATGACATGAAACATGAAAAACTGTAAAGGTTTTTCACTTGTTTTTGTTTTTTTATCTTAAGCATTCCATGTATTCTCATGGCTGATACATTATCATGAGATGTTCCTGTCCTGTGCATCCTGTCAACCAGAATGGGTTATAAACTCTGTTCCATATCATATCTGCTGCCTGTTGTGGAGCCTTAGCTTTTAAATAGCCACTAGAGGGCATAAAGCAATCTTATATTAGATTGAAGTGCCTCATGGATGCCTATGAGAATCCTGTCATTAGAGAAAGAAAATCCAAATGTTCAATGTTGTGATTCATGAAGAAATGAAAAACATTTTATGTTCCCTAACTTCATTTTTTTAATGAATATCTGGATATCCTAACACAATCACATTGGCATTAAACAAATCCAAACCCTGGATACTTATTGTGTTGATTCAGTAAAAAAAAAAAACTTAAACAGTAAGAATTTATTTATTTATTTGTCTTTAATTATGCACTTTTCAGTCTTTCAGTAATGTTGTTTCCAAATGACATGGGTCCATGCATTAGCATTGCGTGCATATTCATACTAAACTTTTTACAGGTTAAACAAATGACTACATCATTATCTGAACATTAAGGCTTGGTCTAGTAGTCCGTCACTACTTGCAATGAGCCATGAAGGAGCAATCACGTCAACAGTCATATCCATGAGGTACCTTCTCAGGAAAGAAAAAGGCAGATAATTGTATGTGTAGGGATCCGAGACTTGTGATACCCCCAAAGGTCCTTGTCATTTTAGAGGGCCCTTTAAAGACCTCTAAATAAATATGACAACTATGTACCTTGGGGTGCAGTTATTAGCTATGTAGGCTATATAAGTCACAGACGTAACTCAGGAGACATTATTAAACTCCTATTGTGCCCCTATTTTTGACAGTGTATCACTATCATATTTGATTGATTGGAATATATGATGTTTATTGGAAATCTCAGTCAGGCAGTGTTTTAAGTTGTGGTTAAATGTGTGTTAATGATTATTCTATTTCACCACACAGAAATGACACAGTTAAACCGCATTTGAGTGACAAAAAATACACTTAATGTAATAAGTCTGATCAAAAGCATTTAGTGCAGCCTGAAAACTGTGCAGTTCTTCATAGAAAATGTGAATCATGTCTAATATTTATACAATAATACACACATATCTAAGTTATTTATTTTTTCTATCAATCTGGTTATGGCACTTAATGCTATTTTTGTTTACTTTTCACTGAATAGAGGAATGTATTTCTTTTTTTGGAGCTTGACAGCTATTTTCTCTTTCTCAAAGAGTAAGAATAGTATTTACATAATATAAAATCAACCCATAGGAACACAATCTGATCTACAGAACCTGTCTGGTGACATAAGAGGAAAAAATATTACTCGTGCCTATGAGTTATAAAGTTGTGTGCACGAGTTAAATAAGATAGATAAGTGATTTTTCTTTAGAATTTTTGAGTAAGAGAAAAGATATTCCTCTATTGTTATGCCGACGGGCTCCGTACTGATCTGTTTATGTACATTATTACTTAAACTGGATTCATGGTTATTAGGACCTGTTCATCTGACGTTTTCAACAATACAAGCGTTATGAAATACAACTCTTTAGTTTTTATAATGTTATATTTCAAACATTTCCCCAGAAAACTTTCATTTAAATCACTGCTCCACCACCACTTCGATGATCATTCACAGCTGTGCTCTTCTGGAATACTGGGGCTTTCAGATCGGCCCCATTGTTACTATTCGCCAACGTGCGCCACCACGCCTGTAAACCTGCTGCCGCTTCCGGATGGCGGATCAAATTCACCGCCTCCATTTTGTACCTTCGCTACAATCGCACACTTTCCTTAAAACACACACACACGCACACACACACTCACACACGCACGCACACGCGATTGATAAATTAGGTTAGAATAATGCATCCTGCGGTGCAGCCACGCTCGCATCCAAAATGGTGAGCTCCCAGCAGCCGTGCGCGGCCGCCTGCAGCAAGCCTGTCCCTGGAAGCCCCCCCCTCCCCCCCCCCCCCCCCCCCTAAACCCCCCTACACCCCCCCCCGGTCCGCTGTTGCTGTGCAGCGCTGCCAGCTCGTCAGCTGATCTCTGTTGTTCGCTTATCGCAGCTGTTGAAGTGTCCGCCCCTGTGGAGCTGCCGCTCTCCTTACCGCGCCACAACATTTCCCTCAGTTATATGGATAAACAAGTAGTTTTAAGTATTGTTTCACAGCCACATGTTTTTTTTCTTACACTAAACGCCAACCCTCTTTTTTTTATGAATGATCGGGTTAGGCCCCCCTTTTTTTTATACAACATGCAGGAAACGAGTCATGTGAGGGGTAACGTTCAGGCTCCCTCTGACCCGCTTGTAATCACCAACTGTGGGGTTGCTGTTTATCAATATTTGATCACGAATACGCTGTCAACGTTGTGTCGTAATTCCATTAAAGGTAATTTAATCTAGTTGTGCTCGGCGTGCGTGGCTCCCTGTGGGTGTATTCCTGCGCTAAATAGTCCTTTGTTTACACGCAGTCCCCCGTCTCTGCGGAAGGAGGCTTTCGGTAGTGCGGTGTGTGACTCCTACCAGCTGTTTCCCGCCTTGAAAGCCATCCGATCAGCTGCGCGCACACACACACACACACACACACACACTCACACACACACGGTCATGCAGAGGGAGAAAGCAGGGGGGAGGGAGACAGAGAGGTAGAGCGCCACACACAACGAGGGAACCCCATCAGCTGGAAGTCGAGTAACATTACAACTCTCAGCAGCCTCAAAGAACTACATTAGGCGGTCGAGAGGATCGTATATTCTTTAAGGATTTATCCCACGTCAGATCACGGTTTTTTTTTTGCTGCTGAACAGTCATCGTTTTGCGTTGATTCCACGGAGACTGCTCTTTTTTTTTTTTTTTTTACTGGGGGACCAAACTGGCGAGGAGCGAGCATGGAGTATTTCATGGTACCAGCTCAGAAGGTGCCCTCATTGCAACATTTCAGGAAAACGGAGAAAGAAGTGATCGGTGGTCTTTGTAGGTACGTGTTCCGCACGTTTTCCACCCTAGGCGAGGTGGGAACTATTATTGTGTGGAGAAGCATGTGCTGGGAGCACACGCACTTAGCGATGTCGCTGAGGCAACATGCTTGGTCTGATCTGTTATTGTGTACACGACCCTCTCGCGGGCAGCTGCGGGCATAAATTAACATCAAACACGGAGATTCAACTGAGAAGGAGCGGACGGGGGTTTCTGCTACCACCACGCAGTCACCTGCGTGGTATTATTTTCCACATTTGCCATTAAAATCGATGTATTTTGTGGCTAACAAACACAAACCACGTGGTTCCATGCATACCACGCTGCTACTCCGCTCCGGAGCGCATCCCCGCTCTATTTCTCCGTAAATAATCTCTCCCTGCCGCCTATAGGAGTTGCAGCCTGCATAATAATGGGAAAGGGTACACTAGACTGTGGGGTGCCGGTTGGTGGGGTCTATAGTCGTCGCGCTCGTCGTGGGGCTGGCACATTTCGCTCAAAGCGAGCCGAAGTTATTGTGGGTAGTGCGGCCATGCTTGTGGCTTGTGCTAAAGTAATGAGGGGTCTGACGGAATTGTTTAATAGCGCCACCCTTTTGTTCGCTTATCAAGTGTAAACGAACCGCTGTTGTCAAAATGCCCTCAGCTCGAGCTAGCAACGGTTAAACGAGTGTTTCTGGGCTTTTCGCTGGCGCTATTGAGCCACCTCCATTGCGTCTTTTCATCCCGCACCTCTGCCATGCTGCCTGCCGCATTGTTGTAATGGCGGAGGACACGAAAAGTCTGCTCGGAGCATGGAGGTGGCTTCGGGTTAAACTGCCGACGGGGAATTTTATTTGAGGTTTTAAAAATCGTGTTTCATCCTGGGTATCTGCAAAAACGGCATTTGGTGCTCACGGGGAGGAAGGAAAATTAAAAGTGGTGTTATAAGGGGGTGTGTATGTTGCGGAAGGCCCGTCGATACGTCCGCAGCCCTGCTTGTAGGAGGAGGCGGAGGGATCTGGCGCTGTGGCTGCTGCCGGTAGTCTGGGAAATGTAGTCTTCTCCACCTTTTTTTTCCTCTAAATCCTCACGATAAGTGCAGACGTTTGCTACGTAAGACAAAACGCCCATGATTTGCCCAAAACAAAATTGTTATCTATTTCTTATCTATTTTTAATCAATAGAAAAACATCAGTCGAACATCTGTATATAAATCTGTCATATTTTAACTCTGAGCAAAGTTGGAAACTCATAACTAATAATGATCTGATCTTCTGATGGGGGAAAAATCAACAACAAAATTAAAAGCATTTGAGGCAGTATCTCTAAAAATGTTTATTATTTTACATACACAATCAGTGTTCTTTTAGGCTGACGTTTTGATTTATGACATGCTTACAGATTCATGACAATCACTGAAGCTTTTTTCAAGTTGCCTGGTACAGGTCTTCCCCTCACCAGGCTTTATTCCACCTTTCTCTGTAGTATTTGGTCCTGTTTTGATCCCTGGGTGTGTTTTGTTGGATGTGCTACTGGGCCATTTCATTGTGTATATCCAAATTTAACACTCACACATGCACACGCGCCATTTTTCCTCATCTGTTTCTGCACAATTGTTCCCAGTGTTTGCACTGAGGCAGCTGAGTCAGTACAGATAAGAGCTTGGCAAGAGAGGGTCCCAGAGATGCAGAGGCTGATACTGAAAATGGCTTAGAGTATCCCCTCAGCTGCACATCAGCATCTGCTGGAGCTTTCCTCTGAAATTCCAGCATTGAGATCATTGTAAAAAAGAATACAGACAATAATTGTAGCTCTTACTATTTTACAGATAAAAGAAAACAGATCTTAATGAGGTCTTTCCATATGTTCTGCAGCGTAAAGGAAATGTTTTTGAACAACAGTGTTGTGACGCATGGACGACTCACAACTGGTACATTAGTGGGGATTACTTTGGGGTTTTTACCCATTTCCTGTAAGAGTCATCCTAATAGGTTTGGATGCTTTTCTAGGATATGATTTACTAACATGAACCATAAAATTCCTCTTGTTAAATGGAGCGAAATCCTAAAGATTTTCTGTTTGCATTATTATGACATTTCAGTCTTTGCTTTAGAGATTTGACCGTAATAAGTTTCTAAATACAAAGTAGCGATATTAGTCTGTTAATCTGTTTGTCTCTTGGAAATTCAGATTTTAGGAAACAGTGATGATTCAATAAAGTTTAAACATGATGCCTCTTTTTTTTTTTTTAAGTGTTCTAAGGCTTTTTAAGGGATGATTAGAAATCTGGGGAATGAGTAACACGAGTAGACATAATAACAGCTGTTTTTTTTAGCTTTCTTCTGTATGCCAGCGTAGTATCTGTCATGCTTTAATAGTCAAATGTCTCCTCTTTCGTGACCAGCTAATAAGTCCCTTCTTATCCTCTTCATCCTTTAGTTTGGCAAACATTCCTCTAACCCCAGAAACAGCCCGGGACCAAGAAAGGCGAATTCGAAGGGAGATTGCCAACAGCAACGAGCGTCGGCGTATGCAGAGCATCAATGCCGGATTCCAGTCACTTAAAACACTCATCCCACACAGTGATGGAGAGAAGCTCAGCAAGGTGAGAGTCATCATCAGAGGTGTGAATTAGGGGATGATTTAGATCAAGTAAAGAACGGATTAACTCACTTTCATCCCTGAATTGTAACTTTGCTCCTCAGGCTGCCATCCTGCAGCAGACGGCAGAATACATTTTCACCCTGGAGCAGGAGAAGACACGGCTGTTGCAGCAAAATAGTCAGCTCAAACGAATCATACAGGTGCGGAACAACAGCAAAGTCCTACGCGCAAAAGTATTTCCCCGCCTCGTCCGCTCTGGATGATCTCCAGTTTTAGCTTTCATACAAGCCAGATCTCGCTTTTCTTTGCTGGCTCTCTCCAGGAATTAAGCGGTTCCTCCCCCAAGAGGAGGCGTGCAGAGGAGAAAGACGAAGGCATTGGTTCGCCCGACATCCTGGAGGAGGAGAAGACGGAGGACTTGAGGAAGGAGATGATTGAGCTGCGGCAGCAGCTGGAGAAGGAGCGCTCGGTCAGGATGATGCTGGAAGATCAGGTGACCAGGGAAACCCGCAACAGCGCTCACAGTCCAGACGTCCAAAAGCTGCCGCGGCTGACATTCTTTTAAACCTGTGTCCTCCGTGGCAGATGCGTTCCCTGGACGCTCAGTTGTACCCAGAGAAGCTGAAGGTGATCGCCCAGCAGCTCCAGGAGCAGCAGGCCCAGACGCAGGGCCTGGTCCGTCTGCAGCAGAAGACGCTGGAGAGGGACCTCACTCCAGCCCACAGCCCTCAGGTCTGAGTCTTCCTCTGCACGGCCCTCTGTTGCATGCTTTTACTCATGGACAAGTTCAGCTCTTGTGATGACTAATGTTGTTTTTCATGACTGGCTAACCACCACTATTGCATAAAGACAAGTTTACACAATAGAAATGGCCTGTTCCGCTCATACAGAGGTCAACCAAGGGTCCCTGACTTGTACAAGTGTACTAACTACTGTAAGTCGGATACTTTTAAAGAACTGTGCATTGCGAGTTTATTACCCTAAATTGATCAGTTGGTATCACATGCGTATCCCTGCCCCTCCTTTTTGGGGGGGAAAAATCTTTAAGGAAAACACGTTTTGTTTATTAGAAACAAACGCATACACCCAGAATAATCTGCAAACACGGTCGCACATGACGGAGCCCTCCATGCCGACGGTTAGAGCTGTCAACAGCTTTGACAGTTTTACAGTGTGTCAAGCGAGCCACGCACACATCTCTCGCAGTGCCCATTTCCTGCCACGACAGCTGCAGTGTCCCGTTTCTGCCGGCCCATCCTAACCCAGCGTGGTGCCAGGTAGTTGTTAGGAGAAATCTGTCCGTCCGCGCCAGATTAGCCACGCCGTGCTTAGCGTGGCTCTGACTGCTCGTCCCTCAGACGGCACCATCCGCCGTTTACATCGTCATCGAAACTAGAGTTCACCTTCACAGATGGATAACTGTTGGTATCATGGCTCTCTAATCCAGGCATCAAGCACACGATGGGCACATTTTTGCATGACCAAGCGGGAGAATGTTTCAATTAAGGTGTTTTATTAGCCTACTGCACAAAATTGGATTTTGAGAAACATGTGCCCACAGTGAGGGTTGTTGGTGCTGGTTTCTGATGTCTTGCCCATGCTTTGAGGTCATATTTTAGTGCAGCAAAGTGGCCACGTGAGAATAATGTGAAATGATTGCTCTTCTCTACCAGGTGCTGGCCCCGGCAACCCCCCCTGCGCCCACCCATCACGCCACCGTCATCGTCCCTGCACCTGTTCAGACCCCTCAGTCCCATCATGTCACTGTGGTAACCATGGGCCCCTCATCGGTTATCAACTCAGTGTCCACATCCCGACAGAACCTGGACACTATTGTCCAAGTAAGAGACCTTGCTAAACTAAATTAGTGTTTTTTTTTTTTTTTTCTCACTGTTGCCGGAGGTCTTTGGGAAATCCTGCTGATTTGAACACTTGAGGGTGCTATTGTCCCTGACATTTCTCATCCTTTACCCATTCCCCAAGGCAATCCAGCACATTGAAGGCACCCAGGGGAAGGGCGGGGAGGAAGAGCAGCGGAGGGCGGTCATCGTCACCTCTGGCCGGGTCCTCTCCGACGCGGCGGGCTCGGACACGGCCTCAAACAGCGACGGGCCGGATGACTGTTCACTGCCTTGAGTTTCCTGACGTGACGCGCGCCGCACTCTTGCATACATGCGCACATTTACACATAAGAGGCCCTTGCAGACCAGGGCGAGGAGAGGCGGCAAACTCACAGCACTCTTGTTCTGTGGACTTTAACAGGGCTGGTAGTATGATTGAAGCACTCATTTTTAACAAATTTTTGTTTAGTTTCTTTCTCTCTTTCCAATACTTCAAAAGATTTACAGCGATAGGCAGCCCAGTTAGGTTTACATACACTTACTTTTACTCTCATGCAGTCTCTTCTGCATCTGTCTCTGCTTGTCTCCAGCCCCTGCTCTCATTCACCTGCACAAACTCACAACTCTTCGTTGAGCTATAGAAAGGTTATTAGAGCTACTCGTTTGCCGACCGATTTATAAATGCTCTCTCAAACTGGATGCTAGTATTTAGAATGTCTGCTAAACATCTCCATTAACTACCAGGACTGTTGTTTTTATGCAGCCCGTAAGCCATGTGACTGATCATTGAAATGGTAAAGAGCCTGGTGGTACGGTACCACCACCCAACCTATGAGCATTTTCAGTAAGGTGGACGTCCTCTCAAAGTTCTTCTCCTGAGACCCATCTAAGCTGTTTGGAAAGACACTGTGAGCTGACAAGACAGTCCTAAAGTTCCACCTCTTGGGCTTTGAGTTGAAAGAATGTTATTCACTCCTGTTATGTCTACTTTTCTTTGTTAAGGTTTTCAAAGGCTCACAAAGAAACTTTTTTTTTTATTTAAACAAAAAAAAAAGGATGGCAATTTTAAAAAGTTGGTTTTATGGCTGACTGGTGCTCACCGGATATGATGAGAGATGGCACTCACTGGTTCACAACTCTATTTTTGTTTGTTTGTTTCTGTCTCTGCTGGGCTGGGTTCCCAGCAATCCTACATATGTATTTGGCCTGTTCCCCCTTTTGGTCATGGCCTGATGAAAACATGGCTGCTTTGAAGATATCTCCTTTTTTTTATTTAGTTAAAAAGCACCTAGCTTGTTAAATAAGCTCAAATGTGGGCCATGTTGAATGATATCCACAAGTGTGTCTGTGTGCGTTTGTGTCTTAGTGTTTTGAAGCAGCAGGGTTTAGTGGTGCTCTGGACTCTGGAAGTCTGCAACAGCACCACTTCTGCCTTGCATATACATATATGATGACATACAATCACATATTTGTTTTATTCAGCCCCTATCCATTTGGGCCCAATGTACTGGGAGGGATATCAAAGTAGATTAAGCTGACGGTATGAGGAAAATTCCCAGTGTGTCATAGAGGTGACTGGAGAGTCCACATATACTCTATGCATTTCCTTTTATAGATCATTTGTCCTTTTGTGCTTTTTTTTTTTTGTCCAGTGAACCATGCTAGTTACATGATTTTGCTCAAGTTTTATGTTTGCTTTTACTTTAAATGTTCTCTTCAGCCTGAAACCTTTGGTTGAGAGACCGATTGGCTCATGGTGAAGAGTGAGGCAGCAAGTTGCCTTATTTATAGCCCGTGGGTGTACGGAGGCACTGTGAGGCCAGCCTTAACACAGCCATGTGGTTTTACCTTCGCTTCATCCAGGCCATTGGGTGGCCCCCAGAATCCCAGTGGTTTGCACTTCACCTTTCCAGTCAAGCTTGTAAATGCCTGGGGTGTGTAAAAATATATATTCCCAGTTTTGTTTTTAATCTCTTTACTTATGCTTAATTTTCCCCCTTAAATTGAACAGATTGCGTGCTTAACGTTCTGTTCAAATGATTCTGTTACTAGTTCGAAGGCGGAATATGTCTGAATAATAACTTCTGATTGGAATTGCATATACATTAGATATGTGAGCTACCAGGTTAGATAAGTGGGGGGGGACTTCATAGTGAGACAATGACATTCCATAAAATTATATTCAGTTTTCCCCCTATGAAGTTGCTTCGCAACTTGTTCATTGGCATTTAGGACTGGGGACACATCGCAGCATTTAATGGCAAAGTCACCTCCCTCAATCAAACTGTAGGTGGAGCTTTGAACTGCTGGACGAATAATGCTTTCAAGTGATCACGCCTCAACTTGATTAATGTGGAATTTCCCTTTAAAAATATTGATGTCAGCTGCACTGCAATGAGTGAAACTAAATCACGGGACTCATTATAGGAAGAAGTTTCCTAGATGTGGATAACGTTTGCATGCTCCCCCTTTTTTTTTTGGATAGTCTCTGCATCTGCATTGGAAGGTTTTAAATTTCTCTGCAAAAATATCCCACAACTTGTTTATATCCATAATTTACACTCTATATTATCTGTTGCAAAACATTTTATTGGCATATCGGATTGTCAGAAAAGTAGGGATGGGGATAACTAAATGGGGTTTAGATTACAAAGCACTTACTTTACTATACCGGAGTTTTCCTCTTAAATTTAAGGGGGTGTCTCCTCAGCTGAAGCTCTTGAGGTTATGAGTAAAACCGCACAGCTGTGTATCCCCCTTTCCCCGTTTGTGTCAACTCTGCTACATTTTTGTCCTATGTTATCCTGTTGTTTTTAATTTTGCATCATTTATTCTGTTTATGTATTGTCAATATTTTTTCATCTACATTTTGCAACCCCCTACCCCCTTCTATGGTTCCTTGTTCTCTGTACTTTTTTTGTTAGACCTGTCAATGCATATGGTCATCAAGAAGCTACTTTTTTTTGTTTTGTTTTGTCAAAAAAAGTTTTGGGGATAAATAGGCTTGTGCCTTTGTAAAGACAGAATAATAAAATTTGTACTTTGTTTTTTAATCATTGTGTCTACATGTGCATCTTTTTTTTCTCTGTTCTCAAAATAAGTATTTCAGCCTTAAAATGGATTCAGATGGTGTTATAATATGAAGTTTTCAAGCATTGGCTTCTAGATTTTTTTTAGGTTTGAGTCGACTGTCACTCAAAGCAGTTCAGTGCACGTGTCCGCTGGTGATTGGTGGGTGGGGTGTTAAGCCACACCCCTCCCTCTGCTGTTCAGTAACTCATTGCTAAATTAAGACAGAATATCTTCTCCACAGCGGTTAAAATATATACCGGGCACAGTGCATGGCATCTCGTGCCGTCATCCTCTGACATGCATCGGTCCATTCCGAGCGTCTTGTTCTCACCCTTTCACAGGAATTCAGACACGACTGGTACTGAGAGACAGCCAGTCATTCCATGGGTTTCTTTTTTATATTCAAGCTTATTGTAATGAAGAAAAGTCAAGTGTCCAAAACTGCAAAAGTGGATGTTCATGAGCATTTATTAAAAATACATCCGGACACAGTGAAAATGATCAATAGTTATAACTATTGTCAATCACACGTAAAGGCAGCATATCAGATATGGAGAGAATGTATCTAATAAAACTAAGTGCTTGTTTTGAATTTATTAACATAGTTTGAGGAGACTGAATAAAAACAGAAAATAATGGCTTGAATCTACACATTACACACCAAACGTAGAACAACTCACAACAAATATGTGAGCACCTTCAACATGTTTTGTGATATTTTTGTGGCAAAGTAGTTCTCATGTAAAAACTGTAAAGGGATATTTCTGAAACAGACAATTCTAAAAACCTACACCAAGCTGCTGTGGTTTCAGCCCTTAGACAGTAATATATTAAAAATGTACCCTATTCAGCACAAAATCCCAGCATGGGCTGCGAGGCCGTCGTCAGCTGAAAAAAGCTATTCACAGCATTCACCACCGGAGGGGGAACTCAAGAAGTCAAAAACAAGATAAATTGTTATCAAGATTCAACGTTTACTGACTGAAGAATGAATGTAGACCTGAATTCAGAAACGCTCATAATAAGCACAGATGCTCATACACAAATGATATTGCCTCATTCGCTTTCCACAGCCCACTGCTCAGGATTAGGGCGTTTTACGCTCCTAAATAAACATGCTTCAGTGTTTGAACACATTTTCCAAGTCATTTTTGATGGCCATGCTTGGTTAATAAACTCGTGCCATATTTGGGGATTAACTTACAGTTGAGATGTTGATTCCCAATGAATTGTACAATTTTGTTCACCACTCTGAGTCTGCTCGAGTGTGATAAAGCGGTAATCCGCCTAGCGTTCAGCTGTGCAAGGGATTCTAGGCTGACTCGGGGGTCTTTATTTGCCAAATTCTCCTCAGCTCTCTCACTCCTGCTACTATAAACTCTTACTCCGTACTTACTCCACATGGATTCTCACCAGAGGGATTGTTTGATTGCTGCATTCAATGGAGCACATGTTCCAACCTTATAGATGTTTTGGAACTTGCCTGCAGGCAGGAGTGAGTGTGCAGGGTTGCCGGTCTCATTTGTCTATGCGAGGCCCTGTGATGAACTGCTGACCTGTTCGGGGTGTTACCTCTCTCCCAATGACAGCTGGGGTAGACCCCAGTACTCCACAGCCATATTGGGAATAAGCAGGTATAGAAGATTGGATGAATGGATAGATTTGTTGGGCGATGATACCAAAATGGTTACACAGAAGGCCATCGTATTAAAATTTGTGACATAAATATGTGAAATGTATACGTCTTATCTACGTTTAGCATATTTCATAGGAAGGCCATTTTCTTTATCTATCTTACTGACCAATAAAAGCCTTAAATTATTGCTTTTGTTGGAAATTCTAAAATTTTCTGAGAAGGCGCTGATGAATATACTGAGAGGGCTGATGCATTGGATACAAGGAAACATAATCTGAGGATAGATAGTGGAAGTTGATGCTCTCTAAAAAAGAAAGCCAGCTGTTTGCACATTTAGAGAGTTTGGGGCATGCTTTTAACACCTCGGACATACAGACTTCAGCCTTTCCACCAGTTGGCCAACTCTTTGCTCCGCCTCTTCTTTCTGCGTGCACTTTAACCTTCCTCCATTGGTATATATATAGTCTGTGGGACTATCAGAGTTCTCCTGGCAGCCATCATGAAGGGTACAGTCTCGATCTGCTGTTGTCTCACCCTGCTGCTTTTGCAGGCCACAGCAGGTAAGACTCAGAAGCATTCTGGTTTTGCATTTCTTTTTACACCAGGCAGTACACCGTTGGCATGATGTTCGATCTACGCATCCCAGTACTGCTGATGAATGAATTTGTGGTGGTGTGTGAGTTAAGACATGTGTTTAGTGACAGTTTAAGAAAGCTGCGAAAGCTGGCTTCTCTTTAAACTTGACCATACAAAGACCAAAGACTTGAAGAACTGAAATATGATAGCTTTTCTGCATCTGCAAAACTTGACTATTTAGAATCTGTCCTTGTTTTATGCAGAACAGCTAACAGCCATGACAAATACCAGATTTGTCTGACTGTTATTTTGACTAATTTAAACAAAGATCCTACTTTTTACACACTAGTATTAATTCACATGTCGCATTTTGGGACATTCAGGAGTATTCAAAGCTGTTTAGCCCCGACAGTGGCCTGACAGCATGTCAGCTGTCATAAGGCATGGCACCAGCTGATGGAAAGTCTTAGTCTAACTAAGGCGAGTAGGCCGACCATGGATGAGCTTTAATGGACACTGACTCATTGAAGACAGTATTATTACATGGTATGCAATAAAATCAGAAAAACAATATAACATTTAAAAGTTAACATTTCACAATACAGTCTGGTCGCAGACCATTAGGGTTTACTGCAATTATAAAATTGCTTAGCCATGACTACCCCCGGTTCACCCATTCTAAAAATGCAGACTGGTCTCTGGGTCTGCGCTGGTACAGATACTGTTACCCTTGTCTGTCACCCCTGCTCGTCCTTGGGGTGGCGTTCAGCTCCACCGTCCACAACCAGGCTTCTGTCAGGTGTCTAAGATTGGAAGGTCTCCTGAAACCTAACACTGTTCACTACAGCTCTTGCCTCCCTCCAATCAACCTCAGCCCTCCCCTGCAGTCTCTTCACCCCTCCCAACTCCATGCTCTGCTTTAGATATGCTGCACAGCTGCTGTCACTCTGCACTGTCACAATCGCAATTTATTCCCAGCAGTTGGCCTTTTAGGGCCATGCATTCTCCAGGCAGGAGGGGCTGGGCCGTGACTGGTCCTCGCGGGCCCCCTTTTCAGGCCTGTGCAGGTGTCTTTTGGGTATCACAGTTGTTCGCCTTACTGAAAATTGCATCGTGTGTATTGAATATTTGCGTTTTAATAGCATACCTAACGGATTTAGAGAACTTGTGAAATCATTGCCACTTCTTGTGTAATTGTTAGCATTATTGATTGGTTCATCTGCTGTCAGGAACTGAATGAGCTAAACGGGACCAGAAATGTTGAGCCTCCTCTGAATCAATGTAGACTTGATTTGCTATTGATGCTGTCTAATATCCCTGAGGTTATTTACGTCTTCTTGTCCAAACAGCACAGCTATTCATACATTGAATCCAAAGAGAAATTCGAGGGAGGGTGGAAGCGTGTTAACATGGTAATGTAGAGACTATAAAATGTTATTCTCGTATCCGGAGTCAGAGTCAGATAATCAGTTGTATGGCAGTCGCATTAGCTCAGTGTATTGAGCTAAGTGCAAATAACTTGTATAAATGTCACCCCCCGATCAAGAGAAATTGACGCCATGTTAAGTGTCCAATTTAAAAAATGTGTTTCATTGAAATGCAAGTCAATACTGAAACGTTTTCCTATTTGCATTCTTACTGGTGTTTATTAGTGGCATTATTATTATTATCATTCATACACGGCACCCACAATCTTTGGTCTCTTCGCAAATTCAACAGTAGTTAAAAGAAGTCTCCATGTGGTTCCCTCTACCGGCATGTGTCATGTCTGGGGTATCCCAAAGCCTTCGGTAGTGGAGGGGACACACCAGTCTTGCTCAGGACTAGCCCCCCTTAAAGTTCCAAGGACAGCCAGCGCCCAAGGGGAACAGGGATAGAGGCATCAGATCAACACCTCGGTGTGAAGTGTCTTTGCTCACATGCTTTTGAGCTGGTTTGCTTCTTAGCGACCTCTCAGGACCAGGAGAAAGTCATTTCAAACAACAAATGCAATCAGTTCTAGTAACTGTGCACGTGTAACAGAAACTAAATTCAACTTCAGATTAAGTCACAGTCAGTCCTACAACAAATAGAGTTAGGAATGTTGTGCTTTATTTGTTGTGAATGTGTGTTCTATTTTACACATACATGTATTATCCTGTTCTTTTGGTTTAGGGACCTTTAGTTTGACAAGTTGTACAGTGTCAGCTCTGTGGGAAGTGGATGTCACAGAGTCTCCACACGGACTGACAGTTCAAACCTCAAAATAGGCAGCAGTCGTTCTGCCTCTTCTGTCCATCTTCTGACCCATTGTAGGGCTATTTCTGACTGTGGGGGCGCACTGGCTTCAGAAGCCACGCCACCTGTTGCCATCTGTGACGTCTTCCCTCCACAGCCTGAACAAACTCTGCTCACTGTCCTCACATCTCCAACACAAAATTGTTCTGTTCTGTAGAATCAATTATTGGCTTGTACTGGAACATCATTTTAGGAATGCTCAAGATATGTAGAGTTGCTTAACAAAAACAGCTCACAAATAGGTTATTCACCACAAAAAATCCAGTCTCTTCACATTTGATTTAAGTCAATGCATATGTCTTTTAAAACCTCTTGCCCTTTTAAATGAAGTTATCTGAGTCCTCCAGATCAGACAAGTTCTCTAACTAGTAGTTGTATCATATCATATTCACTTTAATTGAATTTACTCACACTGTGCTACGAGCAGAACCTGATCCAGGGGGTTGCCCACATATAGACATACTATATATACTGTGTAAATACACAGGACCAAAGACTCTTGCTGGGATACCCATGCTTGACAACATAACATTGTTTGAATACAATTGAAAAACAAAACTCTTTTCTTTTGCATGTAAAAGTTCATATTGGCACCTCATGCAAGTTTAGCAGCTATTACTTGAAATACAATTTACTAGTTTGCATAGACTCACTTTTTGTTGATAGAAGTGTTTGTTCGTGATTGAACACCTTCCAAATGGATGTGCGATGACTTATCCTGCCGCAGAGTGCTGGGTGACTTAAATCTCCAACATTCCTAAAGGATGTGCGGCCACAATGTTTCTCCAAACTGAGGGAGGGTTGTGTGGCAACAAACTCATTGAGGACACAAACCCCAGGGTGCCGATGTCCAGGGTTCAGCTCATCTGGCGCCTGCAGGGTCAATTTTGAGCTTTGATCCAAGGCCCGCCATCCTCTAGCAACAATTCCTCTCTGATCTTCTGCGTAGCCCTGATTCAGAGCTTCCATTGGGGATTGACGGGATTTGAAGGTGCTAACAAGTTCACAGCAGTTAGACCCAGTCAAGAGTCTAGTGTTAAAAGACATGCCTCTTCTGAGTGACGAGGCAAGTTTCAGAAGCTTGAGTAAGCTTTGAGCGTGATATAGCATGAAGGAAATGGGATCTGCCCAAGCTCCTTCAGCCTGGAAGTGGAATCACTGCGGCGTCCTCTGATGAGTGACTTCTCATTTCCCCAAAAAAATCCTTCTTTTTTATGGTATTCTCACATTCTACAAATAAGTTTTGTCAGACTTTCATAATTATTTTTGTGTCTTGTTCCTCTTGTTGTGACAATCCTGGTTGCTGAGAAAAATACCTCTTTTCTTCCTTATCTCTAATTGACAATAAAAAGTAGTTTTTTAAAGCTACATAGACCTAGATATACAGCAAGCTTTGATACTTTCAGGGAGATAAATCTGCTCCTTTTTAAAAGACTGTTAATCTTATAGGTTTGGACACAACATTAGTATTGACCGAAGTAATGTGTTATTCTGACTCTTGGCCAGAAACACTAGAAGTCACAGCCCACATCGCCAGTGGCTTCCCTCCAGTTTGTGATGTAGGATCCCACCGTGCTGACCTTTGAGATGGGGGGTGTCCTCTCTCGCTGATTTGATGTTTATTATTAGGTGGGGCAAACATCGCTCGGCTGTACCAACCTTTTCTCAAAAGAGTTTCTATTTGTGTTTCAACCAGCCCATAAGCTCATTATATCCTAGTCTGAGACCAGAGTGTGTGGTTCTGTACATTCCTGTTAAGGAATATTTCAGTCCCTCCTGGTTTCAGCCACCCTCTCATAAATTATGCCATCCCCTGCTGAGATCAGAGTGCTGCGCCTCAAGCGCATGCAAAAGCTATTTCCTTATGAGACAGGAGACCTGGGAGGCAATGTGAGGCTGTTCCAGTCTGATTTAAAAGAATATTGAAGATTTATTTTTTGTATATGCTAATAAGTTTTACCATTCCAGTAATTTTGATGCTGATTTGATTTTGAACATACTGATTGGCAGCATGTAATTGTCTGTTTGTTAAATAGCATTTAGGTCAAGATATGTGCTTTCCTTGGCTTTATTTACAACTCAGTGAATGTTCATGATCTTGGAGCATAAACTTTATCATACTTTAATCTCAACTGTTAATACCTTTGAAATGCTTTTTGAAAGTATAGTTTGAATCTCATTGCTGTGGCGTGTTTGTCTGATTCATGTGGAAGGTTGTAAGAGTCCGGCACATAAAGATAGGCCTCACATATCTGTAAGTCTGGGATTGGTGGCTAAATATAGAAGAGAAAAGTCAGAGGATTGCACATCATTGTCTCATTTAAATTACCGAAGGGAACAGTCAGTCCAGCTCTGAGTCCTCCTCTCCTCCTGTGAAACTGGGGAAGTCCCTATTTCTGGCTGACCGATCTTTGGCGTTGTTACAAAGCCAGCGGTGCCAAATATACGTCTTTGTTTATTTTCGGAGTTTACTTTCTTAATTAAGAGCTGATTGTACTAACAGCTGTGATCTAAGTAATCCATGCTGTTTATAAATGGAAATGACATGGTTAAAGACAGGAATTGTGCTGCTGAACAAGGTTTAACTTTGTTGATGTTGTTTTCACAGAAGAGGAAGATTTCACATCCACCCTAAGAGACAGATCTCACATTGATGAGACACTGAGGCTTGCAACTGAAGAAAAAGCAGGAGACTATGCAGGTGAGAAGCAACAAGTATTAAATAATTCCTGACTTTCGTGGAATATTTGGTGCACCTTTTACATGTTTTACCTCCTGTGACCATGTAAAAATGTATACACTATAACTGTATGAAATTTCTACTAAATATGATTTTAAGTTGTGCATTCCCAGTAAAGACTGTATGGTGGTAAGTTTCTTGTTTTGTTTTGTTTTTTCTCTGTGTGGCCCTGTGAAGGAGTGCCAACCTGCACAGGGCATATCCCACCTCTCACCCGTGGCCGCTGGGATAGCCTCCAACTGCAATGCATGAAGTCTACTCTAGCATTGGAGTCTTATCCCTTATCTATATATATTATTGATCATATATAATAAAGGCATAAGGAGCTTTTTGATAAGAAACTTTTGAGTCCCAAGTGGATGTTAACGACATCAGTCATTCCCACATCCATATGTTTCTTTCTGCTTGATTTCCTTGTCTTCCAGCGGCTATTCAAAATTTGCGGAAGATCTATCATTCATCCATCAAGCCAATGGAGCAGGCCTACAAATACAATGAGCTGAGACAGCATGAGATATCAGGTATCCCCCAAACTTTAGCTGTGTGCATTTTGCCTCCCTTTGTTCTGTTGTGTGGCTTTTTTTATTTAAATTGTTTTGTCATTTGCACTTGTAACAGTTTTTTAAAACATTTATTTTACTTATGTAATCAAGCATCATCTTTACATCGCCAACCACTATATAACAGTGAGAACTTGTTTCTTTTCAATTCTCTGGGTGTCCAGGCAGTTAGTACACTTCACTTAACAATTAAAAAATGTGATGGTTGGACACTTTATCCCTCTTTTAATTTCTCTCAAACCTGTCACTTAGCTTTACTTTCTTGTTGCGTCACTTATCTTTGCATTGTACACCGTTACTTTACAATAATCTGAACATTCTGAGCTGCACGCCTAAACGACAGCACAAGCCCTCTCTTCCCATGGTGAAATAAAACTCGCCCCCTTGTGGCCTTTGAGTCTTGACTTTCATTAAAATATATTCACTTTCCTTTATGTTTCTCAATTACATTTACTCCTAATAAATTATTGTCAAGTTCAATCACCACATTACTGCATCAATGCACTGCAGCCATTTGTCTGCAGACATGTTTGACAAATTATAGGTCAAATATGGGACCATAAATTCTGACCCATTCATGTACATATATACCCTATCCCTTCCTGATGCTTGTTAAGACCTCACTCCCTCACTGAGCTCTCCTGTTCCCTTCACTTCTCTGTGTTCCATCCTTTTCTGTCCTCCCTACATCGCCATTCCCTCCCCGTCACTCATCTAACAGCATACCCCGGACGCACCCTGGGGGACTCAGCCACAGGTGGGTGTGGGCAGGGCTTAGCTGTGCATGGGACTACCTAAGCCCCTTCCGTTCACCCTATCATTTTTCCTAATAAATTGGCCAAAATTGCCATCATGCATCACTTTGTGTGACGCACAATAAACAGTAACATCTGGATTGATTTGTCATCAAAGTGGTTCATGGTGGAACCACACAATCCACCGAAAAATCGATTCATGGACCCTATGTAAATTCAACTGTGGGAAATTAAAACAGAAAATAGAACGAATTTTAAAAAATTGGCTCAGACTTATTTGGCTGTAGGATTGATAGCAGCACTTTAGGCATAGTATCTACAAAGTAAATACAATTTGAATGGAAAACTATGGAGGGGGTTGCATGTGCAGCTTTGGCTTTAGAGAAGCCCATATGGTTCTGAGGAGGGGACACTGGTGGTAAACGGTGGTCAGTGTTCAACAAGGAGTCCATTAATTTTGACACCTAGTTTTTTGTTTAGAAATAATCTTAGATGGAGGCAGGAGATCTTCCATTTGCTTTGACTCGTCAACCTAATTTAATTAGTTAATATACATCAATTTATATATTTAAACCTCCAACACGGTTAAAGAAAGGGTTTTCAGACTATGCTCTAAAAAAGACAATAATGATGTTAGAAACATGTGACTGTAATCATCAGTTTTCCTGGCCTGAGATAAATGTCACAGATTGACATTGAGTGAGATAATGGACACTAAGGGCTAAAGACTAAATGGAGCATCCAGACTTATCAGCAACAAGTCCAATAAGTCTATGGTAATCCGATGTTACATAAATGCCTTCAGGAACACTCATTTAAACTTCTGTGATGACATCATTACTGAAAAAAGATCACTGATTCCTCCAGGCAAAATTCGGAAGTAAAAAAATAAACCCTTTCTGCATGCATTATGAAGGCATGACTTCAGAAGAAGGGAGGAGAGGTGCTCATTTGACCCGCATTCTATCCTGTTAATTTTGAAAGGAAAATACATATACATACATATAAAAAATGTCAGTGCTTGACCTCTTCAATTCCTGAATATCGTCTAATTGGTGAGATGGACTGGCATAAGTACAATGTTCTAATAGGGTTTTTAGATATTGGCTCTTATTTTCTTAAATGAAAAACCAACTTAATAAGCACATATACAGATACTGGTTCATACTACATCAGTAGCAAAAGAAAATCTAACAAAAAATACGTTTTCCCCTTTATTAGGTCCTAAATCAACCTATGATTTGGAATTGTATAAAAGGATCTGGTGCAGTTCCACTCCTACACCATGCCCACTCACAACATACAAGGCTTGATCTGAATGCATGGCCCTGTTGTGTAGTGGGACGAGGCAGAATTACTCTTCTGGATTTTTTTTGTTATTTTTGTTATTTATTTTGATACTAACACAATAACCGCTTTTGGACTTCTTTGTATACATTGTGTTTGTGTTTTCCAAGTCTTATGAAATGTGCCTTTGTGCAGAGAATTGGGAATTACAGTAGTTTCTCTTTGATGTCTATGATATATTAAGTACGATCCGTTTCAGAAACAATAAACAAGACCCTTCGACATATTGCTTACGAACAGAATGCAATTATTTACAAATCACTTCAGCCATTTACATAGTTACCAAATATTTAAAAGGAGGATTTTTCTGAATAATTGTTATTTTATTTGTAATCAGCACCAATAACATGTTTTACATGGAGTGTTAAAAACCCGAAGCCATTAATTTTCATTAACTTTGGATATAAGTTTCAATTGAATTTTTTTTTTCCTGATCTTGCTTTATATAATATAATTTTGGGAGCTTGCAGGTAATGTACATGTAACGTAATACACTGACAAAGACTTTTCTTTTAAACATGAACGTTGTTAAGAACATCCTAGATTTGCAAATCGTTGCATTCTGTTCTCTACACTTTTGATTGAGTGGCAAAACTTTTTGAAAATAATTTGTAAGAGGTTTATTCTGAAAAATGAAAACACCAAAGAATACTTTTGAGACTGACATAAATAATATGGGATGAACTTAAAAGGTTAGTCCTCATCATTAACCCAACTCTTCTGAAATTTTAATCTTTGGATCACCCTGACCACCAGATGGCGAGATTACCTCGAAGCCCATGGTGCTGTTCCTTGGACCCTGGAGTGTAGGAAAGTCCTCCATGATCAATTACCTCCTGGGCTTGCAGGACAGCCCCTATCAGCTTTACACAGGTATGATAAAGTGCTTTCTCTTTTGAAACGAGTAGTAAACAATGATGCACTGAATCCTCCTCATTTTAAATATGACAGTGCCACGGGTGAATGTAATGATGACATTGTGATATTTGATTGATTCATGACATCTTAACATTGCTTAGCAGAAATTCAGGCATGTGCTGATCTTTATACCATTTCTCTGGATCATTTTTGCCAATCCCTCTTTCCCTTTCTGTGTGACCTTGCTCTGTAGGAGCTGAGCCCACTACCTCAGAGTTTACAGTTATAATGCACGGGGAGAAGATCCGCTCGGTTGAGGGAATTGTCATGGCAGCAGACAGTTCTCGCTCCTTCTCTCCTCTGGAAAAGTTTGGTCAAAACTTCCTGGAAAAGCTGATTGGCATTGAGATGCCTCACAAGCTGCTGGAACGGGTGACATTTGTGGACACACCAGGAATCATTGAGAACCGCAAGCAGCAGGAACGAGGTAATGGAGACTCAGTCCCTTTCCCAGCTTTAAAAAATCCTCCAGGACAACAAAAGGCTTACATGTAACGCCTCTTTTGGTTCCTTTCAGGTTATCCTTTCAACGACGTTTGCCAGTGGTTCATTGATCGTGCTGATCTGATCTTTGTGGTGTTCGACCCCACCAAGCTGGATGTTGGCCTGGAGCTGGAGATGCTTTTCAGGCAGTTGAAGGGTCGTGAGTCACAGATTCGCATCATCCTAAACAAAGCTGATAATCTGGTCACCCAGGACTTAATGAGGGTCTATGGAGCACTGTTTTGGAGCTTAGCTCCCCTTATCAATGTCACCGAACCCCCTCGTGTCTACGTCAGCTCCTTCTGGCCGTATGATTATGCACCCGACACCAGCCGTGAGCTCTTCAAGAGAGAGGAGATCTCCCTCCTGGAAGATCTTAACCAGGTGATTGAAAACCGCATGGAAAACAAAATTGCCTTCATCCGCCAGCATGGCATCCGTGTACGCATCCATGCCCTGCTGGTAGACCGCTATGTCCAGACCTTCAAAGAGAAAATGAGCTTCTTCAGTGACCCCGAATTAGTTTTTAAGGAGATTGTGGATGACCCGGACAAGTTCTACATTTTCAAGTCCATCCTAGCCAAGACCAATGTCAGCAAGTTTGACCTGCCAAACCGAGATGCTTACCGCGACTTCTTTGGCATCAATCCAATCACTAACTTCAAGCCCCTGTCTACTCAGTGCTCCTATATTGGAGGCTGCCTGCTGGATAAGATTGAGAAGGCAATCACCAATGAGCTGCCTGGTCTTCTGAGTGGCATTAACTCTGGCAAGCAGCCCGGGCTGTCATCCTGCGAGGCAACTGGTTGTGGTGAGAAGCCAAAGAATCGTTACCGAAAGAACTGAGGGACATAAAATAACTCGTGCGGAGGAAGTAAGGAGACAAAGGAGGTGAAGAGAAAAGGGTCTGGTGGAAACCAGCCCTGCTTTTGTGAGAACGCTAACCCTTCCTCAGGAGAATAAGGAAAGGTGTATCGGGGGACAGTGAGAATAATGCAAATAGTGGGAGGGAGGGGTCATTGTTTGATACGGCAGCTTAAGGACACAAGTGCTGAAGAAATGAGTACATGCCAATGTTCACAGAGTTTTGTTAAATCACACCCTCCTCTCTCCCTTGCACAACCACATTGGACTGTCTGGGACTGTGAGATTGGGGGATTATTCATGTAAAAAAAAAAGCAAGATGAAATAAAAAAAGGCAAATCCTGAGACTTAAAATAGTCAAATACCAGCTCCCTTGTATGTGAATAAATCAGGTAAAAGTGGAAACAGAAATCAGTGTTGTAAAGTTATGTGAACTGCAGCAAGTCAATTCCACAAGCTTCAGAAGATGTTTTTGAAGTAGTCTTTTTGTGGGTGCTATTTAAAGCCTTTGTGTTTGGCTGATCATACAAATCTTTGCTTTTGAGATAGACTATCTTTGCATGTTAGATATTACATCTTATATAGCAGATGCATGATTTTTTTTTCTAACATAAACAAGCAAACTTTCAACTTATAGTGTTTCTGACACTAGGTGTGCATCAAATTAGGCCGTTCTCCACTTAGTTTTGTATGCTCTTCAGTCATGGTTGTTGACAACCTGTGAATTAGGCAGAGGTCAGGGTTCAAGGGTCAGAGTCTACAGAGAGCAGAGGGCATGCATTTTCTGCTTCTCTTCTTAACTATTCTTACTGTATTTGTCCATAGATTTGCCAGTCAATTAGCAGAAATTCAATATTGTTTTCAGAATGATTTTGTCCTTCTGTTAGGAGCCTTTTTTTTTTTAAAGAAACGTAACGAAGGATGCGCTTGAGTTATAGCTTTATAAATCAATTTATTCTGCCATTTCTTCTGCAGGTTAGAAAGATGTTATTGATTTTTATTTGTGTAAATTTCCAAATGGGCATTCAAGAAGGTTGTGTACATGAATGGATTAATCCTACTACAATTTTAAAACATGTAAATGTGAAGTGGAGGACTCATGAGCTGACCCCTGACCTCTATCAAAGCAAGAAAATGCTGACCTTGCGTCCACGCTGGAGAAAAGTGATACGAAGCTGCAAGTGCTCATGTAGCGTTCCATAAAAAACATCTCAGAAGTGTGGCAAAGAAAATCACACAGCCAATGTTGGAAGCTTTGGAAATACACTGGACTTAATTCTCTACAAAGTCTGCATAGGTCATTTAGCTGCCTTATGCCAGCCTTTTTTGCCTTTGGTGTTGGAGTACATAGAAACAAGGATATAATATGTTAGGAATAGATTTAGATGTGTTTTTAAAACAATGTTATTCCTCTTCCGACAGAACCCGACTAATTCTTTCAAGCACTTTTGCTTACCCCACAAATAAAGTGACTGTCTTTCCTTACTTTTTCACAAACATATCTGATTAAAGGTTTTAATAGTTTCTTCTTACATAACAAATACATATCCCATAATGTCAAAAAATATGTTGAGTGCAAAATCAAAGAAAAGTTTTGAAAAAGCCCTTATAATAAAAAAATGTGAAAAAACGCTGTAAGTATTATTCTGACTTATGCAGACACTTTTGCACTGCCTTCTTCCACCATGTGTGTCATTACCCATCCTCTTACTGCCTTCCCATCTAACTTCTGAGGCATGATGAAGGAGAATATATAATAATGATCATAATGATAACTCCAAAGAAGCTTCTTTTTTCATCTGTGCACATGTGAGTGCGCCACTGGTTTAGAGCAGAGCACTTACACTGTAGATTAACAATAAATCCACGTGGGGGTGCTGTTCAAAAGAGTAAAAGGAGACCCCAGTAATGTTCAACATGCAAATGTTTGTAGTTGGGGAACAGGCTTTGGCTTTATGATGTTCAGTGTTTGCTCTATATTTAAATTTCACTTAACGTCATTCACATGTGATTAAAGTAGTGTCTAATTTAATATTTTGTTTTGTTATGACAAATAAATCAACACCGGCCAAATGTTTTAGAGTCCTGTCGGAAAGAAATAAAGATTTCTAATGGAGGGGATACATCAAACTTTCTGGTTATTCAATAATCAGTCCATTGACAGGATTATGAATGCAGAAGCTAAAAAAAAGAAGGCTTTTCCCCTGTCTTCCTTCCTCATGCTATCAGTCCACATTTCAGTCCCCATATCTTTCCTACGCTTACATTTTTCTGGCAAAGAATATTTCACTTTTTTTTTTTTTTTAAACACGGTCTATTCCAGTGCTGCACAGCACCAGTAAGTTGAAAGATATGTGTGTATCTGTGCGTGTGTTGGAGCTTGAGCGCATGAACTGGTTTGATAGCTGTCCATCGACCTTCTCATATAAACATGGACTTTTGTGTGTTTCTTTATGAGTTAACTCTTTTTCTCCCATATTACTAGAAGCATCTGAAATGCGGTGAAATTACCTTAGAATTAAATTTGCCATCCTTTTATTGCAAAAGGCAAATCAATGAGAAAGAGAGCAGAAGGATTAATGGTTTGGTTGATCTAACACATTGGTGTGTTTAGCAACACAAAAAAGGCCCGGATTTCCACAGAAGAAAAAACAGTGGCAAGGGACCATGTGAGTTTTTTTACAGCAAAGAAAAAACCTTTACATCATTCATTTGATTGAAGAGCACACTCTGGCAAGTATGCATATCATTATCCAAGTCTGCTAAAGAGAGAATACCTAATGAGGAGCAAATTGTTCAAAAGATCAGAAACGCCATAATGAACTTTGATCGGATTCTGAAAAATCAAGGTATATTTGATAATTGACAGCAAATTCATCTTAAAAATATATATGGAGGCAAAGTGGTGGCACAGACAGGCATGGGTTCCAGCGGCACTATCATTACTTATCTGATGTTGTGAGCTGACATGAACTTTAAAGTGCAGTCAAAAAAACACAATTAAACTGATTGGATTTAACCGGTGGTCTATAGTGAGGATGGATGATGAATGATTGTAGTTTGAAATGTGAGTGCTTCTGAAATGCTTTTTTCTTTTCTTTTTTTAAATCCTAATTGGATACTGAGATGAGCTAACCCCTTATAATTCTTCTATGAAACGTTAGTTATGAGCACTCATTCAACTTTTGTTGTTTTCCTCTTTTAGTGTATTATGTCTTATTACTGCTGAATGATTATCCCAAATTCTTCCCTGTTATTGTCATCTCATGGATCCTAATGAAGGCCTTGTGGGCGGAATAAATGTGGGGATTGTGCCCTCTATCAGCAGAAATGCTGGCTCACAACCTCTCAAGTCTTTCCTCCCCCACTAGGTGCGTGCACGTTCCACGACGACCCCTCCCCTCCATCACTTAATCATTCTATTCATCGTCTCTGTTCTCCCCCAAAAAACAGACGGCAATAGTCAAGGTAGCAGTGACATTTAACAGGAAGTCAATGCTTTCAAAGTAAAACGCCCATTCAAGAGCAACTGAAATTTCAGAATTTGAGATCAGACAATAGAATAGACAGACATGCCCAACATTAAAGGCATTCAAACATCCCGTGCAGGTGGTGCATCATTCAATAATCTCGTTTCTTTATCTCATGGCATTTGTCATTCCTTTTTTTCTGAAGATGAGTCAAATATTAAAGCTATAAACTGTCTCCTTTAAATATTGTGGATAAACACGCATGCTCAACACAGGTTTGGATGCCTGGAACTTCGGTCTTGTCTTGCAAGTGAGGTCATTTTTAAAAAAAAGTTACAAATTGATCTTCATTCCCTGAAAGGGTCGTTTAAGGCCAACAAAAGTGCCCCACCGTTTCAGGTAACCGTCTGGACACTGGCCTCCTAATGGACACGAGGTTTTATTGTTAAAGGAAAAGTCGGATGTGATCTTTACTTTAGTCTGAGATGCATTTCTCTAACTGTCTGTATGTCTGTCTATTTTTCTCTCTCTCTGTCTTTCTCTCTCTCTCTCTCTCTCTCTCTCTCTCGCACACACGCGCGTGCACGTGCACGCTGACTTCTCCCGGCTGCACGGCTGTCATCTCTCAGAAGATGGTGGCTTCTGCTGCCGCTGTGTTTTTTGCCCACCGTGGCAGGAGAGAGCGCGCAGCCGTTCAGCTGCTCCAGCGCGCACAGCACGCTCAGAAAACCCGGAGAGACAGAGTCCTCTCGCGGTGCGGAGATCCTCAGAATGAAAAGGTGGGACGATGCAGCAGGAGCCCTATAATGTCATATTAGTCTTGGATTAAAGGGAAATTATTCGGAGGTATGACGACATCCCACCCCCCCCATCCCATTCAGTTCCGTTAGAGTGGCTGGATCCAGGCACACCTCTGCTTAAACCTGTGGGACCGAGGTGTGGGGGAGTGGAACGTAGGTGGAGACCTTTTTAATTAGCTCGACACTCTCCAGGCTTTCGGAGACTGGCGTTCACACGGGGGACCGAGCCACCGTGGGCAAACTTTACTTCAGAAAAGAAAAAAGATCGCCCGATACTTCGTGAAGTCTGCTCGAGGCTGTGTTTTTCATCGCAGCTGTCCGGGGGACGCCACTTACAAGTCAGGGACCGCCACGGTCAGGATATTCACACCATCTGGATAGCTTTTTTGTTTTTTCCTGGGGTGCACCGTGACGATGGATTGGCGACATGTGGCGTGACAGGATACCAAAGCAGCACTGATGCAACACCAAACTAAGACGGCTCTGCGCGCAGCCCTCTGGAGCGTGTCTGTGAACCAGACATTCACAACGACGCGAGTTCAATAAATCCAAACATTTATTTGTGTGTTCCTCCACGCACCATTTCCTGCAGACCTGTCTGCAAAACAAAAAACCAAAACAAACAAATCTCGAGTTTCAAGACGCGGTTGAAACGAAGACTCTGGAGTGGAAAGTCAGGAAAGGACGGGGCTCCGTCCACAAAAACAGTTGGGAGTAGGCCCTGCAGCAAGGAGCGTTGTGGTGTATTTAAAAGCTCCCTTGGTGGTTTTTGCACTACTGGTCTCATTCACCTCATTTTGCAAAATCAAGTTCTACGATCAACACGATACACGTCAGACTTTGAGACGAAGCAAATGACTTGTTTTTGCATGAAGTTTTCTTTCCTTGCTCAGGAGTAAATATTGACATACGTCTGGTGGACGTGAGGAAATGTGAGCGGATGAGGCGGACAGGACGTGCACCACTGTCGCGGACTCTGTGAGAGCTCAGGAGAACATGGCCTGCATGTAAGAACATAACCAAACTAAACGTGTTCCACCCTCTCGTTTTGATTCTCGAGCTTCACTTTTACGCACATGTAAGAAAAGAAAAAAAAATCCAATGAGTGAAGCAAAGTGGTGCAGAGGCAAGTTGGACTGGAACAGAGCAGGCAGCAAGTGAACCTTGCAGTTTCAAGTGCGTCAAAACAGACGGGAATGTAGAGGAATGCAGGGATTGACGTCAAGAGCGGCAATAATGAACCTCTCAAAAACTTTGGCTGGCCTTCTGGTGTTAATACAGTCTGAGCACTTTAACCTAAGTGGGATATTTCCTTAAAAAGCGTTATGCTCGCAATATCCTTTACACCACTAAGATTCAACAATCATTAGCCTAGTTGTTTTACTGTGGCCAAACGTTTTGCCTTACCTCTTTCTCTGCATTTTTTCCCTTCCTAAATGACTGTGCCTTCTCCGTAGTCTTTGATCTCTGGACAGACTTTAGAGACGACATGGCCTCTCCCCAGCATCAGCAGCTGCTGCCTCACAACACAGAGGTGAGCTGTGACTCTAGTGGAGATGGAGGCGTCTCGGTAAGAATTGGCAGCGGTGTCAAACACAAGCACGGAGGTGGGCCGCTGGGTTCAATCGGGGGAAGCCTCATGGGGGGCACGAAGCATTGCAAGTACAGCATTTCATCAAGCTGTAGCTCCGGAGAGTCTGGACTGAGAAGGCCTGCGGCCAAGAGTTTCCGTGCTCAAAAGAAGATGCCTCAGCTTTTTGAGAGATCAGCCGGACATTTTTGGGACCCAAAGTTTGACTCCTCCATCCTGGAAGAGGCCTGTAGAGAACGGTGTTTCCCTCAGACGCAGAGGCGCTTCCGCTATGTGCTCTTTTACCTGGTTGCTTCCAGCTTCCTCTGGGGATTGTACTTTGCTGCCAACCCATCGCGCTGTAACAAGGCTACCTTTCTCCTCCCCACCGCTTCCTTCCTACTTTTTTGCCTCCTCCTCTTCCTTTTAACCTTTACCAAGCTGTATTCTCGCTACTACAACCAAGTATCTCTGCTGCTTATCCTTGTAACCTTCATCTTAACCCTGGGCCCCCAGATCCAGACAGCAGGGTTTAGGGACCCAGACACCACCACGCCTTCGATTGATGCAGAAGAATTCAGTGGCATGGAGCCTGCATACAACCAGTCCTATGAAAAACTTGTGGGAGCTGGCATCCTTCCCCCCTGTCTGTCTACTGTGGGTACCTTCTCCCTCTGCATTGAAGTTCTGCTGTTACTGTACAGTGTTCTCCATGTCCGCCTGTATGCCTCTGTCCTTCTAGGGTCTCTCTACTCTGTCTTCTTTGAGTGTTTAGGCTGGCTGCATCTCACTCAGGCAGGGGATGGCTGGAGCTTAGCTTCCGCGTCAGACTGGGACACTCTGAGCTGGTTGGGCCCAGCCAAAGCCTTGCTCCATCTCTGCGCTCATGCCATCGGCATCCACCTCTTCATTATGTCCGAGGTACGGTCACGCAGCACCTTTCTTAAAGTCGGTCAAGCCATTATGCACGGCAAGGACCTGGAAGTGGAGAAAGCTCTGAAGGAGAGGATGATCCACTCCGTTATGCCCAGAATTGTGGCCGATGAGCTGATGAAGCAGGGGGACGATGAGCTTGGGGATAATTCTGTTAAACGTTACTCCACCAGCGGTGCAGCTGCTGCCATCTCCAGCCCCAAAAACAACAAACGCAAGAAAACCTCCATCCCCAGAGGACAGATCATTTTCAGACCTTTCAACATGAAACGGATGGAGCCCGTCAGTATTCTCTTTGCGGACATTGTGGGCTTCACCAAAATGTCCGCCAACAAATCTGCCCATGCCCTTGTTGGACTTTTAAATGACCTGTTTGGGCGTTTTGATAGACTGTGTGAGCTCACCGGCTGTGAAAAGATCAGCACCCTCGGAGACTGTTACTACTGTGTGGCCGGCTGTCCAGAACCCAGACCGGATCATGCATATTGCTGCGTAGAGATGGGCCTAGGAATGATTCAGGCGATTGAACAGTTCTGCCAGGAAAAGAAGGAGATGGTGAACATGAGGGTGGGCGTCCACACTGGGACTGTTCTGTGTGGCATACTGGGCATGAAGCGCTTTAAGTTTGATGTTTGGTCAAACGATGTCAATCTTGCCAATCTGATGGAGCAGCTTGGTGTCGCTGGAAAGGTCCACCTCTCGCAGGCTACAGCCAACTTCCTGGATGACAGATACAAGCGTGAATATGGACAGGTTATTGAGAGGATAGGCCAGAGCGTCGTGGCGGACCAGCTCAAAGGTAAGGATTGGGTGGAAGAGGCGAAAAAAATCATTCTTTAAAAAAAAAAAAAAACTGAATTCAGTTTGATAGTTTGTAGATCTGTTTCAGTTGTTTTATATTACAGTGTCATGTTTGGCTGGAGTTGTTATGATTTATGTTTCTTATGAGGACAGAAACTTGAATGTTATGCGTTTAATCTAGTATATTTTTTACACCTTCAAATGTATCTCAAGTCACACTTGAGTTTTTCCAGCACATCAGCTGAATCGTGGCAGTAGTCGGGCAGAATTTGCATTGTCAAGGTCAGCTTATGGCTTAAGCATCATGTATCATATTTGGCACTACTTGGCTGGCAACAGTTGGATTTTATATGTCCTCTTTGTGATGTTGGTACAGTGTGACTGTATCAGATTCAGACGCCATCTTCTTCCCCATCCTGCCCTCCCCTCAGCTCACTCTTTGTTCTCTCACTCAATTACACTGCCTTCCAGACGTCCTCGATGTGTCGTGTTCTCTTAACCTCGCTGTGAACCTCAAGGATTGCGTTACAGCTTAATGTATCTCTCACCTTTTCTGCCTGTAGCTTCGTCTTCACCTTTCTGCCTTGACGTTTCCGTGCTTCTAAACTGCTTGACTATTTTATAAATTTATGCTAATCGCCTTAGTGTGACTAAATGTGTGCTTAGAGGCTCTTTTCATCATTTAAAGCCTGCGGATCCATTATCGCCTGTTGTAAATGAAATGACAAAATCTGGCAAAGGTATTTGAGATGCTGGTAAACCTGCCCCCTTGAGCTGGCATTCAGGTTTATCTTTGCTTTGCTCTGGTGCTGGAAGCTACACATCTTATTTTGAACAGTGCATTCAAGACAGGGATTAACACGGACTGGGAATTTACACTCATTAGCGATTCCAGTGCGCACATTGATAATTTGGGGCTTATGAATTATCAATTTATTCATATACCCTCTGGGCTCTTTGGAGATAAAATAGATTTCCCTGGATAATGCTTAATTTACCAAGGAAGGAGCAAGACAGTGAAAGTGCTTTTTGTTTACCGGCTAGCCAGAATGATTTATCAGGGCAGACCCCCCCCCAACACACGCACACACTCTCACACAAATCCCTTTTATATTAACAAGTGGCTACTATCCCTTGCTCCTGCGCACTTCTCTTCTTTATTATTAGGACAAATGTGTTAACTACAGTGTGATCACCCCTCCCTCACGGCCTCCTCCTTTTTCTTGACTCATTTGTTGCCTTCATTGTGCATTTAGCTCCCCAGCCTGGATTTATCTTCTCCCTGTAGATTTTCCATGTCAGTGAGAGAGCTGGCTGTCAGGTGAGAGTTGTTCCTCAGCGCTGTAAAATTCCCTCCACTGTCTGGCTCGGACTGTGTAAATCACTTGGGCAGCACTGCAGCCAGCATTGATCCCACATGGGTCTGGCCCCTGTTGCTTGACTCAGAAGTAAATTGCTCTGACAGACACTGATCGCTGTGCAGCTGTCGTCTGTGCATCTGTTATATTTAGCATCTTCTAAACTTTTTGGACCATGAGTGTTAAGACACACCATGTTTAGGTTATAGTAAGGCCACGGTACGTAGTCACGCAAAGATTTGTATTTCTAGAACGTTTACACTTCCTTTTGCAAGCAAAAGAAACCACATGTGATCAGTTAGGTTTAGAGGTTCCTCCCTAGCTGTGAAATGATTCCTGCCATTTTTGCAGGAACGGAGTATGTGCTTAATTTGACTGGGGAGGGGCGATTACCATGCAGTCATCTATAAAGCTTCAAATGCTTACTAAATATATCATCTTCACAACAAAAATGTAGCTACTTCTGTCTTGTTGCTAATCCTGCACGATAGCAATTTGAAGTTTCCGGATTCCAAACATGTGATTCTGTCTACACCATGAAGTCGAAGAGACAAATTATGCCTTGATATATAAAAACATAGTGAATAATTAAAGCAGTACTATTTATTTATTTAATCTGTAGCAATCAAAAGCCCCAGAGCTATTCATTTTCAGTATCATACACCAGAGGAAACCAGTAGAATATCATATTTAAATGATACATTATTAAGGGCGCTATAAGTCAGGGAAATATGATAGAGATCATGTGCCTTATCTAGAAACATAACGGTGGAATGGTACTGTTGCCTTCTTATTGTGTTTGTTTGTCTCCTCAAGAGTCTGTTCATGAAGTCTGACCTTGTTGTGTTGTTCATTTTCCTTACTGGAAATGTGAGCTATATTTAGTTCGATTTCCCTGGAAAGTACCTGTCTGCCTTTCTTTTGTGTTTAATGCAGAGTGATGGCACCTGCAGAAGATTATCTCTGTGGAAGAGACTGTCAGTATGGCTCTTTTATTCTGTCACAAGCATCCACAGATGGCTCTCTTCTTGTTTTCCAAGGAGCCATTGTTTCCACAGAATGTAATATGGTTTGTTGGCTGTTGTTCATTGAGGATTTTGTGTCAGGATTGGGAGTTTGTGGAATTATTACAGTCATGCCAGTTGAGGCTTTAATCTCTATCTCTACAATAATAATACAGAACAACGCCCACACTCATTTTGTGTTGGGGATAAATGAAATGCTCTGAAAGCATGACAATGTGAAAAGGATGCTCGTATCAAGGATAGTTGTTAAAGTCTGTCTAGATATTAATATATGGCCGATGGGGAACTTTGTAGCAAATTTCAAATGATTGTTTACATCAAATGCAGGTTTATTGGAAGTGTACTACAGTATTACACAAAAAACATTTGAAACCAGAGTTTCCCCCCTACAAAAGTGTTTTACACTATATCCAATCAGATTCCTGGATGTCATCTCATGTCAGGATCACTTTATGGAAAAACAACCCATGAGAGACCTATTGTACATTACTTCCTGACTGAAGAAGGGATGGCTGTCCCATGGGAGTCTATTTAGCTGCTGTTATCTGTTGACTTTACTTCCGTGAACAATACTCCAATTCTGAATTTTAGGGCATAACTTCTGAATGCGTAAGCAGCTGTTTGTCAGTTTAGTGGTGTGTTCATAATGTATTTCCTGTCCAGATAATTAGTTATTGCTGCCCTTTTATTTTATTGAGAAATATCAGCTCCACCTGGATGATTTAACAATGGTTTCATTAGTTCTAGCTTTTGACATTTCATTTGTATAACTGCATAGGCCCCATCCACTGACATTCATAATGAATGAAGTTCTGACTAATATGCCACCTCAAGGCAGAGCATATTCTCAGATTGAGTTTTAAATAGTAAAAGTGACCTTCTCTACCTCGCACAGCAGAGAAAAGCTGAGCTGGGCAACTATACAGTATCACCTTTTCTCACACTGTTCTTATGTCTGCCCTGTGGGAGATTTCTAATTAAGGTTAAGGCGATGACTTAAGTGATTAATGTTGGTAATTCGCCATCTTCAAATTTCCCCTTTTTAAAATCCAATGTGTTATCCTGACCTCCAGGACAGATGAGCTGCCTGCCAGCCATGCGTTTTCATCCCAATAAATGATATTGATTACCTGTAATGAGACTGTCATGGCTGTGTATATTTATGATGAGGCAACAAGGGCGAAGACAACAAATGAGGTTTTGTGTTTGGTAGATACCGCAGACATCAAGTCCAAGGATCATGTTGGATAGTAAGAAATAAGATCATTTATATTTTGAAAGACATGAATTTGTCTCTTTTCACACCTTTTAAGACCCCAGCAGAATAACTTAATGTGTCCAATGGAGAACGGTGAAAAGCTTTGATGCAGATTGTACTTGTTATGCAAGTTTTGTATTCCCTGTTCCGTGGGGTTTGTACTTCATGCTCTGAACCCAGCAGTTATCTAGTGAGCCATGTGTTGTTTCTCAGACATTTGCTTGTGCACTTTCTGCTCCCACTGCCAGAATGCTGTCTTGTCAAGCTGTGCTGTCAGTGAGCAAGCTACAAAATTTGCATAAAGCATGATTGAAAATTTACTTGGAACTGCTGCTACCTAACAAACAGGGAACACCATATTTAAGTATCTTACTTCAAAGTTCTGTCTTTACTAACTGATTAGCACTTTGCTGCCCTGACGAGCATTTGCCTACCTGCAGCTGGTGCCAGTGTTCTTTAACCTTTGGTCCTATGGATCTCCTGGATCTGCCGCATATGTGAGCTCGACATTTTCCCCACATGCTTTAACATTCACATTTTTGTAGGGGTTTCTCTTCAGCCTACAGTTGATATAATGCTGGGAGTAAAACAGCAACTCCTAAGTAGTCCAAAACACTGGCAGAGACCACGTTTTTGTCTAATGGATGTTACTTTTCAGGAGTAAATGCCTATCCATGGAGCTTCTCTTCAGTAAACTACCGTGTGATGATGCCTCGTTATCGAGGTCTGGGGAAAAGCACAATTATGGAAAATAGGCAGCAATTTCACTTCTATATAACACCGGGAAAGTGCTAAATGGGTTTGTGCTTTTGTGTGAGGTGTGCCTACATACCTCTGTACTTAATCGAGAAGTTAAACAGTTTGGCTTTTCACCCTAGTATATACTCAGCTGTCGTCTCCCTCCTGCCAGCAATCAAATACCTGATATGATATTCGTCTAGACTCTTGAGCCGGAATCAGTATGCACACACAGCATTCTGCAACTGTGGAAAGACAGAGGGGGTGTTGATGGATAAGTGGACTGCACTTGGTGGAGAGGACTGCGTGGAGAGGTTAGAACACGCAGACATAGACGTGGAGTGTGGTGACAGTTTTGGTGATTTGTAAAATGAATGAGTACCAAGTATATCACGGGTCAGCTATTAGAAAGCTTACACTAGTTTGTACTGAGCCTTCTCTTTGAGGGCGATATGACTGCACTGATGCTCGAAGCTGCCAAGGGAGTGAAATGGCCAATGAGACTTGAAACTGCAATATTGTATTGCAGGGACCAAGCCCCAGCTGCATGGTAGATTACTGCTGTACCCAGAGAGTAATGGCGTGATACATCACCCTGCATTGTGCGATGTCTGTCTGCACATTATAGTGCAGCAAAGCATGGCAGTGTAGCCTGCAGCAGTATGATATCACCATTTATTTTGTTTGGCGTTATTGTATCGAACAAGTCTGCTGAACCATTATCATGGTCTTAAAACATGGGTCCATTGTAGCTAACTTGCTGAAATTCCATGTTGCCCTGTCTGGCTGAAGTTTTATAGCTGTGATCAATTAGTTTATCTGATCTGTCACACAGTTGCGCAGCAGGATCATAGAATTCGTATTCATTTAGGAGAATTTCACAGCTAGAATGATGCTTGCTGCTTTCAACCCAGTGAGTAAAAAATTATCTCTACTGGGGAGGTGTGATGAGTTCCTGAATTGGAACCAAAGAAAAAAAGGAGGGAAAAAAAAGGTGCATGGAGCTGCAGTAGCCTTATCTGTGGAACTTATTGCAGAGGAAGCCCATCCGTGTGTCAGGCTTCTTACTTGTAAAGAGGACATCTTTTCTAAATACCTAGGTAGCTCTGACTGATCTGATGTAGACGTTGAGGGAGAGGAGAGAACCTGATATCAGCCGCACAGCTGTATGCCTGATAAAAAGCGACATTTGCAGGCAGATAAAATGGCTGAGCTGTTAGAATAGCTGCTGCTTGTGGAATGCGTGGAGCCAAACATGTTACAAAAATTGCCTCCGGGCATTCATTGCTGCAGTTTGCTCTAAAGCCTTGAACACTTTCTGTTTCATTCTAGTGCGAGATAAAGACAACAAAAAGATGTGAAGTTCAGTGTTCGTATATATGAAGGATTATATGCAGGTAAACTTTCACAGGTTATATGATGTCCTTCGGTTTGAGCTTAAATGTTTAAAAGAAGAAATATGTAAGAGATGTCTTGAATAAATTTTGTCAAATTGGGACTAATGATTACAAAGGTTGAATTAGTTGTTTTAAATTTTGACTCTTTGTTTATGTTTGGCTTTGATGGATCTAATTCTGAGTGTTTAAGGTTGTAAAATCTAGACTCACCACTCTTTTTTATTATGAATATTGACCTGGATGTAAGACTTAATTCGTGATATGTAGCATCTGATGGAATGGAAGTGATGCATGTTCTAAGCTAGTGTTTTATCTGCTTCATTCACTTGTGATGATATGGTGGTAAAAAAGCAACAAAAAAAAGCATGGTTCGATAAGATGACTTGTAAGGCATCCATGGGCAGATTTTTTCTGTTTTCAGCTCAGTAACTCAATAATGCTGTGAGCAGGGGGTAATGTGGGAGTGCTGAGCAGCTGGTTGGCAAATCCTGCTGTTGTTCCGCATCTTAAAACTGTAGCAGACCACCAAGACTTTCCCTTATCATAAGATTATGAAACAATTTGTTAAGGGTCCCAGCTGAGACTTGGGGAAATCATGTCCCCTTGAGATGCCTTTTGTAAAAAAGTTAACACATTTCAAAACGGCCAAACTGCATTTAGTTTCTGAAGGAACTTGTTTGGGCTCTCTGCCATCGCTCAAAGGAATTGGTCCTGTCTCATTGACTGCATCTGGCAAGTCAGATTATGTTGAATGAGTTATCGCTTAGGAAAATGTTATGCAAAGAGGATCAGCTTGTGTGTCTCCCTGCAAATCTATCATTCCTCCCGCAGACTGAAGAAATGGGGGAGTAGTAAAGAAATAAGGTAGTAAAGAAATAAAGACTTGAATACGGAGGAAGAGAGAAAGGTGATAGCTGCTTTCTAAGGTTTGTCCTGTACAGAGCTTTTATGCACCTGTACTTTACAAGGACATTTCCCATCTGCAGCAGCACACACACACACACACACACATACACACACATGTACACACACACATTTACTCAATCTCTGCACCCTGGGACTGCAAAGGCTAATTGCCATGGCAACAGACTATTGGAAAGGGTGAGGGTCAGCTGCCTCTTTTTAGATGTAAGGATTGGAGCTGTGAATAAAACAAAGGAATCAAATTGACTTATTGTTGGGGAAAGAAAGAATGGTTTTATGTCTTCCCAAAAAGAAACGAGCAGCAATTTTCTTTGTTCATTTATTTATTTTTTTGCACCAGCACATTTCTACAAGACTGCCATACAAACACAAAAAGCACGCATTGCCTTTTTCTTATACCTTGAAAAACTGGAAGTTATGTGTTTTTTCAACAAAAAAAATCTGCAGATCTGGCTTTTTTTTTCACTGTGTGTGGTTTGTCATTTGCATTTCTCCTGGTACAGTGTGTGTTGTGCGTGGACTAAATCAAGGGCTGGTGATAAATTGCTTTTCATGAGTCACTGATGCCTTCTAAGCTTTTTTTCCATTTGAGATGTCAAGGGTGCAGAAAATTCTTGCGCTCCTCTCTACAGAAAAGTACTTGCTCTTAAAGACATCGACACATGGAGCTCGCTCTGAAGGTGACACGGGGACCTCTGACTGTGTCCACCTCTGGGACACAAAAACAGAATTTTGATCTTGCCATTCAGCAACAGTAAATGCAAACACCCACTGGTGTGGTCACACCCGGTGTGTGGTTGTGATCTGCTGTGACTCGTGAGTGTGCGCGGCAGGAGTGTGCTTTTGATAAATGCCCGTGTGAATTATGAATGAGTGAATATGAAGGGCATCCTCTGCGTGGTGAAGCCTACTACGCACTCAGAATGCAGGGGTTACCTGTGCAGCACACAGGCAAAGTGCGTTTTATCTTGAGTGCCTCTGTGCTGGCTGTTTAGGGAGTTTAGCCTGGTCACTGACTTCTGTTTAGGGCTGTTTTGCTCCCCTCCTCTTGAGGCATGAGGAAGTATTTTGAAATGCTTGCCTTCCACACCCTTCCTGTGTCACTCTATAGATATTTAAGTAAATATCTTCTCCTTCCTCTTAAACATCCCCCCCCCATTTTCTTTCTTCATGAAATCTTATGTCCCTGTGTTTTTTTATTTACTTAACACCTAGCCAAATAAGTCACAGAGTATCTTTTTTGTTTGATGCAAAAGTTTTAACAGATTGCCATTACTGTTTTATCATCTCAATAAGCATTAGCAAATTCACAGCATTGATTTGCATAAATTCTGAACTAGGACATATGGATGATGGGAGAGTTAGTGTTATATAACATCTCTTCCAGCACATTCCAAAGATTATCAGTGGTGTTAAGGTTCTTGGTACCAAGGAAGTAATTTGCAGAGTCCTTATGGACAAACCTATCTGAATTCAGATCATGTAAACAAATCCATTAGTTGATGCCAGCCGTACTCCCACAAACAAGGTTTAAGACAGGTTGATTTACTTCACAAGTGATAACTTACTGGAATTTTCCACCGTCAATATATATTCATTTTTCTTATAAAAGGAACATGGTACACGATTTGAATCTGGCTGCACATTTTCAGAATCACAGCTAGTTACCACAACCAGTGTTTGATATTCCAACATTTTGGGCTGTTTGCACTGAGGCTCCCATTCAAAGTCTTTCCTTAAAACAAGCATTCACTTTGTTTTTGCTTTTGCCGTCTTATTCTGGTCCTTTTTTTTTTTTGCTTTTGCTTCTCTTACATATGAAATGAAACGGTAATGGCTAAAACATTTGGATTGCAGTGACCTGCAGGGAGCTCTCAGACTGGAGCAGATAATGGCAGTTACATCAGACGTTGCATACAGGCTGGTATAGAACTCATGAATAGCTTTTAGGCTTCCAAGCAAGGATGATTCATGCTCATTACATGTTGCCAAACTGTTGCTCGGTGAACCATTGATTAGTTTTTTTTGTGTGTCTTTTTTTTCAATCACACAGCGCAGAATGTTTTATATAAAAGGAGTGGACTTTGGGTGAATATAAGAAGGCAAAAGCCAAGGCTGGGAACCACTGCTGGATGTTTGTAACCTTAAAGCCTTCATGCAACACTACTTGAAATATGTCATGTCACTGTAATCAATATAGTTCCATGGACAAAGACGCTGAGTAACTTCTGTTTATTTGAAAATTTAACATTGGAACAATAACGTCCTTTGAAAATCTGAAAGATTTTATGTGCCAGATATGAGAGATGTTTCATGTCATTTCCATAAATGCAAAAAGGTCAACCTTCTCATAATGGGCGCATCAGTGTGCATCAATGTCCACGCGACATGACAAATACAATCATGTATTTGAATTTTAGAAAGATATGCTACATTGAAGGGGTTGTCTTTTCCTGGAAGTTATCTTTCTGCACTACTTTCTGCAACAGCATGGCTTTCAGTGTCACAACTTCCCAAAAATGCGCACTTAAAAAGAAGTATGATGTTACTCAGTGGGAAACTGGGGGCTGTCCCATCTGTGCTGCTGGCCGTCTATTCCATATGTATACATATTTTCTAAACAGTTTAGTTTGTTCATATTCTGCACGCTGTCTTTGTTAAATATTTACTGTTACTATAGTGGTATTTGGTACTTTTCTTAGTTTTTTGTGCAGCATTTGAGGTCCAGAGGAATGAGTAAGAGTAATAAGATCAGTATTCTGAAATTCATCATATTTTGGTTTCAGATCAAAAATGTTGTTTTACCGTTATAGTGCTACAGAGATGGTGTTTCAGGTGCCTCGCTTGTCAGCTGAGCTCAAGTGCAGCCTCGGGCTCGGCTCCTTCCTTTGACTTTAATGTGGAGCAGCCCTCCTGTGTACCACTAGCTGTCATCTGCTATTTCATTGCCATACTTTATAGCCTCTAGAATCCCACAGGCTGTCAATCCTAAGGATCATTGCTGACTCACATGTATGTGTATGTTTGAGCCTACCACCCGACGTATTCCTCATGTGGTTCATTCCCCATTCTTTGAATAATTTCAACCTCTCTTCTTTTCTGTTGTTTGTATTTCTATTTTTTTCCGTCAAGCTCCTTCTTGTTGCTGTCTCATTCTGTCACTGTCTCACACTGCTGCCCCTGCTGTTTTACAGACTGCAGCTTCATCAACTATGTAATGCCACAACGACATTTTTATAGTGGCAAGTGTCAGTGTCAGATTGTTTCTGTCTTTCCATCCAAGATATGGCACTTAATGAACCTGTTATTCGTTTCATTTTAAAAGAAAATGATGGCTTTACAAACACCATATATATATATATATATATATATATATATATATATATAACTTGTGTTGGGTGAATGTGATTTAGGGTTGGAGGTGAGCTGGTAACTCAATGCTTATTTCCTCCAGCAGTATTTCTTTTCTATGCAGAGAGTCCTTGGGGAGTGGAGCTGTGGATCCGGGACATGTTCATCATTAACCCCCAATGAAGCTGCCATCACTCAAAACATTGTCTTTCTTTTTTATTTATTTATTTGTGTACACTTTGGAGTGGAAGGCTGGGGACTAGTGGCGCATGAGTGAGTGGGAAGAGCTTTTTCTCCATCGGCTTTTTGCTTTGATCATGTAGACACAGCTACAAATGTGGTCACTGTTTAATCAATAGGAGAGGGCTTCTCATGGCAGCAGGTCAATAGCATCTCTGGCTGAGATTTTTCAGCATGTGATAAAATTGATTTTCAGGTATAAGCAAGACTGTGACACAGAAAAAAAAACTCCAGGCAGTTCATTAATTAGAAATGAATTTATTTTAATGTTTATTTTTCCCTTTGCTCTTGAACAGACGACCGCATTCTCAACTTCTACAATAACATGGAGGGAAGAAATGTGCTGTGTTCACAGATTCCGCTTGTTTCTACAAAAGCTCCAAGTTACCCTTGAGATTCAGTTTTTATTTGTTGGAATTTCTGACACATGTATGGTTTTAAATTGTTAAATATATAACAGGTAATATAACAAAAGAGCATAAACTTGAAGAATAAGGCCTGATATATGGAATATAATTCTAAAAACCACTATAAAAGGCTTTATATTAAATCAATATTTTTGAAAGATTTAATGTCTGTGCCCTGCGCCTGAGATTTAAAGACCATCTTTATGATGTTGTTGTTTAGTGAACTCAGGCTTCTCTAAATTTATCACGTAACTGCACATGCATAATTCATGTATCCATTGTGCATAAAATGATGTTCTTGTATTCTTTCAGTTTGGAAAAATGTAATTCATGCTTCTACTTTATTTTGAAAACTAGGGATAATTGAAGTCCTTGAAATGTTTGAGCTGCATTAGAAACAAATGGAACCGACAACCTCCATAGGGACTAAGCATTCTCCCACTTTTGTGATTAAACCAAAGTTTTAAAAGTGCTGCTTGAAGACTTGTTCATATGAGCATTTCTGCAGTGTACACAGATCTGTGTGTACACTGGCAAAGACAGATGGTGTAGCACAGAAAAAAAGGGCGATATGGAGGAGGTGTAAAGTGAGTGTGAGCTTTTGAGATGATGTCAGCTGAGGCAATTCTTTTTGGAGCTAAACCTGCTATGTCAATGTGGTGAGGCAATTGTGTAGGGGCTCATAAAACAAAAATATATGCAGGATCATTGGACTGCAGACAAGGAGAGCACAAGGATGCAAATGAGCCTCAGTGCGGTTGACAGAACTAGGAGAAAATACAGGCCACTGAGCAAAGGAGAGAAAGATGTCAGAAGATTTTGGAGGGATTTCAACTGTATCTATTATTCCAGCAGACCATGTCAGCCAGGGACTGTCAGGAAGGGAGGGATGGATTGCAGGCAGAGAATACAAGAAGAGCACACAGAGCCTCTGACACAGGCACAGCCAAGTGAGAGTTAAAGACTCTAGGGAGATATGAAGAGTATCTATTGTTGTTTTTGACTGAGCTGTTGTAGGCCAGATAGAAGCCAGAAAAATGCAGGGGCCAAATATGGAAATTCTTTTTTGAGCCATCTCTGTTTATAGCAGTGAGGGACAAAAAAGAGGAAGGATATTGACAGATGTGTTGATTAGAATGGGAAGAGAGACCTCAGGACGACCTTTTCTGAACTTATGTGAACACAAAGAACTTTAAGTTGAGAGGCATATTTTTTTGTGCTCAATCTGGAAAGGTCATGCTGAGACCTACCTTTTCTTCATATTTGTGTAAATGTATGTTACTTCCTCTGAAAAAGTCTAAGGTCTTCAAGTGTTGGAAAAGACTGTTAAACAGGGTGAGTTTGACTGCAAATTGTCAGGAGTGGCTTTGGTGTAAGATTCTGTCTTACACATTTGTACAATTTCTTAAAGTCTTTTAAATGCACACACTGTCTCACACATACACGCACACACAGCCAGTGTAATCTATTCCTTACATTTTAATTTGCTGTCCTTTTCAAAACTACTGCAGAGCAAAGAGGCTTAGCAATTAAAAAAAATAAAACAGTTAACAGTCTTATTGTGGGTCATTCTCTAAATTGTGGAAGTGGATTTAAAAACATAGAAAAATAACTTGAAATCCTGAGAAGAATTGATAACTTGATGGTATAATTTTAATTGACTGATTGTCAGTAAATCAAACAGCTACTTTCATGTAACATAAAGTGGGATATGGTGTTGTTGAATATACCAGGCCAGTGCAGCCCATACAATAAGGGACCTGGGCTCTTTGGAGTTTTTTATGTGCGTCATTGAGGGAGCATTGCGTAAAATATTTGCACCTACGGAGTGTGTGTTATAGGGAAGGTCAGCCTGTGTAAAAGCCCTTTGTGTTCGAGACTTCTTAGCTTGGCATTCTTTGACAGAAGAACCTGTGTTCCTTAATTCAACATTTATAAATAATTCTGCTCACATCATTGCGTGTCCTTTAGTGCCCCAGAACAAAAACGGTCAGCAGAATAGTAAAACTGTAAAGATGAAGGTCATTTCTCAACACCCACACTCTCACCCACTCTTGGCTGAAGAGACATGCACTCTCTCTCTTTCTTAGTAAGAGAAATGACAGCCAAGGTCCAGCAGAAACTGTTCTTGTGAAATCTACAAGTCACTCTTGTGGTTTGACTGAATTGTTTCAGCAATTTTTAACTTTCACAATTACACATTTATGAGAATACTCGCCTCCTATTCTATCTTACTGCTCAAACCGGCACATTGTGCACCATACCACAGTAATGGAGTTCTCCTAAACAGACTGTCAAATTGGACAGGTTTCTTTTTTTCTTCCTGCTGGTTTCCGATCACCAGGAACAAGATGTGCAGTATATCCCTGGACAGAGAATCACTGAAGGGAGAAGGAAGGTGGCCTTCTTGTTGACAGTGCCAAATGGCAGGAAGAACTGCTCAGCTTAGCAAAGCCATATCTCAGTGCCACCTGTTCTACTGCCCCCCTGTCCCGGTACCTGGCCCAGAAAAGCAAACCTGTCGTTATGGGAAGATCAGGCACGCGGTATTCTTGTGTTCCTGTGCGGGTGTGCGGTGCTGATTCAGGAAACCAACCTTTACTTTGCTCTTCATGTTCCTCGGTTGTTAATAAGCCTCTCCGGGACAACACCATTGGCTTCTCTGTCCAAGTTTGACTTTCAAATCAACCTCAAAGCATATGTGTTGCTTTTGGAAAGAGTTTCCAGCAAAAAAGAAGGCTTTTTCATGTATCCCAGAGACTACATGAGTAAGAATTAAATGCTTATTGTTTTGGCCCTGTTTTGATTTCTTCTTCTATTGTGCTGTGTTCTATGTAGGAAGTTTGTCCATGCATTTTGCTGTTGGTTGTTAGCATTCCACTTGGTTGTCCTTCCCATTGTCCAGGGCCAAAGCAGGGTCATATTAAAAGTATTTGAAATGACTACAAGTGTGTTTGTGTGTGTGTTGGTGTGTTTTGTTGTTTGTGTATCCTCCTTTTTTCAATATGTTCATTTAGCACACCCACCGCTAGACAGAAGCTCTTGAAGCATCATGCAAACGTGGCTCTGGGACATCCATTGTTCCACAAGAGCTTGGACAGGCTATGAAGAGGCAGGAGGAAGGGAGGAGTTGAAGTGATGATGGTTTTTGTTTCTAAAGTGTTTTCTCATTTTGCACTCTACTGAACTAAACAAAGAGCTTGGAGAGGGAGATGATGTGACTGGGCTCTCACAGTGAAAGGTTATCTACTGTTCCCTGTTGGCTAATAGCAAAGCACGGGACACTTCACATCTCATAATGCCCATAGACTGTCACAAATGACGCTCTTCAATTAGCCCAAGGACAGTGAAGAGAAAGAGGGGGCAACGCAGGCATAGACCTGCCTCAGAAACCATCAAAATGATGTGCAGAGTGACGGATGAATTGTAGGACACACACGCAAACACTCAGCTGGAAAGAAACGAGACATCAATGGGAACACACAGCATGAAGCTTCCTGACCTTTTCCCTGCTATGAGGCCTTTAGAGCACAGCTGTATTCTAATGAAGCTGGGCCTTGTTGATCTGGACTGTGTAGCAGGCTGCGTATCCCAGGCGCAGTATACTGCCTGACAGCACAACCATTTCAGCTTCTACAAGGTTACACTGTAGATGAGATTGTCCTTGAAAGGAAATGAGTAGGCACACAAATGCACTCATCTACTAAAAGCTCAAGGACCCTCTGCTACTAGAACGCACAGAGAGCATATTGTGCAATTTTCTGAATGTCTACATTCAATTTATCTTGCTTCTCTGTGAAGACTCTGACATGTGTAGTGATCAACAAGATGAGATCAGTCTAACAAACATTCACATTAACCCGTGCGGAGAGGGGCCAAAGATTCAGTTTGACCCACTATTTTCTGTTTTTACTCTGACAGAAGGGCAGGCTGAAATGTCTAAAATCAAGTCAGCAACAGATTTATTTTGATGTAAGCCGAAGCCTAACAGGAAGTGATGGGCAGGGTACACCACAGCTGAACTCCTGTCAGCTCCCTTAGATATCAGTGTAAGAAACAGGAAAAAAAACGTTGCCAAGGATTCAGGTCAGGTGATGGAGACGACCAGGGCTTTCAGAATAAATCTCAGTTTCATTACTTTAGAAATTTCTTTACTCAGTGAAATTACTCAGACATATTAGTTAGTGAGTTAATGAGCTACAGCTATGATATAAAATGTTCCAAATTCAAAGAGAATCACATGTAACTAACGTTTTGTTTTCAGGAAGAAAGGCTTAATTTTCTGTAAAAATAAAAGAAATTATATCCCACAATTTTTTGCTGCGTCAACATTCATAGTGAATCAAACTGGGATTCACGTAAATAGCTGGCTATTATTACAGGCTGCAAGTGAGCAAACATCATCTAATGCAAACATTTAATCAGGCCTCTTTTTAATCATTTACAACCTGAACAATAATGTATCCATCCCTAACATCAAGTAAAGTAAAGGATGGAGTAAAAGTGCTTACAAATAAGTAATGAAGGTTATTTATGAATATTCAACCATATTTTAGATAGTCCGAAGGAACCTTGTACTGCATATAGATCAGATATAAGGATATAACTTTTATATATATATATTCAATATAAATGCATTTTTCTTTTCTATTTCTATATAAACTCTTGAACTTGTAATTAATTAACTGTTAATCTGAGTCAATTTGCTGGTGGTTGTGTTTTTGCCTGTTTTATCTGGTCTCTTAAGACTGTCCCACTCATTTGAAGGCATTTAGCAATTTTGTATTTTTCGTTCTTGTAAAGTTGCAACTTTTTGCCCACTTCTTTCTTTTCCTTTCTATTTTTCTTTACCACATACCATTCCTCATTGGAAATATCATCTGAAAAATCCAACAAGCATTCTATTGTTTTGAGTGGTAATTATGCATACAACCACCCCATACCTTATAATTGTGCGTGCCCAGTAGTTTGAAATACTTCATTATCTTTTAATAGGCTCCTGCAGTATAGGGGAATAGAGGCTTAATGGTCCAGTGATTTCTTTTGAGATGGATTTCTTTTGGTCCTCAAGCAGTTTTTTAAACTCGGCATGCACCACTGCTTTTACAGCAGATCTTTGATCGAGGGTCTGAATATATTATGAGTCACATATTTTTGTATTATTTTTATTATTTGGAAAGAAACGAGTGTGACTGTCTCTCTAACTAAAATACCCCCATTCAAGAAAGAAAACCAGTTGCACCTCACCCCTCTAGCCATGGTTCTTAAGGTAGTTAACCATTATTTGACCTTTTTGTCAATTAAATGCATTACAGCTGGGCATCGGGGAAGGAGCGTGGTGTGTCAGTGCTTTAATTACATCTTCAGAGATGCAGAGGCAAACGATGCACAGATGAAGAAGTTTAAATTCTTCGTCTTCAGCACAATGTTACAATCTTATACATTGTTGAGTGTATTGATGCACTTATTTTACTTGGAAGTGCAAACAAAACTGAAATGAGACCATGTGCTCATGTGTCAAAAGTGTGGCATTGTGTGTGTGTCAGGAAGTGGGGCCTGAGGGTGGCTCAGCACAGGCCGCGGCCGACCTGTCTGAAGTTCTTAGTGCAGACAATGATCAGAGCCCGAGGCTGTAGCTTCACTGAGAGTTGAATTATGTGGCTAAACACACAGTCACTGGTTCTTACCTATGCAGTTTATAAACACGCAAAGACACCCGTTACTATGCTTGTATCATATAGCAAACTTATATTAAATTACAATATACAGTGTTGGGGCACTATGTGGGGCAGTTGTCTTTAGATTGCTTAACCTCTACTTCAGAGAGAAGCATTCTCTTTAAGGTGATTCCCATGCTTGCTCTTTCTTTTTAGCTTTTTAACCTGTACAACTTAACGTTGCCCCATATCCATTCTTTTTATGTGTCGCTGCCAGAATGTTCAAGCTGTGACATTTCTCATAACTCAAGGATTTATTTTTCCCATTAACATTTTTTTTAGGATTGAATCTCAAGAAAAAACAAGCAAAACTTGCATAGAAACCTTATCAGTGTTGGAAATGCTAATATGTTGATAGAAGTTGAAGGACTTAGGCATTCAAACATTTGTCAGGGGTCTGTTTTGTCTCAAACGTTCATGGGCATTGAACATGAATGTCTGAACTCGTCCAAACAATGACACACTTGTACCATAGATAGGAGAACCATGAATTCCTCCATAGTAGCGAAATCAATGAAGCAACCAAAAAGAAGTCCATTCTCAGGTTGTCAGGAAGTAGAGATTAAATTACTGAGGTGCGTTGTGTACGCTTCATCATTTTGATTTTAAATGGCACGAATAAAACAAAAGCTTGCACGAACATACCACACATAACATTAAATACATTCATATGTAAAAAAGAAGAGAATGACTCATGTGTTCTGACCTTGTATTTTACAAGTGGGAGAGATGGCTGTTCAGTGCTTTTCTTTCTGTGAAACCATGTAAGTCGTCACGAGAATTAATCCTGAATGCTGAGCCTCGGTTCAATTGTAACAATCCCACAAGCATCAGTATCTTCAAACACACAGGGATGTCCAAATGCAACTCATCCTATCTCCTGTTACATATCTGCTTTTGTTTCTTTTCATCTCTCCAGGCCTTCGGACCTACCTGATCTCAGGCAGGAAGGTTGAGCCTAACTCTCACTGTAACTGCTCCCAAAAGGGGTTGTCGGAACTGGCAGATCCTCGGTGTCCCATGCCCAGAGTGCCTACACCTGATGGCGCACCTTCTGCCTGCAGTCTGTCCCAAGACAGGGCCAAGGTGAGTAGTTGCTGTCTCTGTGACTGGCAGCCATGCTGCTGAAGAAATTTTACTCTGATTGGTTGTCACTACGCATCTACACTGCCTGAGGAGGAACACAGAGCTCTGTGTTCTACCACAACCTCTTTCCTGTATGTGGGTGTATCAGAAGGTTTTATAAATATTTTCTTTTTTCTTTTTTTTTTTTGCCGGTAAGAAGGCTGCTTTTTGTGTAGATTTGGTTCCATATAACAATGCTGCTGCACTTTTCTATTTGCTCACTGTAACTCGGTCAACACCCATGTGTTTATTTTAAAATACAGTATACTTCCCTGTGTGCAGCAACACAGTTCTTATCCAGTAATGAAGAAACCTTCTCCTGTTAATTTGAAGAGTAAAAATGTTTGTTTACTTGCCTGCTTGCTGGTGAAACAAGCTTTTGTTTATTATGATCCCAACAAGTCAATCCATTTAGTTTTTGTTGCCTTTTGTATGGCAACAAAAACAATCGATATAGGATGTATGCCAAATTATATGAAATCTTCAAAGTGTTTAACACTATTTGAGTGTTTTGGAGATGTGTAGTACAAATGTGGCAAATAGTTGATGTTTGTATTAAATATATTCATTTTCTTCATTTTGTGTCTCTTTCTTTACTTTTTTCTATTTCCATCCCCACACAGCCCCCTTGCCTGTCCTGCAGCGTTGCCCTGACAGCCGGGGAGGATCAAGTTTTGGAAGAAGGCACGGCATATAATGGCTGCCACGATGAGCATAAAACGAACGACAGCAAGGTTAGACTATTATTGTCACCCCAGTTTAACCTGACAAAGTCCAAATCGTATTATAAACCTTCCCTTCCTGTTCAGAAAGGGTTTGTATAACAATGCAATGTGGTATATTTTTGTCCTTCAACTTCTGGGTCATTTCATACCTTAGAGCATAATATCAAAAAAGGTCACAAAAATAGTTCAGAGAAATGGAGCCTCATCTGTCCCACACAAAGTCGCTGTGCACACTTGCATTTGAATTGGGCACAGTCTTTTGACTTTCATATATCCCATTTATTTATATTGCTGACCTCATTTTAGAGCACAGATCTATTATCTCGCCTTTTTTCTTGGGAATTTAGGATGTGTCTCAAACCTCTCTTCTCCTTAGGACTCTTCAAATCTGAAGTGCTCCCCTGTGGTGTCTTCTGGGCGCAGCCCCAACGCTGTGAATGGCCTGCTCAGTCCTAAACTAGAGGCCTTGACTAACAGCCAGACATCGCTGTGTGAGATGCTACAGGAAAAGGAGAAGAAGACATGGAGCGGAGGAGCCATGGGGATGGACCACTCGGCGCTAATCCCTCTGCGATCCAAAAACTTCAGGGAGAGGAGTGATGCTCATTTTGTGGATGTTATCAAGGAAGACAGGTGACTGAGTAACTCTTTTACTCTGCCTCTGCCTTACCATGTGCATTACTCCTAACATTATTTCCCCCTGACTTTTCTGTGTCTCTGACAGTCTTATGAAGGACTATTTCTACAAACCTCCGTTACACAAGCTCAGCCTGACTTTCCTGGAGAGAAGCCTGGAATCTGCTTACCGGATAAGCTACCAGGAGGAGGTCTGTGTGTTATCTACATTTGCGTGACATGAGTGACCATATGCAACCTGTTAAAAAATGTATATTTCATACTTCCCTATTCTTCGATGCATATGAGTGTGCTGAAAGGTTCCACAGTTACATTTTCTCTGTGATTCAATTTTTTAACAATTGTTTTTAAAAAATGTGTCATTTCACGTTCATTTATATTATTCTGTATAATTCTGATTCTCGTCTGGAAAGCTTGTTAATGTTATCACCAGACTGGTCAAGACTGCGGCAAAAAGAAACCACCGCAGCACCCTAAAAGCAGTTTTGTGTTAGATTGCAATGTCCTCTGCTGGTGTAACCTCGAAGCTGCATTTCAGATGAGATGGCTACTGTTTTTGCTTGTATAAGTGGGATTAACCTTATACATAATTAATTTGTCACTTTTTGATAATCGATTTCCCTTAATTGAATTTTGCTTCTGTTTTTGCTTTTTGGCTTTGTTTTTCTTGCATCGCAGGTGGAGAACCAAACAGCAATGCAGACTTTTGCCAGCCCGACATTCAGTTCTTTCCTGGACATGCTGTTGTGCTGTTTAGTTTTTCTGGCTCTCTCACTGGCTTGTTTCCTTCGACCGCTTTGTATCCAGCAGAGTCTGTCCACACCAACACTCATTTTGACAGCTGTAGCTGCACTGCTGGAATTTCTGGCTCTGCTGTTTTCTATTTGGTGAGATGTGAAATGCAGAGTTTAAATCATGGGCCATGTTCGGTATCAGTGGAGAGCAAAATTCATCTACCCTCACAATATGAGCAACTATACGTGTACAATATACAAAGCCCACTATCATACGAGTTGGGAAATTTTCTGAAATGTAACAAAAACTTCAAACTTAACAAGCGTGAAAATTAGATTGTATTTTTCTGAATAACTCCTCTGATGAGAATATTCTATAATCTAGAATATGAGCAACAACAAAGTCAGAAGGGGTTGGATGAGTAATTCATTTTAGAATGAATCCTAACTTATTTTGTGTTATGGTTTTATACCCCTGATACCGATTAAAAAGCACATGAAAGTATTTCATATATACTGATCCATACACTATCAAAGGCACTATGCTTTTATATAGATAAATATAGTGTTTACTTAAAATGTACTGCCAAATATTAGTAGAAGGGGAGAAATGCAAGCTGAAAATATAAATAGACACACACACATAGAACCTCTACTGCACTGTAATGATCTAACATGGTCCTGTTTTTGCTCCACAGTATGGCTTTCTATCTGGATAGTGTGCTCAGCTGCACTCGGGTGCTGATGAGATCCCTCTCCGGCTGGGCAGTCCGGCACATTATTGGAGCTGTCCTGGTGTCTCTGCCTTCTGTGGCAGTCTTCTCTCACCTCACCTGTGACATGCATTTCTCCATTCAGGTGAGATCAAATTAAATCTTTTCTTGGTTTAACAAGCATAATTGTCATTTAAGTGTTATCTTCTAACCTGTAAGGCCACTGCTTGTTAAACTTCTATTGACGGTTTTGATATGCCCTTTCACTGGCTTTGATCTGGCTAGCAGTCAGTATGGTTGATAATCTTCTCTGCAGTGTTTCCTTGGAATAATGCTCTCTTTGTCAATTTCTTTTCCTCAGTTTACCATGTTCCTCTGCTGTGCAGTAGTTATAGCCATCGTTCAGTATTGTAACTTCTGTCAGCTCAGCTACTGGATGCGCTCAACAATAGCAACACTATTGGGATTGGCAATTCTTGCCTTGCTTTTTAGCTCCCCCTGCAGGTATGACATACTTCCTAAATTTGAATAATGTATAGAAAAAGCAACCAAGTTTTTAGTTTAAAGTATCTTTTTAAGAGTATGACGTCTTGTGTCTTAAGATTAATACATGAGGGTTTATATGATTAAGACATTCTTTTGTGTACAGTCATTAATTATTGTTCCTTCTGTTTTGTTCCTTTTTAGAATTGCTAAGAGTCTGTTTTTCTGGTAAGTATGATTATTGATAACGTCAAATTGGCATTAAGTTCATATTAGAATAGGACAACACGACACATTTAAAAAAAATTTTTTAGGTACATGTGTTCAGTAGAAGTGTTTTGCTTTTTAGTAATAGAACCTGATACTTTACTTAAAGCTTTAATGTGCTTATTTCTTCCGAGATTTTTTTCACAGTCTCAATATTTCTTGTCTTTCTTTCCCTTTCCCTTTTCTCACAATCAGGTCTGATGGTCAGAACAACAGTGGCAACAGCTCATTTCTGCTGAGCAACTCGACAGCTCCTGATCCACGACCCCACCCAAAAGACTTTCTTGGTCCCGAGGTCTGTGTGGCCTTTTTCCTGCTCCTTCTCCTCGTCTGGTTTCTTAACCGGGAGTTTGAGGTCAGTTATCGTTTGCATTATCATGGAAATGTGGAAGCTGATCAACACCGCATCAAGATTCAAAACATGAGGGACCAGGCTGACTGGCTGCTTCGCAATATAATTCCAATCCACGTGGCAGAGCAGCTTAAGGTCACCCAGAGTTACTCCAAGAACCACGACAATGTGGGCGTGATATTTGCCAGTATTGTGAACTTCAGTGAGTTTTATGAAGAAAGTTATGAGGGCGGTAAAGAGTGTTATCGTGTTCTCAATGAGCTGATCGGGGACTTTGATGAGCTCCTACGGAAGCCAGCCTTTGCAAATATTGAAAAGATCAAGACGATTGGTGCCACCTATATGGCTGCAGCTGGACTTAATTCCCAGCAGTGTGCGGATGCCGCCCATCCTCACGCTCATCTCCGAGCTCTTTTTGAATTTGCTCTGGAGATGATGCGAGTGGTGGATGACTTCAATAAGAACATGCTGGGCTTTGGCTTCAAGCTTCGCATTGGATTTAATCATGGACCTCTAACGGCAGGGGTAATCGGTACCACTAAGCTTCTCTACGATATCTGGGGTGACACTGTCAACATTGCCAGTCGTATGGATACAACGGGCGTGGAATGTCGTGTCCAGGTTAGTGAGGAGAGCTATTGTGTGCTCAGTGGCATGGATTATGAATTTGATTATCGCGGTACAGTCAATGTCAAAGGCAAAGGTCAAATGAAGACGTTTCTTTACCCTAAAAGCAGTGACAGTGGTCCTGTGCCTCAGTACCAGCTCTCAGTCTCTCCAGAAATCAGAGCCCAGGTGGATGGCAGCATAGGGCGCTCGCCTACTGATGAAATAGCCAGTATGGTGCCCACAACCAGCATGACGGCAAAAAGTACCAATGCTATGGTACCAAGTGCCAGCACTGGCTCCTCAAACACAAAAGGGCTTGGCCAAACGAGAGAGGCTGAAGTCCATCAAAGACGTCCTTCCGCTGAGACCTCCTGTGCCAGGCGGTCTTTGTCTCACAGTGGCCTGGCATCGGCACCCATAAGCAGTCCGGAAGGACCCTCTTCCAAAAACAAAGAGATCCCGGTGTCCTCCTTGATCAAGCAAGATACTCCAAAAAACTCAGCAAGGTCCCTGAAAGTCACAAAGATGGACACGTGTGAGCATGGTCATGATAAAGATGCTGGAGAGTTAACAAGGCTATAAAGATTTCAAACAGTGGCATTTTTATAATAAGCCCTTTACCCTTGAAGCTATATTTCCCTCTAGTTGATGTTTAGAAGCGCTGTATATTTGGTCCGACATCAGGCAGAGACAACATGTGGAAAGACACAAACCAGGAAGCATGTTGTTTGTAGTGTAAATATGATTAGCTGATATTATCAAGGGTGCTTGGTGGACCACAGAGAGGGTGTTGGGCAGGAACACACAGGGTGTGCTGATACCCCTCTTGTCTGCTACAACTCTCATTGTCTGCCGTTAACTTACTTGATTATCTTTGCACCTTTAATCAGTCTTGATTATGTCTTTCATGTCGTTTAAGTGCCTTTAGAATAGGATAAGATGTAAACTAAGCCTTTTTTGTGAGACAATAACAGCATAAAGGGAAATCTATAAATGTGAAACTTTTGAAAATAAAAAGCTTTTGCTTTTGTTACAGGTTTACTTTTCTAACCATGTTTTGCTTAGTATGTTTGCCTTTTGATTCAAGAGGAAAGGAGCAATGTGGGAAGCACCTCAACATCTCTCAAGTGAAGGGAAACCGAAAAATGTGCTACTCTGCTAAAGAGGCTGGGTACATGTTAAAAGCAGAAAACCCCTCACCACAGCGACAGCTGAGACTAATCAATGCGGCCTACAGGGAGACGAGGCTGAGCTTTGTGTTGAGTGTATTTGCATGCATGTATTGTGGTGCATCTGTGTGTGTGTACTGTAAGGTCACTCAGAATTTAATGAAGCGGGGTGCCCATGAACTACTCTGTCAGACTGCAGGATGCCAAACACTTTAGGGAGGAAAACATGTGGCAGCTTTTTCCTTTAACCATAGTTATGACCTGTCTATTGCCTCAACATCATCAACACGTCCGCGGTTTCATTGGTTTCAATTGTTTGTGCCCTTAGCCAGTGATCCAGACTCTTGGTGGAAGATCAAGCTGTGTTGAGTGTAGATAATTATATGAATGAGTCCTCCAAGGCACCGTAGTACCTGCAGAGTTTTTAAAGCCATGACTCCAGATGGACTACAGAAAACAACTGCCTATGTATTGCCATGGATTACACTGTGCGTTAAGCGGTCGTGCTTTGAAGATGTACGGAAAATAAAACGGGAATGTCACAAATGTGTTTGTTAAATAAAGCTTGGGCCGTTTAGCACCCTGCATCCTGTATAGGAATTAACAGACATGCCTGGAGGCTTTTGCTACTTCAATTTTTTTAATGGCATGAAATTTTAGATGATTGCACTGTAAATGCATAGGCAGTGTACCAAATGTATGTCCCATCCCAAGTTAAGTTTTTTTTTCGTGTTAGAAATAACACGTGTTAGACATATTATTTATATGTATTGTTTTTCTTGTTTTTTCAGTATGCCACTCTTTTATGAAGGATTGTGTGCTCAGAAGCAAAGAAGCAAATATTCATTCTTGTATTATTATTTATGGTAATCTGTTAACTTAAACAACAAGACTGTCATTTCATCATTTTTGTTAGAATAAAGACAAAATCCAAATTTGCCCTTTCTTGTCATCAAGCTACAGCTGGTGCCTGTTGGATTTAGCTTTTCACCTCTTTCTCACCTCTTTTTCTTGTTTTGTATACAATAGAAAGGATTGCTTGTGCCTTTTGAAATGTTTTTAGTGTTTTTCCCTTTCTTAAAGTAACATCCTATCTAAGGGGGAAAAAGGCCAAAAGAATGTTTTGGCTTGGATTCCTTTTTTCTTTTTTTTCTTAGACTTGAGGAGTGCCTTTTCTTAAGTAATACAATTAAATGTACAATTATACAACATATTTTGTTTTTATTTTTTGGGATTCAGTTTTGAATTCATTTTTCTTTCACCTCAACATCCTTTTACTATCATTATGTTCTGTCTGTTGTCTGAATATAAAAAATGATGTGTTAATAATAGGCTAAAAGGGAAAAGAAACAACCTATCTTGCAGATGAGCACACAGCCCTTGTAGCCCAAATGTTGTTTGTTACATGCCAATAAATGTATAATAATCAATGCTGTAATTAAGGTTAAGTGCTTGTAAAAGTGAAGATGCCTGAGTGTCAGGTAGAGCATATAGTCTATATGGCTTTTTATGCTCCCAAGTAATTTTGATAAGCTCCTTTTACTGATGTGTTTTTTGTGGACTCTAGAAAAATATTCTTTCAGAAAGCAACAACAAGATAGTTATTTGTAGCCACAAATTGGATTCTTGCTATTTTCAGCTTAATTCATGTTTTTATTCATTCAGATTTTTTGAGATCTTAGTGACATTCTGAACCAGCAGAATAGCGGGTGTGGAAAATGTCGATGCCAAAGAGTGTCATTGTCATCTCTTGCATTTTCCTTGAATGTTGTCATCGTTCTTGATTTACAGGTTGTACTTTCCACAATTGAAAAACATTTACACTTTAAATGTTAAATGCGATTGCTTTTATTTTGGACGTTAAGTGTTTCTATTGTACCATATCTGAGCATTTTCTATTATTTATACGAGCGCATGTACTAGAGTATTGGATAGTCTATAAAAACTGGATCATTTTGAAAAACTCTTGAAATGATAATTGTGTTCTCTTATTTTGCCATTAATGTGTGAAAAAGTGTGTGAGTGTTTGTAAAAGTGTGACTTGCAAATGATGATCTTAAATTAGCTGGAATGTGATTTGTACATTTTCCCAACTTTTATGATATGAAAACTTAGAGATGCTAAAGCTTTAGTCAATAGATATTTCTCTTTCTTTTTTTTCTAACCAAATAAGTTCAAATGGAGATATGCTACAGTCTGCTGGTAGGTAGTACTGGAGTAGCTGGCTGTCACTCTAAGTCTTGATGTCGATGAATTATTGGTGTCTTTATGGGTCGGGACGGGTGGTATTTTTGTATATAGCACGCTAACAGATGAAGTGAAAGTTAACATTGAATAAAAAGTTAATTGAAGAGTTGTGTTTCTTCTGGCGATGGGGTTTTACTGAGTACATTTAGTCAAAAACTGAAGTATTGAGCATAAGTAAGAACAGCATTCCTTTATGCTTTTTTGTACTTCCTCTACACGACATTAACACAACATTTGTTGGTTTATGAAAATTCACCATGTCATGTTTGTTTATTTCTGCTCATAGAAAAGCATATATATTACTGTAATTCAGAATACTATAAAGAGCATTCTTTCACAAAATGACCACTTTTAACAGGTTTTGTCATGCAGAAAGCTTCCATCATTCAAAAAGGATTTTAGTCAATTACACATTTCAAAATATACAAAGGCAACAAGTTAAAAAAAAATTTTTTTTTTAGAAGACCATAAATATTTAAGAGCTGTGGAGAACTGTTTGAGGTGTTAAGCTGGTCTGCACTCACCTTTGCCCAGACTCTCAGTTATAAAGTTAATTTTTCCATCCTAATGCTGGATTTGATCTTTGTTCTGGAGAGCAATTTCCATGATTTTCAAATACAATAAAAACAATGTGGCAGTTGGGCACAATCATGAGGGTTCACACTTGTTTCACCAACTTGTGAACTCCTTCCTGCCTTTACTTTCACACCCTGGAATACTCTTTCGTAATTTATTTTTGAACTCATGTTATGTTATTACCTGGTGCTAAATGATTAGTGGTGAGAAGTTCCACTTTGCTTTGCTGCCATAGTGCTTACGATGAAAATGTACTTTTCCAAACAGAAAACATACTTATTTAGAAGGTTTAAAAGTGATTACATTCTTCATGTATGTTGTGTCATAAAGGGATGGGTGAAAAAGTTATGAATTTGTTTGAAATTTGAAAAGACTTTGCCCGCATTTTAACAATTGTTCCACGTTTTAGGTAGCTGGTAGAGAACGTGGTGTTATTATTTTGATCATTGAAAACATAATTGAACTATAAAACATATTTATATGATTATCGTATATTTGAATGTTAGGTGACTTGTTACAAATTATTTTAAAAGTATTTTCTTAACCCAAAGCCCAGCATATTTTTTCTTTCTTCATTTGTAACTTTTAATTTGAATTGTTTTTAATTTTTACATTGTGTATCTGATTATTCAGACATAACTGAAACGATGTTACACAATGCAAATTGATATACATTACAAGCAATCCCGTTTTTTGAAAAATACTTTTTGTAATGAAAATAATTAAAAGCTGTTGGTCACAGTGAAGATGAAATATATTTCTTTACGTTTGTAGATATAATGATGATTATGGTGACTGTATCTTAAGGTAATTTAATTTAACGTATTTCTATTTTTCTTACGCTAAGGTTTGGAATAAACTGGTTGTAAAGCATCTTCGGTAAAATATTTGGTTGTCAACATTAAAAGGTTTTCTCCAATCGATAAAAATGCACGGTTTAACTTATTTTAGTGACTTAATGTGTTTGGGAAAAAAGAAAATAAAGGAATACAAACAATCTTTTTAGCGTTATTCCACCTGAAAACGCAACTTCATATACGTCCACATGACGCACGGTGGGACACTGCCTTACGTCAGGGCGTCAGAGCACGGCACCCTCCCCCCTCCTCCCCCCACCGTCTATCTGGGAAGAAAAAAAACTTTTTTTTTTTTTGTATCGGAGGAATCAACAGCCGCCATCTTGACGCGGCTCAGAATCGGGATTTTGGGGGGAGCATTAATTTTAAAAACCGACCGGAGCCTCTCGGACCCGGCTCAAACGGCTTTTTTCCTGCAGAAAATCGAAGGGTTTGTCCTTACGCTGAGAAATAATCCAAACATGTGAGGTTACGTGTGTTTTTATCGTCTCGAAAGCCCACTGTATATTTGATTTCCCTTTTAGAGAGCGCCGCTTCTCGCCGTATCTCCGTCCAGAGACGCTTTATTTACCGGGAGACAGCGACGAGAAAAATATTCCAACTCATAGAAAATATTTTTGGAATTTTCTTCTTTTTATTTAAGCCAAAAGCTCATTTTATGGCTGCTTGTTTCGACTACGAAAAAAATGATTCTGTACATACGTGAAACCGGCGATCTACAGGAAAAAGGATCTGCTTACGCTCGGTCTAATATTTTATGAATGTTTTTTATTTATTTTTCTCAAACCGAAATAATCTTTGGACGTAATTATTGAGGATAATTATGAGGGTGTTGGGTGTTGGATTATCATGGGGTGATCTTCGGTGGCGAAGCGTGGCGCTGTTGCCTTTCGTTTGAAAATCCTTTTCTCCAGGCAGCATTTCGCCAGTCTGCCAATCAAGAAAAGAAAGAAAATTACTTCTTAACGTGTCACGTCGGGGAGCGTTACCTCTCACTAAGGGCTAAAGGCCGAAGACTTGGACTGATCCTGCGATTTTACCCTCCACCCCTCTTTATTACAGTCCATTCATATTTTTCACGACCAGGATGGCTGACAATCTGCTGGATGCGGGACCCCCCACTGCAAAGCGACCCAAGCTTAATTCACCTCTCTCAGGATCAGACGGACCAGGTAAGACAGGCTAAGGAATTATATGCAGAGTGGTTTATTGATTAAAAGAACATGATTTACAACACACGTAAGAGCCTTGATAACACGAACGCCGAGCTGAAATAAACCCGTAACCCCCCATCAGCGGGATGCAGAGGTACCACCGGGAAACTAGAGGCTCGTTTATCCTGGATGTGAGTACTTTTGTGTACATGTATATATATATAAAAAAAAAAGATCCCTGAATGAGTGCAGGCATCAGAGAGCTCTTATGTAAAACAGGACATCTATCCCACCATGATGGCAACTTCCCAGCTGGCAGAATGTCTAAACTTGACAGTGTTGTGGGAATGACAAAGTAAAAGTGAGAAGTCAGAAATCCTGCTGTGTCCGATGTACAGGTGAGTAAAAATATTGAAAGAACATCTCTGGAGTCTTGGAGTGCCGGTTTTAAGGTAGAATAGTTGTTTCTCTTTACCAGCCTCTTGACATTTGTCCATCCATTGCTCCCATAAACAGGTGAAAACGCCTCATCGGTTGTGTTTTCATAGACATCTGGACTACAGGTTATTCGTAGTGCATCTACCTAAATGATGGTCAGAATTCAAAACTAGGGGAGAAGATTTAGTAGAAGTTTTTGTCCCCCTTCATCAAACTTTTTCTCCTCGGTTCTCCAACGTTGGCCATCCTCTTGAATTGTGAAATTAATTTCTGTGGTGTGATCGCTTTAAAATGGAGTAATGGTGATTTGAAAATCCTGTATGTGTATAGGAGGGATGTGTGCATGTGATAGACATGTTTGGCAAATGTCTCAACAGAAACATTCCTTTATGGAAAGCCTGGAAATATTGTTGTCAACATTGGCGTTTTGATCATCTGTGAATAAGCAGTGCGTCCGAAAATTAAAGTACCTCACTGATGGTTTGTTAAATCCATTATTTTGTTTTTGAGGATGTTTGATGCACGTTAATGGAGGATATATCCCGCATATCTCATCAGTGCGGCATAAAAATGATCTGAATGCTGGAATCCACGGTTACCAATGTAAAGACTTCGACTCCCAGCGTTGGTTGTCATTTTTGGAATAATCTTTCGTTTGTAATGAGTACAGACACATTCTAACACATAAATAAAACATTTTAAATGATGATATTAAGATTAAGGTCTTTATACGAATTGTGTATAGGACGTCCCATCCATTAACCACTTAGCCTCATTTTGTCCAGTCTCCTGTCGTTGAAAGTCTCGATAAAGTCGGTATTCCTCACCGCGCTGAGCACAGCTTACAGAGGTTCCTCCCTTGGCCACAAATGTAATTCTTTTTCTAAAAAGTATCTTTTTAATGCAGCTGCCTCCTTTTGCGCTAAGTTCTACCAGAGCCACTGTTGCCAGATCTTGAGATGGAAACGAGTAGCTCGATCAATAAAACGAACACAAAGTCGCACATTATGAGCAAACATGTTGGTTCTGGAGCCAACAGTTTGTGTTCCAAGGCAGCACTTTTTGTGCAAAGTGGAATGACAACCGGTACCGAGTAGTAGCCCTGTCCTGTCACGCGGCATGGCTTGACTTGATGTGGTTAGGCTCCGCTGTGTCAGTAGGTGTGAGGTTGTGGCAACACTGAGAAATGACATGCAACTCCCCCTCTTCTGTTTATTGAATTACATTGATTTACACTTTCCAAAATGAGTCAGAGTACAGAGTAGTTATGGCTCTGAATGAGTTTGCAACAGGCTTTTTGAACAGAAGTATTTGAACAGGACCTCGGTCCAGCGTAGACTGCAGGGCTTAAAAACAGATCCACTTGTCAAGCCACATTTTCACAAAATACACCCGCATATGTGTTTATTAGTATTTATGAGTCATGCACCATATGCAATTTATGAACACCAATAAAATATCTGTCCTTTTAGCTGTAAATTGTGAGCTTTGATGATACTTAAAATGTTGGTTACGGTCTTGGTGATGATTTTGTCAATAACAAGCCAATAACCTTTGTTTTATTGTAGTTGTTTTTTACCCAATATAGGGATGTAAAAACCTTTTATTCATTATGTACGACGGCTGACCATATCTGAGCAGAGACAGACATTTGCAAGAGATAAAACCACTGGGAATCAGAGATGAATTTGTGAGTGAATTGCCTTTAGCTGACAAAAAGTTTGAAACATTTCAGTGCTGTCTCCGTAAAAATCTTTAAGAAAACCCCAGATCGTCTAATTTCAAGAAAGGTTTTGGGAGTAGACACCAGCCAACACTCTCATATCATACAAATTCGTCGGACCACGCTGTTGGTTTGCGTCCAGCCATTTCCTCTGCTGACATACACACAAAGAATAAAATCACACAGTGGTCAATGCTGGGTGTTAAAAATGGAGGGGCTCCTGTGGGGTAGCCACTCCCACGACTCGTCCAGTAATGTCGCTCCGGGACTTGCAGTCTACAGATGTTAGATTTTCAGCTCGCTTTTAACCCCGGCTGAAGAGAAGCTGAAAACCAAGTCAAGACGGGTAGGTAGTAGGTACAGGTGGAAATATCTGTAAGTTAGATGTGTTGCTCTGCATGTGATTTATTTATTTTATGGTAAGCATCACTTAGTCATTGCTGGTGGTCTTTAGCCATGGTCAACCAAACCGGCTCCAAGAAGGAGCTTACATTAGCGCGCTGGCCCTGAGCTATCGATGGTTTTAAACCTTCGTCAGAAGGGGTGAGGGGGTGAGTAATAAGTGTCTCACTTGACGTGGGGTTGGAGGTGTTTGCCGTAGTATTCGGTAACCTTTTTTCTGCGCGGTTGTGGTTTTCATTGACACTGCAGCTAATGACTTCAGACCAGGCCTGCATGCGCCACTAATCTTGTACATCTTGAAGTCATCACAGTTCTTCTTATAAAACACCAAATGAAAAGTTTTACAAATTTGCTGCCGATCCGCCTTGGAGCAATACGTTCACCAAAGAGTTTCATCCATTTTGACTGTCGTAGCGTAGGCCTGAGATGCCCTTAAAGGCATCAGGCTACCAGGTACAGGGGGTGTGAGGACAGTCCGGGTGCGACTCCATTTCTGCCAATGGGGTTCATTATTCACCCCTCATTTCTCCCAGATTGACATGGTTCACCTGTGGGACTACTTGACAGTGGGTGTGGATCGTTTTGTACACTGAACCTAAGCGGGTGTGCTCTCATTGTGTAATCTGTGCTACATCTCTGTGTGTTATTACAATTGTTTTGTGGATGAATGAGGCAACTTTGGTATATGCAACATGCACAGCCACGTGGAGTCATCTGAACAGCTGTTCTGAAAGGATGCTACTGGATACATAAAATGTCTTGTCAACGAAAAATGGTTTTACTAGAAATGGGAATTTTTTTTCTGTTTGCTTTTGTAGCCACTTCCACATGACGGTTTCCTGATACTGGGTGTGCTCATCATGTATGTTGTTTGGAAAAACAGAACTTACATTCACCCTTTAGAGAAGTCGTCATACTTAAGACATGTTTTTCTCATCCCGTTACATTCTTGTCTCTGGCTTAAGGCCGAGATTGGAATGTTAACGCTCCTTTTACCTCATATCATCCAGGAGCAGGTTGGATTTCTCGGTCTTAATAAATCGGTGTGCAGTGAGCTAGGTGTGTACGGGGTGGGGCTGCTTGCCTCACACACGAGCACACTTACACACTCACGTGAAAGATCTTGGCAGAGATGTGTGTTTTGGACTGTAGCGTCCATTATTGTCGTCTTTAATGATTTTGCGTGTTGAGTATGTGTATTTGTTTTAGTTTTTTCTGTGCTATGTGCATCTCTAACTACACCCTTAACAATATCTTTGTCTGTCTGTGTTATTCTTGGGATAGAATAACAAATCAATGTCACAATTTAAAAGGAGATCACAAACTGATATGTGACTCTGTGTTTGTACAGTTATATTAAACGTCCAACCAAGGCCAGTTGATTTTCCAGTCTTTATTATACATGGGCATAAATTGACTTTTTATACATGAACTAGAATCTCTACTTTAGGTAGATCGTCCCAGGTTTGGAGTTTGGCCACAGTCAAACTTGCAAGTATGCTGTGAAAAGTTGACTGTTCAGTTCTGAATTCAAGTCACTCAACATCAGTACAACAGTCGCTGAATACACATTGTTTCTACGGCTCTTGTGTCACCCAGGTCTCTACTAAAGAGTGGAAAGATTTGCTTTGGGGACAGATTTGAAAGAGCTTTACCACTGACATTTGGAGTTCTGATATTTACCCGATATCATTGTCCAGTCTGTCTGCACATGCCCGGCAGCTTTGTGGATCTCATATTGTACTGCTTGTAAAGCAGGCATGACATGCTATTAATTCTTATTTTCCTCTCCTGTTCTCTTTATTTACAGATTTCAGGTCTCTTTTTGACTTGGAAAATGACCTTCCAGATGAGCTCATTCCCAATGGAGACTTGGGATTGGGAATGCCTTCCAGCGGTGGTCCAGGTGGAGGTGGCTCTGGTCTAAATTCAGTCGTTCCAGATGCTGCTGCCAAACACAAGCAGCTGTCTGAACTCCTGCGACCAGGAAGCTCCTCCATCTTGGGAGGGGGCCTGAATTCTGCCAGCCCCCAACAGGGAGGCATGGTGGGAAGCCAGCTTGGTGCTGTACTGGGCAAAGGGCCATTAGGGCAAGGCTCCCCCAATCACCAGTCCACGCAGGCCCAGAAAGGGGGCGCTTCAGCTGGGCAAGGCAACGGAAACGCAGGCATGGGCTTTAACCAGGCCATGTTGAACAGTGGGCAGGGTCATGGCGTCATGGGCCAGACCGGACAGGTCATGAATGGAGCTATGGGACCAGCGGGCCGGGGGAGGCCCGGCATGCAGTACCAAGGCCAAGGCATGCAGGGGACCCAAGTAGGTGCTGGACCCGGTGTGGGGAACAGTGTGCTGGCAGAGACTCTAACCCAAGGAGGACCACAGATGGCCCACAACACACTGAGTCTTCAGCAAGCGGGAAACATGAACAAGGTGAGGTCCAAACTGATGCTTGATTAGCAGACAATCAACAGTTTGTTCATATAAGAATGGGATCAGCAACACTCTCACAACTGAAGATGTCTCAAAGGTTCAAATGGGATGTTTTGCAGTTCTTCACAGTTGGGTTTGCATCTCACTTTATTATCTAAACTAAATAATACCTGCATATCTCACTTGTCGGTAGTTTGAGTGCCACTTACTTTACAGTATGCAACCGCTTGTTTAGGCGCTCCTGCAATAGTGCGAGTTCCTTCTCTTCAGCAGGAATGAGCACTCGCTCGCTTGCATTTTTTTATCTTGTTGCTCGGCATGCTCTTCAGGAAAAGTTTGTGTAAGGATTTAAAAATCTAGCAAAGTACTTATGTCATTAATACCAAGAATTTTCTTGTAATGGCCTATAATGAGCATGAAAATACCATTAAATCTAAATGACTGTCTGTGTTTGGCTAAGGAGTATATTTGCTAAAAAAAGATGATTAAATCCTTTTCCATTGCCAGTTATATGTGGGTTTAAAAGAAAAGGAGAAGTGTTCCTCCATGCCAAAAAGGTGCTTGCATGCAAGCTTGTGGCTGGCTTCAGTTTGTGTGCATGCAATGAATTTATGACCTGTTAAACAAAATAGATTCCCTTGTACGGGCGCTAAATGTAACTGGTTCAAATGGTTAAGCTAACATTTCATTTAACGCTGCCATCTAACCAAGCTGTGCATTTTATGAAATTCTCTCACCTCCCCAGTCTGAAATATTGTGATGCAATGACTACTTGAACTGCACGTGTCTTCATGGCATCTCTATATAGAGATATCAGTGTTTGAGAATGACATTTACTTGGACTCCTGTGCTGGCAGTTGTTTTTCTCTTTGATTGTCTGTTCTAGACTTTCATAGACTTTGAAGTGTTTAATGTGAGAAAACTTCTCTCTTCTTTTCCGAGAGTTGTAGGGCTTTGTGGTTTGACAGGAAGCCAAGATTAAACCAGTGGACAGGTTTACACCAATACTGTTGCAGCAGGCATCACCACATAAAACAAGCTCCTCCTTTCCCACACAAATGTACACCTTAACGTCTGGCTTTGTTTTGATTAAAGCCCAACTACTTCATGTGAGGCTGCTTATGCGATGCATTTGTTATGGCAAACAATTAGATGGATCAGTGTGATCAATAAAAATAGAAGATGCCCACACTGAGACAGAAAACTAGCTGGTAAATTGTTGATTTAACCAAAGTTGAACTCTTTTGTTTTCAAAGATGATCTTTAAGTTCTGCATGTGCAATAGCAAAAGGTCCAGCTAGTTTTCAGAGCTTCTTTTTTGTCTTATCCACTAAATCCAATAAGCAATATATCATTAGTTTTGTGGGTCATTATCTCAGAACGAAAAAAGTGTGTTTTCTTTTGTGACACAGAGTAGAAACTGTTCCAACACTTGTAAAGCACTAGATTTAACCTCAGATTGTTGGAGAGACTTCAGATGTCTGTGTTGCTTTGGTCTACAAAGGCATTTTAGTACAAAAAGGTGACTTTGTGTTAATGTGTAATTACTCATTTATTAATGGAAAGCATCCATTTATTGCATTTATAATAATTCAAAAACACTGAATTACTCCTAGTTTACCACCTTGTTGAATAGTTAGATTATGCTGTCCATTTAAAAAGTGTGCCAATAGTTATGCTTTAATGGCTCTCTTTGGCTACACTGGTTCTCTCTTAGATTTCTGCTAAGTTTCCTTCCTCATTTTGCTGGCAGATCTTTGTGTTTTCTGTCTTTTCTTGGACTGGAGTGTTCATACAGCTGGCTCTTTTGATAGATCGAATAGAATGTCGCAACATGGCCATAAAATTAATCGCAACCTTTGTTGAGGCAGATTTCTGGATCCGATTCGAGTGAGCTTGAACAGCTGCCGTTGAGCTAAAAAATTTGCCTTTTTTCCCAAAAGTGCATGTTGAAGCGTCAATGATGTAACCATGCGGAGTGCATGATCAGCATCTTCTCCCCAACCCTGTTTCAAGCCTACAAGAATTCAACAAATCAGAGGATTTACCCCCGAAATCCTCTACTTCTAAGTCAAAGGGTTCAATTTTAAAGTTTTCCATTTTTCACACTTTCACATCACAATAGATGAAAAGTTAATCAAAGCACCAAAGGCTAAAGATTGAGTGGGAACATTATTCCATGTTCACTTTAAATGCAGCCAGAAGCATGGAAATATCTGCAGGACATTCTGATTGATATTAAAGCTTTTAGGGACATTTGCGATTGCGAAATGTTAGGATTTCTTTGATTGTGTTTCCTTTGGTCCCGTTAAAGTATTCTTTGTTTTGGGCAGTTCCGAAAAATTTCTGACGTCCATAAAACAAATGGGGAGAAAAAATCCAGAGGTGCGAAGAAGTGCTGAAAAACTGGAGGATTTTAGCAGTTATTTTACACGCCACCGCTCCTTTGTGATAAGTGCCGATCATCAAGTGGATGAACCCATGTGTAATAGGGTTGAATGTGTGAATGAAAGGCAGGCGGCAGGCAAGCATCTGTGGGTTTCCGTGTAGAGGAGGGGGGGAGGGGCAGGCAGCACGGCCATACTCATTTGTTGTGCAAGCTGGTCTTTCTCTGCGTGTCTCACGTAGGGTTTTTTTTTCCCTTTTTTTTTTTTTTTTCTCTCTGCTGGGCAGGGCTTGATCTGTATGTGAAGCAAAGCAGGCTGCTGCCGCTTTAGCCACCGCAGGCAGAGGCAGCAGGCCACCCGTCCCAGGGATAAGAGAATAAGGATCGTTCAAAATGATATTGACTTGTTCTTAAATGTTTGCAACTACTCTGTAGGTCTTTCCTTTATGATATCAGTTCAGTTTTGGTATTTGTTTGAGCAAACCGGGATAATTTCAGAGCTTAATACTACATCTACAAAGTCATACGAAGAGAATATTGTCTGTGTTGCATTTAATCTAAGTTTGTAGTTGATGCACTGATGTCACAACCAGTTAAATGGCCTCGCACTGCTGCGTTTGTGGAAGCCTCTCTCGCTGTTTTTACATAGATTTAGTAGTTCTGATGAGAACTAGTCGTCAAGATCTGTCAGTGAAATTTTGTTTGGAGATCTGCTACGGACTCATCAGCCAGTTGTGGCCGCATAGTCAACAAGTCCTGCCACTGTACTTTGTCTTATGTTTAAAGCTTGTGGTGAAATCGACAAATTAGGTCCTTTCCAAATGCTGGACCACACAGAGCGATACACAGCGTTCCTTTCCTTTGGACGTGTCGGCCACAGAAACTGCATGAGCCAGTTCTTTTTAGAAGTAGAAGGTCTGTTCCCTTTTTATCACAAGGTCAGCTGTTCATTCCTGGTCCCATTCTTACCATAACATCATTTGATTTTACTGACAGTAGGGTGAAGTCTGAGCCCTCCTTTTTCTTTCTTTCTATTTGATGATTTGCGCGGGAAGCTGACCGTAAGCACTTTTCTGTCACTTGTACATACTGATTTGCTCCTGCCATGCATATGTCTTTGCTGGCTATCAGCATTTCACATGTTTTGTGATCACAATCAAAAGGTACCAGGTAGCTTTCAGTTTCAATGGTATCAAATAATGGTGAAATTCTGGAGCTCAAAACAAGACAAAGGAAATGGATACTGGATGAGGAGTTGCAAAATAAGTAAAGTAGGAGAAAGTTTGCCATAGGGCTGATGGATTTAAAGGAGGAAACTGTTCAAAACGGTGCCGGTCTTGTCTGAACTGCAGCTCTCCATCCCAGCTGAAAGAACACCTGTGTGATCACGAACATGCTTCCTTCCCATTTTGAGTGAGAATTACACACACATGTAGAGTGGTGAACCATTCCTCCACAAGGGAATTTGTATTCTTGCAAAATTAGAAATAAAAGTTAACACTTAACAAATCTACAACTCCTCATGAAAAACAGTTTTTGTCTTGACTTAAAAGCTAAAATGGAATATTTTTATATTGCACAAACTTTTTATGTCTCCCTGTGGATCCTCCTCAGACTGTTTGGATAATAGATAGTAAGATTACCACGTTGATACAAAGGAAGACTCTTGGCCAAACCATAAAATTCTGGCCGTTCATCCGCTGACCTGGTGTCAGGATGTTGGTTAAAGCTTACCTATGTGGGTTTCATAATGATTGATTCAATTATGGAATTAAAGCTGTATTTTAGTAAGACAAAATCCCCAGTCTAAACGCCGCCGTTTATCATCTGACCTCCCTCTGTTGTATTTTCTTACTGTAGATGGCAATGTCAGGAGCTCCCTTTAGCCAGCAGTATGGCCAAGGTGCGGTGCAGCAGATGGGGACAGCAGGGGTCAATGCCCAACAACTCCAGAACAAGACTGCCCTTTCCAACAACATGCCCCAGTTTCCTCCTGAATTAAAAGGAGCTGGGAGTGTGCCAAATATGGTGAGTGACAGTCCGATGTAAAGTCTACCAACTTTTGTATCGAGTGTCATTGGGGTGATAAAATACCTGGGGCAAAGATTAGCCTCCCAAACTCCTGAAACGTCTTGATTTTTACTTGGTTTATTTGCATCTTAGAGAGTCTCGAGATGTCCTTTGTTAAAAAAAAAAAAAAGCTTCTGTTGGTGTCAGTAAAGCTACAGGCAAGTAAGAGTGTGAAATATCAGGATTATGGCTTCTTGTGTTTTGTTAAAAGAAGTATATATACCTGACAGAAAATCTCATCATGCTTTTGACATTTTATTTTGGCCCCATATATCTGAAACGGTTCCATTTATCAGGTCCTTCAGATTTGAGGGGAAACACAAATCACTAAATGGGTATTCAGTCGCCATCCTTATATGCTCCCCTTTTGTCAAAAGTATTGTGGCTGCTGATTTGTTGCTATGAGCAGGTCTAAGTTCGTTCATGGTTTGCTCTTCCACAGCCAGCTGCATTATTTGGTTTTCTTCCTATGACCCCTCAACTGCTTGGTAGATGATCTCAGTGCAGGAAGAAAGTTCATCTTCACATATGTACAAAAAAGAAAAAAACATCCCGCCTCACACCAGATAATGTCAGTAAAAGTGGCTCCAATAGTCCAGTTTACAATCCAGGTGGAGACAGCAGATGTGAATGCAGCTGTATTTTCATTTGGCGGTGTTCCCAAAAATGAGTGTGGATATGAAATATTAAACAAGAAAAAAAGGGGAACCCTATAACATCCATTCCCCTGAATATATGTCATTTTGACCAAAGCATGTCAGACAATTGAACACCTCCATAAATTATATAAGCTTGTGGGAAAATGGACATAAGTCTCCTTTAAGATGCAAAGATACCACCTTTTAGTGTTTTCATGAGCTGTGGTGCTCACTTTTTTTTACACATGGATATATGTGTATTGAAACTTGCCCTGTCTCACCTGTCCTTATTCTTACTGTGTGGAACTGAGATCTATGACAGCTAACCATAAAATTACGATATACGGTATAAATGCATACATCCAGAAGCTACTGAGGCCATTTAGTTTTGGAAAATATTGGGAGTTTTTAGTGCCATTAGTCTAATATTAATGTTAAGCATCTTGCACTCGACTGTATACCCAAGACTTGTGTGTGGTCTCCTCACTGCAGTCTCAGATGCAGCAACAGGTAGCGTCCATGGGTTTGGTCCCTGGGGCTGCTGGCGTGTCCGGAGGCCCGACGGCTGACCCTGAGAAGCGAAAGCTCATTCAGCAGCAGCTGGTCCTGCTGCTACACGCTCATAAGTGCCAGCGGCGGGAGCAGGCCAATGGTGAGGTGAGGGCCTGTACTCTGCCCCACTGCCGCACCATGAAGAACGTACTCAACCACATGACCCACTGCCAGGCCGGCAAGTCCTGCCAGGGTGAGTGAAAAGCTACGGCATGTTCCTGTACGCTCTTAGATCGCTAATTTAACTGGGATGATTTTAGTGCATGATCAGCCACCGTTTTAGGCCCAATTGACGTTACATGTCTTCAGTACACTGGTAGCCTTCCCAGCTTCCCCTGGCACAGCTATTTGCAGTTTAAAAAAAAAGTCACCCATGGTTTGTGAACTTTGAACTTTGATATGTAAACTGTATCGTCACAAAAAAATGAAAGGGCTCATTTATGGTTTTACAATGCGCTCACTAATTGCTTTTACATAGTTGTTTTTACAGTGTGTTTTATAGCCCATGTTTTTCCTCCCCGATTCATTATCCTTTCACATGCCAACATTGTGTTGCATGAGTTCAGTATGTTGCATTACTTGTCACCTAACCTCATTCTGTGCATTGTTTGCCTTTTATATTTCTCCAGTGGCTCACTGTGCATCATCCAGACAGATCATCTCACACTGGAAGAACTGTACGCGGCACGACTGTCCTGTCTGCTTGCCTTTGAAGAATGCAAGTGACAAAAGGAATCAGCAGCGTGAGTTACTCCGGCACCTACACATCATTTCCATCTTACTCATTGTACAGTCCATATTAAAAAGAATTTGCATGGAACCTGGATTGTTTTAGTTACCTGAAAACGTATCTGAATCAGTGTAAAGTCTTTAACAAGGCAGCCAGGAGCAGGTTGAGGAAGTGTGCAGCACGGAGCGGTGCCACCTGCAGGCTGTGTTTTCCTGCTGCAGCTCTGTGCTGGCTCACTGGCTGAGAGCTTGAACAGTGAGAGGATTCCTCTGGAAAGGCTGGGCCTGTAATGTGACACCCAGGGGAAGGGCTAGGTGGCTCTTCTATTAGTGGGGGCAGGCTCTTAGGACAGCACGCTCTCTAATTGGTTAAAAGGCCATATGACGCATTTAAATCCCCCACAGAGGCAGCATGCTCCCAGTCAGCAATCAACACAGCGGGGAGCAGAAGGGTTCTACAGGAGGGGCAAGAATCTGTTAGCTGGGATTTTGAAACTTAATTTTTCAATAAAATTTAACTTGCGCAATATTTATTTCACACACACACACACATATATATATATATATATATATATATATATATATATATATATATATA
>CAJRST010008890.1:9275931-9456902 GCA_907169785.1 Menidia menidia | reverse complement strand
ATATATATATATATATATATATATATATATATATATATATATATATAAACACACATACATACGTGTGTGTGTATATATTAATATTAACAAAATATTTAACATTTCTAGAGATTCTTAAATGTGATTACATTCTCTCCCAAGCGATGCTAGGTTCGCCTGGAGCTGGCCTACCAAATGCCATCAATACAGTGGGACCTGGGCAGCCGAGTGCCACAGCCATCAATAGTGCTGCCTCACACATTGACCCCAGCTCCATGCAGAGGGCCTATGAGGCCCTGGGCCTTCCATATGAGAACCAGTCCACCGCTCAGGTCCAGGGTCAGGGTCCAACTGGGCAGAACTCCCAAGGCCCTCAGCACCAGCAGCTACGAAATATGAACCCTCTAGGTGAGGAATAAAAAGGACATCTCTGCTGTTTTTCTTTTCGACAAATATGGGTGCTATTTGAAGATTGAATCGTCACCAGGCCATTTATGTACAATCCTGTAAATGTTGTATTGTAATGGTGTATTTTTCAGGCACTAATCAAATGAACCAGATGGGAGGAGGCATGGGTGCTTCTTCTTCAGACCAGAGTGGGTTGCTCTCCGACTCCTCTCTGCCTTCAACGCTTAACAAGTAAGACTCCTCATCCTCTCTACATTAGCATAACTTCCCTGAAAAGCTGTTTCCTACTTTGTCTGTGCTATAAAATAAATGTATAATCGGTGATTCATGATTCCACTAACATCACCACTTTTCTGTCCCTTAGGACAAATGTATCTTATAAGAATTGTGCAAATGACAAACTATGATAACATTGTGTCTTGCAGTCAGCTGATGCCGGATGGGTCAGTAGTTGGAGGCATTGGAAACCTGCCCGCTGCCACCCCTCTCTCTGCTTCAGGTGTACGGAAGACCTGGCATGAACACGTCACTCAGGACCTGCGCACCCACCTGGTGCACAAACTGTATGTCCAACGGCAGGCAAATGTGTTGATGTATACCCAACGACGCATCCGTGTACGCCAGACTAACACGGATCCTTTTGTTTGTGTCTCCCAGAGTACAAGCCATATTCCCCACCCCAGACCCTGCTGCTCTGAAGGACAGGCGGATGGAGAACCTGGTGGCATATGCGCGGAAAGTGGAGGGTGACATGTATGAGTCGGCTAACAGCAGGGTAACTTATGCAGTGCTTGCTCCTGTTTATCATTACAGCGTTTCAATTAACAGCATTATTGTGCTAATGTTTTTTAACTGAAGATCCTCCCATAATGACGAGAGCAATAATTAGAACCAGAATCAGTCGCTGAGTAAATCTTCTTCTTTCTGAATGTTTTCTCTGCCATTTGTTTTTCTTATCCTCCCTCCAGGATGAGTACTACCACTTCTTGGCAGAAAAAATTTATAAGATTCAGAAGGAACTGGAGGAGAAAAGGCGCTCACGACTCCAGAAACAGCCTGGTATGGTGGGTGCTGTTGGGCCTCAGCAGCCGGGGATGCCTCAGCCCAACTCCTTAGGCCCAGGACAGGCTGTTAGAGCTCCAAGTAAATAACTGAACTCTTTTTAATTCTAGGTTTTTACGTCTACTGATGATTTAATAATGTTTTAACAAAAATTACATCCTTAAAGGACTACAATAGTGTTTTATGTCTCTCCAGATGGACCTGCGCCTATGACAAATATGCCAAATCAGATAATGAACCGGATGCCCCAAGGTATGCATTTATGTGGATACACCGTTAACACTTTAGGCTTTTAACAATCACAAAAACCTACATCCGTGAAGCAGGTTTCCTGTATATTTCTGAGCAATCAGAGCTCAGCTGTTTATGTGAGCTGGTTAGGTTCCTCTGACAGCCCACTAGGGTATGGAATATTAAATTACAGAATCTCCCAAGTATCTTCAACAGGTATATGACTGTGTCTAATTCTGTTCCCACAGGAATGAATCAGTTTAACTCAATGGTAATGCAGAATGCACAGATGTCTCAGGCACCAATGGGAGCGAGGGCTCCTTCCCCCAGGAGCCATCCGCAGCAGATGAACATGAGCTCTGTTCAAGCGGTCAGAATTTTTTGTTTTTTTTATATATATTTTGTTTTTATTTATTTATTTAAAGCCTGTGGACTTATCAGTGAAACAAGGCTGTGCATCAGCGAGGCTCTCAAATTCTAGTTTTGCAGAGTTTTGGCCCTTTTTTTTTGTTCTTCTATATCAATTACTCCTGAATGTAAAATGCTTTGTACAGTTAATACTTTATCACACAAAGTGGTGTCAATATGACTTAGTTTGCTTCCTGTGGTTTACGCAGATCCTAATCCATTTATAAGTCTGCCAATGAAACATCTGTAATGAACAGTGGCAGAACTCAAGGCCTGGCATGGAGCCATTCAATGTGCACTTGGCTGTACATTGCCTCTGTATTCTTTAATTTAGCGGCATTTATGTTTAGCTCCAGGTACAGGTCCTATCAAAGACTGCAGTAGTGGTAGAATATGTCGGCATTTCATGTCAAAGAGTCTTATTTGAAATCATGTATGCTTAGACTTGTATTTATTCTTCTTTCATTTCTTGGACTTCTCAGATGGGCATGTCGCCATCAAGGATTCCTCAGACACAAGGGATGATGAGTGGCCATTCTAATAACATGGTATCTCAGCAAGCTAACCAAGGCCAATTCCTGCCACAGGGACAGGGACAGTTTTCTGGTCCAGCCAGTGGAGCAATGAATGTGAATATCGGTCTGGGACAAGCCATGTCACAGCCTGCACAGGTGAGAGAGCTTGTGATTGCCTTGCTACGTGGCAACTAACATTCTGTGTGTAGGTGCATGGCCTGGTCTTTGAAATGGTGTGTATTTGTAGGCTAATATTTTACATCCGACTTTGTTCCAGCAATCACAAAACTCTAACCTCCCTCTGAATGCACTGAGCTCCCTTGGCTCCCAGCTGCCCTCTGGCCCTCCAGCCCAGCCCGTCCTGGGTTCGACCCCTCCACCCAATGCCTCTGCCGGCCTGCAGCAGCAGCAGCAGCACCACCACCACCACCATGCTCCCTCGCAGGCCCAGGTGCCACAACAGCCCTCAACTCCCAGCTCCACAGTTGGACCCTCCTCCACCCCGACCCACATACCCAGTGGTCTCCCTCGTCCGCCCTCAGCCATGAGCACCCCACCCGACCCCTCCCAACCTCTCACGCCCCTGCAGCCCCAGCCTGAGCCCCCTACCCAGATGCAGCAGCCCAGCTCAGTGCAGGCGCAGCACCCCAGCACTCCGGTGAGACGCATGTTCTTCCTTAAAGCTTGAAATAGGTCTTGCCTCTCTTATCCAGCTTCCATTCAGGGACCAACCTTGTAGAATACCATTACTTAGTTATTTTTCATGTATCTATACATTTTCATATTGATAGAAATGGTTAACATTGTGGTTACATTTCTCTTTTCTTTTTAAGTTGTCCCAGGCAGCAGCAAGTATAGATAACAGAGTGCCCACCCCAGGCTCTGTGGCTGAGCTGAGTTCTCAGCAGGCCCTGCCTGACAAGTGTGGTACCGAAGCCAAATCTGAAGTAAAAGATGAAGACGATGGCAGCAGTTCTGGAAAGAAACAAAGTGATATAAAAACCGAGGTATGCGCTCAATCTAACAGTAAATTTGTGCATTCAAAGGTAACCATTTTCCTCTTGGACCCCGGGTCACTGTGTGTATTACCCTGCTTACGTTATATTTCATTAAAAAAAGTAAATGTGAATTGTGGTTTTCTCGTTTTTCTAATTTTATGCTTTTTGAAATGCTGAGTAGGACAACTAAATAACAGTTTTAATGTCCATGCAGCAGGATGATGAAACCAAACCTCCACTGGTGAAGAAGGAAGAGCCAGATGCAGTAGAACCAAAGCAGGAACCAATGGAAACTGAGGAGAAGAAGCCAGAGGTGAAGACAGAACCCAAAGAAGAGGAGGAGGGCGGGGCCAACGGCACATCAACCACCGCCAACACTCAGAACCGCAAAAAAAGTAAGACCACCAAAATAATTTCTTAAACATCTGACATTGACTTTCTGAGTACTAAAAGGTACTCTTTTGTAGTATTTGCCTCCTTTAATAGTCAGCATTCCCAGCTGTGCATCTTATCTCTTGCTGTGGTATCTTTAAAAGTCCAGCCATTCCTCCAATTCCTTCCTCTTTAAGTGTAGTAGTTTTGTTTTAGAGTGAGACACTTCTGAAATGTTCTGGGCTCTGTTTGTTCTTTTTGAGACATTCCTTTGTGTATTTGCTAGCGACCTGAGGATCATTGACCTGTTAAAAGATCAGCTTCCAGTAAAGCTCATCAGATGGTATCTCATTGCTCTCAAGCATTTTGACATAATCCAGAATTTATCTCTGGATGATTGGAAGCAGCCCAGAGCCCGAGGCAGCAATGCAGCTAAAAATTTTAAGGTTTCCACTTCTATACTTCATATGATAGGAGTTTGGGTTGGAATATGTCCATTAAAAGGGCAGCTTTTACTTTCGCCAAACATTATTGATTCATTTGTCCACAGCACATCAATTTAAAGTATAAAAGAGCGGTTTGCTTCAGTGTTCATCCACAGCCGCTTCCGCCTAAAGGCTTTTATAGAAGCTCGTGGCTTCGTGAGGGAGGATGATTTAGGGTTTGTGCTGTAGTGATCCTCTCTTTTTTGGGTCTTAATTTAATTTAATTCACGTTTCAGTGAAAAAAAATGTTGAGCAAGAATAACATTGTGTCCCTTTTTTTGATGAGAGTAGGGCTTTAAATAGGAGTGATCCATAACATCACTGGTATTGCAACTGATCATTCGTTATTCACTTTACTGAGAATATTTAGTTTTCTGGCAGAAACGCAGTGTGTGCTTGGTTCCTTAGAAGTTGTATTTTGTTTAGTTTTCAAGCCAGAAGAGCTGAGACAAGCCCTGATGCCAACACTTGAGTCGCTCTACAGACAAGACCCAGAGTCTCTGCCCTTCCGACAACCTGTGGACCCCATGCTGCTGGGTATCCCTGTGAGTTTCGACTCTTCCCTGCATCCACACATTTTTTTGCATTAAAAACAAGATCAAAACATTTTAAAACTCTTTTGCCATTTACTGAAAATGTCCCCACTCTCTTCTGCAGGATTATTTTGACATAGTGAAGAATCCAATTGACTTATCCACCATCAAGCGCAAGCTGGATACTGGTCAGTACCAGGAACCATGGCAGTATGTGGACGATGTGTGGCTTATGTTCAACAATGCCTGGCTGTACAACCGAAAAACATCCCGCGTCTATAAGTACTGCACCAAGCTAGCAGAGGTGTTTGAAGCCGAAATCGATCCTGTGATGCAGGGTCTGGGCTACTGCTGTGGCAGGAAGGTGAGAAAAAAAGTTGTTTTTATAAGAGATTTGGAAGGAAGGCATTAAAGTTGAGACATTGACTGATTTGTTCGGCTTTCCCACAGTATGAGTTCTCACCTCAGACACTGTGTTGCTACGGCAAGCAGTTGTGTACCATCTCCAGGGATGGCACCTACTACAGCTACCAGAACAGGTAAAAAGTGCATGCTGAATGTGCAGAGTTAACTAGGTAGTGGGGCTTGGATACAGTGGGTGTGGCTTAGAATGTAACTGTCCACCCCACGGTGTCATGAAGCTGTATTATTCTCTTTTTTTCTTACTCCTTTCCAAAAACAGCTACCACTGACTTACTCCTCTTTACTTATTAGTCTCAATGTAGCCTTCAAATGTTTAGTTTTCCAAGAAATCTGGCACCAAAGCGCCCCCTTCTGGGCTAAATGTTCTGTTGCATCTCAGAGAAATTCCAGTGCAACCCTTTTGCACACACACTGCTGAAAGACTTACCAATTGAACAAAAGGTCCTTGTTTATATACATTTAAAAGGCCAGAATTTTCTTCATATTGTCCACAATCTTGTAATAAATATTTGAGCCACCTTTATTCTGATACGTCGACAGCCTTCCTTGCATGCAAACTGTTTAATAAGCAGCTGAATCTCCACAAAAACAGCACTGAGTCCACGTGTGTTTTTAAGGTTGAGTCAAACAGCTTATCACTAAATGCTGTACAGAGATGCTTTTGGATAAGAAATACGTTGAATAATTGGTGTCAGGACTCAAATTGAAAAAAAACAGAAAAATATAATTGGTCTCATTCTAGTTTTCTGCTGTGTATATTTTTCTAAATCTTTGTCCCTAACTCTCCTGACATGATCATATCATCTGTTCATGACCCCACAATGCATGTTGCTTCTGTCATAAATTATTGTAGTGGAGGTGTTGTTTTCCAGCATGTGGTGTAATGGTGTTATTGATCAGGATCATTTTCTCTCTTTAACATGGCATTTTACCATGTTTCCTTCATTGTTATTCCAGTTTGAATGAGTGGCTGAATCGTGACCATTTCAGTGACTAACCTGTACCTCTGCCTGTGTGTGTCCATCCATCTGCCTGTCCGCCCATGCTCGGTCCTCGGTTGTTGCCATGTACTCCGTTCACTCTGCATTCTTCCACCTGTACGCCGGTTTGCCTGTGCTGCTACTGTGTGTGCTGGCTGCAGTTCACCCAAATTTGGCCTTATTGCCGACAGGTATCACTTCTGTGAGAAGTGCTTCAACGAGATCCAGGGTAACAGTGTGACCCTGGGGGACGACCCGGCACAATCGCAGACGTAAGTTAAAAGGCCTGGGTGTCTAAAAAAAAAAAAAAAAAGACGAACATAAAACCTGACCCTCTTTGAGAATTGAGAATATGTCCTGACTTAATTTTAAAGATGGAGTCATACTGTTGTTCCAGTCAGCCAACATAATTTTTTCTCATATTCCTTTTTTTTGTACAGCATGATATCAAAAGAGCAATTTGAAAAGAAGAAAAATGACATGTTGGACTCTGAGCCGTAAGTACCTTTTGTACAGTAACTTCAGTTTAACTTGTGATTGATGCACTCCTCGTTAGAAGTGTTTTTGTTAAACAAAAAGAATTCTAAATTTCTCTGCAGGTTTCTTGAATGTAAGGATTGCGGACGTAAAATGCATCAGATCTGTGTGCTGCACTATGATGTTATTTGGCCATCAGGGTGAGTTGGCACATTTGGCACCGTCCACAAACGGCTTCAGTAGAAGTGTTTCCAGTAGTTATTTGTTTTTGCCAAAGGTTGCAGGTTGTTGCAGGTTGACATTAACCAGGTCATGTCTCAATTTCCAGCTTTATCTGTGATAACTGTTTAAAGAAGTCTGGCAAAACAAGAAAGGAAAACAAATTCTCAGCCAAAAGTAAGTTTCATTGAATAGTAAAGAAACGTAAAGAAACAAAAGTTGTTATGGAATCAGATCAAATGGTCATTATTGTGATCTTGAATTCATTTAAAATATCTTTGTATTTTTTAAAGGGTTGCAGTCTACGAGGTTGGGAACATACATTGAGGACAGAGTAAACAAATACTTGAAAAGGCAGAACCACCCAGAGGCTGGCGAAGTGTTTGTTCGAGTGGTTGCCAGCTCTGACAAAACTGTGGATGTTAAGCCTGGCATGAAGTCTAGGTAAGATGCACCTAGAGCGTTGTTCATCTTAACAAAAATGAAAAAAGCAAAAACATAAAACTAGGAGGACAGTAAGGAATGGTTATCTAACTACTGGCTGATTGTTTTACTGTGTGGTGCCTTCACAGACAATTACTGACGGGAATTGTCAAGTAGTTCATGGTTATCTGTTTTCACTGGCAGGTTTGTAGACTCAGGTGAGATGATGGAGAGCTTCCCTTACAGAACCAAAGCACTTTTTGCATTTGAAGAAATAGACGGGGTAGATGTTTGTTTCTTCGGCATGCATGTCCAGGAGTATGGCTCGGAGTGCCCCTTTCCAAACACCAGGTAAGGCTACAGTTAACAGCTTATTAATGTTGCCCATTTCATGTTGATTTATGGAATGTTTTATCTTTCTTTCAGACGGGTTTACATTTCATACCTCGACAGCATTCACTTCTTCAAGCCTCGTCTGCTAAGGACTGCAGTGTACCATGAGATCTTGATAGGCTACCTGGAATATGTGAAGAAACTTGGGTGGGTGACAGATCATTTTTCCCCAGCATACTTTATTCTCTGTGAGCTGTGTATTCATACACATGCGCTGCCCGTAGCTGAAAAGTGGCTCATATTTAATTTTTCCTGGCCAGGTATGTGATGGGTCACATCTGGGCATGCCCACCAAGTGAAGGAGATGATTACATTTTCCACTGCCACCCTCCTGACCAGAAGATCCCCAAGCCTAAGAGGCTTCAGGAGTGGTACAGAAAGATGCTGGAAAAGGCTTTTGCTGAAAGAATCCTCCACGATTACAAGGTCAGAAAAACTTCCTCGGTGTCACGCGTGTGAGCACTCTGAGAGGATATTTACTTCTGTGAGATTATTTTGTTTGTATTTCACATCTTAAAATGAGATACTTCAGGGTTTTAGAATGTCCCCATTAAACAGTTTACTCAACATCTGATGAGTTGTGTGTGTCTGTGCTCAGGACATTTTCAAACAGGCAACAGAAGACAGACTGACCAGTGCCTATGAGCTGCCGTACTTTGAGGGGGACTTTTGGCCTAATGTGCTGGAGGAGAGCATCAAGGAGCTGGAGCAGGAGGAGGAGGAAAGAAAGAAGGAGGAGAACACGGCCTCCACTGAAACAACAGAGGTATTTTGGATAATTTAGTCTTTCTATATATTTTTTTTTTAGCTTATGCAAAATCTAATTTTACCTCTTGTTCAAACTGACTCCCTAAATTGTTTTTATTACTAGGGGGCCCAGGCTGACAGCAAGAATGCCAAAAAGAAGAACAACAAGAAAACAAACAAAAACAAGAGCAGCATCAGCCGAGCCAATAAGAAAAAGCCTGGAATGCCAAATGTGGCCAACGATCTGTCACAGAAACTGTACGCCACAATGGAGAAACATAAGGAGGTGGGACACGTGTTTTTAGATTTCGATAATAGTAATAATAACACATTTTATTTCAAAGCGCCTTTCTCGGCATTAAAACAAACATCAAGAAAAATCAGTAAAATCAATAAAATAGACGGAGGCAATGGCAATATCAATAAGCCTCAGATAGAAACGACAGTCTTATGGTGTTGTGGTAATGAGCAGAGAGCTGAATGCTCTGCTCCCCATGGTACTGAGACGGGTGGACGGGACAAACAGGTGTATGGAGGAAGAGGATCTGAGGAAGCAGGAGGGAGTGGGAATAATAACTGTAGTGACATTCATGGACATATGGACCATCTTATAGGAACACAACAGGGCCTTTATCTTTAGAGAAATTACCATACTTAAGTCCATGAAGAATGTTCTACTGTGATATTGATGGTTGTTGTTTTTTCCCTGCTTTGCGCCCCCAGGTATTTTTTGTTATCCACCTGCATTCTGGACCAGTCATCAACACTTTGCCACCCATCATCGACCCTGACCCCATGCTGACATGCGACTTAATGGACGGACGCGATGCCTTCCTGACTCTAGCCAGGGACAAGCACTGGGAGTTCAGCTCCCTAAGAAGGTGTAAGTGGAGTACAATGTGTATGTTGGTGGAGCTGCACAATCAGGGCCAGGACCGTTTTGTGTACACTTGCAATGAATGCAAGCACCACGTGGAGACTCGCTGGCATTGCACCGTTTGCGAGGTAAGACCCACTGGCACTCTGATTTTATTCCACTTATCTTCTGAAGCTTAAAGTTCAATTCATGACTTAAATGTGATCCTCTTACCTTCCCACAGGATTACGATCTATGCATTAACTGCTACAATATAAAGGGCCACGAACACCAGATGGTGAAATGGGGTCTTGGTTTAGACGACGACAGCAATGGCCAGGGTGGAGAGGCCTCCAAGAGCCCCCAGGAGAGCCGCCGTCTCAGCATCCAGCGCTGCATCCAGTCACTGGTCCACGCCTGCCAGTGTCGCAACGCCAACTGCTCACTGCCTTCTTGCCAGAAGATGAAGAGGGTGGTTCAGCACACCAAGGGCTGCAAGCGCAAGACAAATGGCGGCTGTCCTGTGTGCAAGCAGCTCATTGCTCTGTGCTGTTATCACGCCAAGCACTGTCAGGAGAACAAGTGTCCCGTTCCCTTCTGTCTCAACATCAAGCACAAGCTTCGTCAGCAGCAGCTGCAGCACAGGCTCCAACAGGCTCAGATGATGCGCCGCAGAATGGCCACCATGGCTGGAAGAGGGATGCCCATGCCATCTCCTCCTACCTCAGGTGCCCCCGACACCCCAAATTCTGTACAGCAGCCCAATACTCCCCAGACCCCCCAGCCTATGCCTAACCAACCCCAACAACCCCCACCCAACCCCCCCAATGTTCCCCAAGGCTTCCACAGCAACGGTCGCAGCAGTCAGCCCACGACACCGGTGCCGCAGGGCAAACCGGGGCCTCAGTCCTCCCCACTCCATCAGCAGCTGTCGCCCATGCCCAACATGCCCCACCCGCAGCAGCCTCAGCCGCCGCCGCTGCAGGAGCAGCCCCAGCGGCAGCAGCTGCTCACGGCTCTGAAGGTGGCTCAGCAGATCGAGATGGTAGCCAAGTCGAAGCAGCAGCATCAGCAACAACAGCAGCCAAATTATGCCATGAACGGGATGCCCATGAACCACCCGCGCATGATGGGGCCCATGCAGGGCCAGATGCACATGATGCAAGGGCCCCGGGGTCCCCAGGTAATGCAGGCTATGCAGCAAGGCCAGTGGGGTCCTGGGATGCAGAATCCCCAGATTCATCAGCAACAAGGCCCTCCTCAGCAAGGCCCCATGGGCGTTCAGCAGGCTCAGGGAACCCCAATGCCTCAGCAGGGCCAGCTCATGCAGAGGCCCATGATGTCCCAGCAGCAAGGGCTCCAAATGCCTGGGGTTATACCTCCACAAGGGCCCTCACAACAGGGCATGACACCACAGCAACAGAATATGCCCCGGGGAATGCCTCCTAACATCACTCAAAATGCCCTACAGGAATTACTGCGCACCCTCAAATCACCAAGCTCCCCGCAGCAGCAGCAGCAGGTCCTGAGCATCCTCAAATCCAACCCCCACCTCATGGCTGCTTTCATTAAACAGAGGACAGCCAAGTACCAAGCCAGCCAGCCACAGCAGCAGCAGCAGCAGCAGGCCCAGCAGCAGAATCCACAAGCCATGCTGGGAACACAGGCAGGGATGCAGGCCATGGCAGCAATGACCAACCAGGGGCAGAGGCCTGGAATGCCTCCTCAACAGCAGCATCCCCAGCAAGCTGCTCTCCAAGGTATGGCGCCCATGGGTCCTCAAGGCCAGATGATAAATGCTGCACAAAATGGGAATCCCCAGCTGTACCGCAGACAGCAGCTGAGGATGCAGCAGATGCAGCATCCTCAGCAGCAGGGAGGCTTGCCTCAGGGCCACGGTCAGTTTCCTCCTCAGCAGGCAGGGCCTGCAAGCTTCTCCCAGATCCGTATGCAGCAGCAAATGGCTTTGCAAGGCGGCGGAGGACCCATGGGACAGCTCCCTCCCACGTCCCAAATGGGCCAGCCCGGCATGGGCCAACCAGGCATGGGTCAACCAGGCATGGGTCAGCCCGGCATGGGCCAACCAGGCATGGGCCAGCCCGGCATGGGTCAGCCAGGCATGGGCCAGCCCGGCATGGGCCAGCAAGGCATGGGTCAACCCGGCATGGGCCAGCCAGGCATGGGTCAGCCCGGCATGGGTCAATCCGGCATGGGCATGGACGGGTCGCAGAACCTCCTCCAGCAGCGCATGCTTCAGCCGCAGCAGATGATGAAGCAGCAGATGGGCTCTCCAGCACAGGCTAATTCTATCAGTCCACAGTCTCACATGCTACAAGGCCAAGCCCACGGAGGAGCTCACCTAGCAGGCCAGACAATTGCAAACACCCTGGGAAACCAAGTACGCTCCCCAGCCCCTGTGCAGTCACCCCGCCCACCTTCGCAGCAGGGTCCTCATTCCAGCTCCTCCCCACGGATACAACCTCAGCCATCACCCCAACACGGTGCCCTCCACTCAAGCTCTCCTCACCCTGGCCTTGGTCCCATGTCAGGCTCCATGGAGCAAGGACACATGGGAACCCCTGAGCAGAATGCCATGCTCCCACAGCTTAATACACCAAACCGAGGGGGGTTAAGTAATGACATGAGTATGGTGGGTGACACAACAGGAGACACGATGGAGAATTTTACTAAGATATTGTAGCATTTTCAAACAGAAGAAAGGCCTTGTTCTGTTTTCAGTGGAGACATTTTTGTACTTACTGATGTAAAAAGCTAAAGGAAATAAAAACGAGTCTTAGGAGGCCTATGGACTGTGAACTTTCCTTAAACCATGGACTACTTTTTCTTACAACACAGAGTGATTTAATAATTGCTGTTGAAAACAATAAAGACACAAAGAATATATTTTTGGTTCAGACCAGCCTTGCAAGAATTCGACCTGGTCTTGATGTTTGTTTTAATTTGTTTTTCCATTTGTTATGATCTGCTATTGTTTTTTAAACTTCTCAAACAAAAAAACTTTGTTTTATTATTCTTCTTTTTGTACCTTTCGAAAATTAATATTGTATTTGTGTTGAGAAGTCTGTACAATAATTTGTCTGGGAATTGTTTTTGCCAGGTGTCACTTCTTTCTCACTTTCCCCTGTTCCTGGCTAATTTATTCTAATATGCCATTTTTCAAAGAGGACTGCCTTTAGGAAAGCCTTAATTTCTTTCCTGTTTGCAGAGTCTAAACGAGATTAATGTATTTGTATAGATCAAGAATACTTATTGCACACACAAACACCTATACAGATCGTTACAAAGAGAAACTTGCATCGATGCTTGTTCATGTTCACAGGAGCTGGAATGTTCTTTTTACTGGCCTGAACTCGGCATTTGTCTTGCTTAGTTTCAGAAGTTGCTTTGTCTCTCTTTCATTCTAAAGAAATTGTCATAAAGAACTGCAACTCTTTTGCCTGTGGTGGGAAATTTAATGGGTTTACTGCTGATTTATGTTAAGAGAGTTTTGTGCATCATTTTCTCTCGCATTAAACTTGAATTGTTGATCTATTCTCTAATGTAAATCATGCAGCTAGACATTACTGTAAATATGCTGAAAATAAGAATGAAATCACTGTATAAACTGGTTCAAATGGCTCATTTCGTACTTATATACCATATTGTTAAATAAACCTGTGTGCCACAGACTCTCTTTTGAATGTTGTTGTGTATGATCACAGAAAAAGGTTTCTGGCTTTTCTGTAGATAGCCTAAAACTCCGTTACAAAATTTCAGGCATTCAAGTGCAATATTTTAGATGAACATAGCTTGACCTTCAAGGACATTTAAAAAAAAAAAAAGAATGGATTCATTTAATAAATTATATATCAAAACATAAAAAAAAGATTAGCACTTCGAACAATTATATGTAAAAAGACGTATTTTGTTAAGAATTTCCTGAAATATTTTATATAAATTGTGCTACCGCTGAAACGTACATTTTAATCAGGCAGAGGCTAGACACCCTTCTGACGTCATTTTCAAGCCGACTTGCTTTGCCTGGTCCTAAGTGTCCCGTTCAGCGTGTGTTCCACGGTCAATCGACCTGTGAAATCCGTCCGCCGGTTTCCACCGCTGTAAACAACTGTCAACATGTCCCGGTGCCTTGCTTTGGCTCGGTTTGCTCTCACATCTTCGCAGAAGGCAAGTTTACGGCCTCTCTCCACCGTGAGAGGGCTAAGTTGCCGAGCTGTCGCGTGCCCCATGACTGGAGGTAAGCTGTTTTTCGGCATGCAGGACTAGCTTAGCTGGTGATTGGAAAATCGTGAGACAGTTAAAGCAAACTTCTTAACGGTGACCTTTTTTTATAATCTGTTAACTTTTCATTTGAATCAGCTACTTTTTTATATCAAATTTGGTTTAAAACCAAATGACCGAAGAATATTAGATAAACAATGGTAGTTGCTTATAAAACTCAGGTTGTTACATCAGGACACCAGGCACTATCCAAGGGATAACAGGCTGCCTTGCAGATTTTGTCAAGTGTAAATATATTTTAATGACAGCAACAAGGATGTTTTTTATTTATTTATTTTTATTAACACAGCTGTACTAACCATCCCGTTGCTGAAGATGATATATTCAAATATTTGAATTTCTCTGTTGATCTTTGTTGATACCACTATCTCAACCCAGGAGCCATTAGACTGAAAGAATTACGCAGTTAAAGGTGATCTAATACAAAAACAGTCACAGCCTTTTTTCATTTATTTCTTTCTTAATTTTTTAAAATATGAAATCAATGTTTCACAGAAATAAAAGCAAAGCAAGCAAATTCTAGAAAAATTAGATATCATTTGAGCTTAAATAAACTTACTGATTGCACATAAACATTGTTGTTAAGAAAGGTCTGGGTATGTTCAAAATGTATTATTCCTTCAGGACGAAATGTACATATAAAAAATAGGATAAATAATCCTGAAGTGTTTAGAGTTGTGTGGTAGTGGAGCAGCCTAACCATTGTTTTTCTTTTTTTCGTAGACTTGCAGGTTAAACTGCGGCAGAGGTGGAGCAGTCGGCCACAGGTGTGGAGGTCACAGTGGTCCTGCCTGGGCTTCGGCCAGCAGTCTCATTACAGCACCCAGGAGGTTGAGAAGGAACCCGAGGAGGAGCCTCTGCACACCATCATAAGTGATACAGAGTCTGTACAAGGTGGCTGGAAAGCTTCAGATAATAAGCCCTTTTAACCACTGAGGCCCAATTTTCTGTCGCTTTTATGCTGATAATAATATCGCTCTTTCTTCCGTCTCTCCAGGTAATTTCTCAAAACATGAATTTCAGGCTGAAACAAAAAAACTGCTGGATATTGTTGCCAGGTCTTTGTACTCAGAGAAAGAGGTAAGAGGAAGGCATTTGGCTCCAGCTTACTTTAATGAACTGTCACAGCTTCTGTTTTATATATTTTCCTCCTGATTGTTCCTCTTCTCATTAGGTGTTCATCAGGGAGCTGATCTCTAATGGCAGTGATGCCTTGGAAAAACTTCGGCACAAACTGATCACAGCCGGCGGGGAAACGGCTCCAATGGAGATTCACCTGCAGACAGATGCAGAAAAGGGAACTTTTACCATCCAGGTATATCCACACCTGCCCAGTGGATGCCCACACTGTCTGAGCCTTTTACAGTGAAGGAGTTAAATGTGATTTTATTTTATTTGTTAAATCAAATCAATTTGCCTTCCCAATTGGCCTTGTTTTTAACATGGCCTGCCACCTGGTGGAGGAATGAGGCATTACATGTTTCATTCATTTCTGTGATTCTCTGTACTCTTGACAGGATACAGGAGTTGGAATGAATAAAGAGGAGCTGGTTGCCAATCTTGGTACAATTGCACGCTCTGGCTCCAAGGTGAGTGTTTTTGTACTGTTCATTTTTGTCCATCACTTGTTCATTTGAGACGTGCGTTCCTTTTCTTTCCATACCTTTAATAGTTGTATATTATCCTGGTATGGAGACTTGGCCATCTCTTTGTGAGATTGAAACTTGTTTGAGAGTTTGAACATGGGCAAAATACCTTTTTTAAAGATCAGCAAAGATTCTGTTGAAATAATGAAAAGCAGCTTCGACTGAGCTCTGACAGTTTGATGTATATCTAATGTTTTGATATCTTTCTGATAATCCTTTTTCCTCTTCAAAATTCAGGCTTTCTTGGACGCTTTGCAGAACCAGGCAGAGGCCAGCAGCACCATCATTGGTCAGTTTGGAGTTGGTTTTTACTCGGCCTTCATGGTGGCCGACAATGTGGACGTGTACTCCCGCTCCGCAGAGCCGGATGCGCCCGGGTATAAGTGGTCCTCAGACGGGTGAGGGACATTTACCTGCAGGTTTAATGTTTTCTTCCTCTTTTTTAAATGTATTTCTTTAACCACAAATCTTGTCGCCCTGTCGTCCTCAGCTCTGGAGCTTTTCAGATTGCAGAAGCCACTGGTGTTCAACAGGGAACAAAAATCGTGTTGTACCTCAAAGACGACTGCAAGGAGTTTTGCTCTGAGGACAGAGTCAAAGGTAAAGATGCTGCTGTTGCTTTCAGGGATAGACCCCAATTGTCTCTCTTCAGGAAATGACAGGCTGTTTCTTCCATTTCAGAGGTTATAACAAAGTACAGCAACTTTGTGAGCTTCCCTATCTTTCTGAACGGACGGAGGCTCAACACTCTGCAGGTGGGCCTCAGGTTTTCCTCTAAAGCATTCTGTGTGTGTCTCATAAAACCTAGCAAGATATATGTGGCATTCTCAAATACAGAGGGATCGGTTTAGCTTTGTTTTCTCATCAGTCATCAAGGTAAGGCTTGATTAAATAAGGGGAACAGATGTGTGACCATAATGGTGAAAAAAGGAGTGGTTGTCCTCTAATAGGTTGGGGTTTGGGAGAAAGGAACTATTTTTCAAGCTTCTCCACTGAGGATACGTTCTCAGTATGAATGTGTGTGAATGCCCAACAGGAAACAAAAAGTGAAGTACATACCATTTAAATAGTGAAGAATACAGAATTATGTATCTGTTGAACAGTAGATAAAGGTTATGTATGTTTAGAAGAAAAAACTTGGAAACGGATGGTAAGTTTGGCATATGGTTAATTTCCAGCCCTAAATGTGTATTTACATCTAAACTTAGATTTTTGCGGGCTGAAAATGAAGTTAACCTGAGGCTGACGGAGGCAGTTAGCTGCTGTGTGTAGCACGCACACGCCATACCAATTGTCTGGTGTCTGTCCGGTAGGCCTTGTGGATGATGGAGCCGAAGGAGATCAGTGACTGGCAGCACGAGGAGTTCTACCGTTATGTGGCTCAGACCTACGACAGGCCCCGCTACACCCTGCACTACCGCGCAGACGCTCCGCTCAACATTCGCAGTATCTTTTACGTCCCAGAATCAGTGAGTTTTTTTTATTTATTTTTTTTACACTTTCCTAATACCAGTGTGTATTTTCTTCCGGTTGCAGAGCTGAGCTGCCACCGACTTCATTTTTTATATTCTTGAGTATGAAAATGTGGAATTTCTCAAACTCCCGTGAGAACAAGTCCTTTTATGCTTCAACAGAAGCCGAGCATGTTTGACGTGAGCAGGGAGATGGGCTCCAGTGTGGCTCTGTACAGCAGGAAGGTCCTGATCCAGACCAAAGCCACGGACATCCTGCCCAAGTGGCTGCGGTTCCTGCGAGGTCTGCGTCCTCCCTAACGCTTTTCATTCCCACGCCTCACGTAGAGAGGGATAGAGATCTGATGTCTTTATTTGTGTGCAGGTGTGGTGGACAGTGAGGACATCCCGCTGAACCTGAGCAGAGAGCTGCTGCAGGAGAGCGCCCTCATCAGGTACAACGTCTGTAATATGTGCAGCCTGTTAGTTCTGAAGCACTTCAACTGTTAGTCCCATTGCAATTTTTTTCCTTTCTTCTCCTTACTCATAAAATTCTGTTGTTACTAAACAAAATGGAAAATTCAGGGCACTTTTAATCATTCATCCCAATTGTGTTTTAAGGTAAAGCAACAGCACCCAAAATGTACAAATTGAAATATGTGTGTATGTATCGACTGTAAAATGTTAACAACTACAGCATTTGGGAAGTTTTCCTTTAATTTGAAGGAAGGACTGGGAAAGAATCAACTGGTGCAGATTCCCCTCCAGTCTGACAATTGTCCTTCTATGAAGTCAATACATATTTGAGGGTTTTAAAATACTGTCCCTTATTTTCTTATTCTTTAAAAACGGGTGTCAGCATGTCACATTGCTGTTGAGGTCCTTCATTTAATCTCGCTTCTACTGAATAGATCTGCTCAGCAGGCCTGACCTTGTGTACACTTTGCTTTGCATCAACTGTTTAGTAGAACTGAGAAATCCAGGTCACATTAAATCATTAGAGGTGTAATTGGCTGAATCCTCAGTCCCTTCTCAGAGAGCATGTCTGCAAGTGACCACAAACAAATTAACAGAGAAATCCAAAATAGTGACGCTGATACTTTGAAGAAATGGCTCCAGTGTTTCCTTGTTCTTTACGTGGGGTCGAGCATGAGCATGTTTGTGTCCCCTCTCCCCCTCCAGGAAGCTCCGTGATGTTTTACAGCAGAGGGTGATCCGCTTCCTGTTGGACCAGAGCAAGAAGGAGCCAGAGAAGTATAACAAGTTCTTTGAGGACTACGGCCTCTTCATGAGGGAGGGCATCGTCACCACCCAGGAGCAAGACGTCAAGGTGCCCACTCTGGCTTTTAAATTCCAAGATTATTAAAGCTGCCTCCAGCTTTTTCAGCATGGCTTTGCATCACAGAGCAGTTTTCTCCTTCCTGCTGTAGGAGGACATTGCAAAGCTGCTGAGGTTCGAGTCCTCTGCTTTGCCAGCCGGCCAGCAGACTAACCTGTTGGAGTACGGCTCCCGCATGAAGGCGGGAACGCGCAACATCTACTACCTGTGCGCCCCCAACAGACACCTGGCAGAGCACTCCCCCTACTATGAGGCCATGAAAAAGAAAGACATGGAGGTAAGAGGCGCCGCTCCCACAGAGGGGTTCCTGCTCCGAAACCAGAGCAAACGCTGACCGCTGGAACCCGTGCAGGTGCTGTTCTGCTACGAGCAGTTTGACGAGCTCACCCTGCTCCATCTGAGGGAGTTCGACAAGAAGAAGATGATCTCGGTGGAGACCGACATCGTGGTGGATCACTACAAGGAGGATAAGTTCGAAGACGTTAAGCCGGGTGAGCTCCCGCCTTCGGTCTTATCTTAGGCAGGATGGACGCGACACCGTTACAGCGGCTGAATGTGGACTTGTCCTGCCTTTAGAATCGGAGCGTCTGACACAGGAGCAGGCCGACGACCTGATGGCCTGGATGAAGAACACTTTGGGCCCCAGAGTCACCAACATAAAGGTAAGGGGGTGCCAGCGCGGTGTGACGGGCGCTTTCAGCCGGGGCTGACCCAACACGCCTCCTCTGACCCCCAGCTGACCCCCCGCCTGGACACCCACCCGGCCATGATCACGGTGCTGGAAATGGGAGCTGCACGCCACTTCCTGCGCACCCAGCAGCTGGCCCGCACCCCTGAGGAGAGAGCCCAGATTCTGCAGCCCACTCTGGAGATCAACGCCGGGTGAGAGGGGCGATGTGTGTGGGGGGACGTATTGGAACGATGAGAAAACGTTTGTTTAGTTTTTTTTAAACATTGCATATCTTTACCACATTTTAGACACGACCTGATTAAGAAAATGCACAGTCTGAAAGAATCCAACTCTGAACTGGCTGGATTGTTACTGGAGCAGGTACTGGGCTTTATTCTTTTCTTTTTTTTTAAGGGAAATGAAGCTCTACCTCCCGCACGGAGTTTCCTTACTAAAAAAGATCCATTATTAAATGTGGATAAATTCAGTCTACTTACTCAAAAAGCGATTCAAGGAGCACATCCTACCAATGTGTCTGTATTCATCGGTTTATTAATGGTTCTTTTCCTTGTTTCCAGATCTACGATAACGCCATGATCACAGCAGGCTTGAATGACGATCCACGGCCGATGATTTCCCGCCTCAACGATCTCCTGACTAAAGCTTTGGCCAATCACTGAGGAGTACGTGCGGACTAAGTTAATTTATATGTGAATGGCTTACAGACTGACGGGCCAACACTGGCTAAGAGGGCAGATTCTGAAAAACACTGTTCTCCCCTCTGGAACGCTGCTGTCATGCTGATGGAGTGCACACAAACCTTAAAGGAAATAATGGGAGGAAAATTAACCCTGGGAAGCTTCTCCATCCATCTTCTGTGTTTGTCATCATTACTCAGCTTTACAGCCATAAAGAAGCTGCTCGTTGTTGTGTCCTTGTGACTTTGACTTCCTAAACATGTCAAGATGCTTTTTAAATAAATGAGATCTTGTTTCCAAGTGAGAATAAACAGCGAGGCTCAATGCCCTCTAACTTAATACTCTGGATATAAATTTGCTGTAAGTAAAAGCTCAAAGAAGAAAAAAAGCACAAAGAACACAAGATATTAAACCGGTCCTTAGAAACTGGCCTTTGCAAATATTTCAGAAAACCTGCTGAAATGGGGTGAAAAGATGCCTGGAGTTAGTGTGGAGTGCAGGTGCTTTAGATTTAAATGAAAAAAACCTCTACAGTGTCCTGCCTTGAGCGTTCATTAAGACGTGGTTTGAATAAAGCCATCAGAGGGTAAATGCCGAGTTTAGAAACTATTTAAGAGGGAAAAAACATTATTTTGTCTAATGAATAAAGACATAAACACTGAACTCTTTCAAAATACAACTTTAGTGTTTTTCAAACTTTCCAAAGCACGAGGTCCTAAACAACAGAACCCTCAGGCTCACAACGCTGTTCCGTATTCAGTCTGAGGATTCAGACACAGATGAGGTGCGGTTTGAGGGTCGGAGGTCAAGTTCAGGGATCATCAGTGGCTTCAGCGTCCCAGCGCCATCAGTCCATCTGAACACCATCAGGGAACCTGGAGGCATCGCACCCGCAGCCACAGCCTTTCTCCACTAGTGAGCCATCTCCCGCTCTCAGCCCCGGACGGGCCAAGGTCTTCAGATCCCCGCGGGGTCAGGACAGCTTGTCTATGTTGGCCAGGAAGCGCTTGGCCCACCACTCGTCCAGATCTATGGGCACGAAGTCTGAAGAACAGGACGAAGGGACTTTAGGCACCAGTACAACACAGGGCAGTTTTATTTAGTGTTATATCCATTTTCTATTGATACGCTAACAAAACATACAAAGATTGGTTTAATAATTCATGCCCTATAAATAATTTTATAAGTGGATTCATTGTCACATTTGTGATTCTAAATTTCTGCCTGTATCAAGTCCAAAAGTTTTCCATTTTTTATGATCCAAGCTCAAGAATTTGTCTTTGCAACATTAACCGGAAGTATGTCGAACCTAACCTTTACTAAGTAAGCGGAAGTACATTGCCCCCTGGTGGCTACAACCGGAAAGTCATAGTCTGCCCAGATTATCAGGGGCCTTTAGGGTGCCCTCTAGTGGCAACAAAACATTATAAAATTCAGCGTCATTGTTATGCTATAACCATTTTGGTGCTGTAACAGTTGCCAATGACAACGGGGGGGCATTTTATAGTAAAAAAAAAAAAAAAAAGTTAACCTGCATTTATAAATGAATGATTATATGGAGGTTTTCTGCTTGACCACTAGTACGACTTAGCAACCTACCAAAAATGAACATTAGCTGAACAGAAAAATATTTTTTAAAAAGGGTTAATCACTATTAGCCCACAAGGTAACTACAACTCAAAGTCTTTCAAGTTTAATTAGAGCAACATACAACATTTTTCAGTTCTATCTTGCAAAATACAATTATTTTTTGACTGTCCACGTGGTTGAATTAGACAATACTGACAATTCCTGGTTTGTAGCTGTCATTGATATTTTAAACTTAACTTTACATAAGACCAAATATTATTGAGATGCATATGTTTGTTCCATTTACAACGTGAAAGTTGCACATCATATTCTATGGTTAAAATACGCAGTACTCACTCTCCATGTGTGGACTGGGAGTGGTCCCTTTGTAGTAAACTGCTCTCTGGGACACTTCAAGGTCCTGACCAACCTCCTGCCAGACTGAAAACGTAAGTCAGTTAGAGCAGCAGACATTAACGGGCTAAAAATCCTTATCTGTCCTTCATTATTGGAAAAAAAAAGCCCTCGTGCAGTCAAGTTCATGAGGGCAAACTGCCTCAAGGCTCAACCACTCCTGGCTAATGTTTGCATTACAAACACTGCGGAGTAGTCATGTGCAGCTTATGTATGAACTTTGATTTAGTCTCAAGGAACTACCTGCAGGTCTCCCCTTCAGAAAACGGGATTGTGCGTGGGGGGCACAGAAATCTTGTGCAGAAGTGGGGGTTGGGCCACGTTTGCGCCCTTGCCTGCTCAACCACAAGGTTACTGAGGCTGTTTATGACCTGCCGGGGCTAAACCTCAACGGCAACAACCAACAGGACAGAAAGAGAAAGCAGAGCCGAGCCAAGTGAGGTCCCTTGGAGACAGAGAGATCCTGGGAATCTTGACAAGAACCCTGCACTTCAAAAGTGGGTCAGTAAATGGACCTAATAAAGCACTTTGCCCCATCACATGCCTCCTACTGGCTTCTCTTTCTGTGAACAGTAACTATCTGCCTCTAAATCAGAGCCAAAATTTTTGTTTTCTTCAGCCCGTGAGCTGGGGGGGGGTGGTCATAAGAGGCATGCTATGTGGGTGTGTGGGCACTGCTCTGGCCGGGCCTGTAATGGCTATCAGTGTGAGAGCAGCTGTGTGGGTGAGGCATGGGAAGGGGAGGAGGAGGCTGATTTGTAACTCTTAAAAACGCTGATAGGAAAACAATGTAATTCACAAAACAAAGAGAAACAGAGTTTGGAAGACGCGAGACAGTCCTTACCGTCAGAGACAAACTTGACATTTTCCTCGTGAGCAGGGGAGAAACTCTCCTCTTGCTGAGTGTCTACAGGGAGCGCGGGAGAGGGGTGACTGTACTTCTTCCCATTCAGCCGGTTGAACACGATCTTGGGAGCAGACAGACTGATGAGAGAGAAAAGATATCCTGTCAGGAGTTTTGAAAAAAGCCCATATCCAGACAGAAAACCTTCCAACAACAAACCAGAGTTGAATCCTAAATTCAAGCAAGGTTGGTTGAGCAAGAGCCAGAGATTACAACAGCTGAATGACGGACCATGTGCTACCAAGGTCACACACACACACACACACACACACACACACACTCACACACACACACACACACTCAGGGCCGGCCAATTGTTTCAAAGTCGTGAAAACAGCCGGAGGCACGAGCAAGCAGAGAGAAGGTGTGTTGTGAATCGCCATGGGCAGCCCTGGTGGACAGAAGCCTGCTGATGGACACGTGTCCACAGACAGAAGATTCAATTACGCACAGATTGTGGGGCCAACGTCTGTTTACTTATTTATTTTAGAAAGTACACACACGTGCATGGATCAGGGCATGAAGGAGAATATTTTGTTGTTAGTTTTTTTGCAGATGCACGCTTACTCAGGCATGTTCCAGGACGTCTGCTTGTGCTTGAAGTCGTTTGCTTTGCTGTCCAGCTGTTGAGTGGGCCCTGCAAAAAACAAGCAGGCAGGTCCAGTCAGAGGGCAGCGCGCGTGCGGATGAAACACGGGTTGGAAGTTGCTTCACACTCACCTGTCCGGCGCTGTGTGACGAGCTTGCTGGGACCTCTGGTGATCGTGTACATCATGCGCACGCCAAAAAAAAAAAAAAATCCCCAAAGTCGGACGCCTAGAAGCTCACGCGAAGACACTTTAAGATGAATGCATTCCTTCAGCAAAAAAAACAAAAAAGCCCGTCTGTGTCGAGAAAAGGCTCCGGGTCAGCAGATCGGCTTAAACTTCACTGACAGACGGCCAGAGTGTTTTGTAACCGCAAAGGGAGCAGAAGCGCGCGTCCGTGTGCGTAAAACCGGCAGCCGTGGCGCGTCCCAGCGGCCGGGGGCCCGGCCTCCTGCTCAAGTCTGCTTTTTTTTTTACCTTCGTCCCACCGGAGTCCTCTCAGCGAAGATCCCCGCGTGCCTGCGCCGGTGTGTCCTGGCCTGCCACAATGTCACATAACCTGCCGGAGACACAGTCATTCACTGGACGCACGCCGTCGAAACGTATCGCCCATCGACGTGCCTACACGCCTCCTGTCGCTCTTTAAAGAGACAGCGACCAGCACAGAGCCGTGCATTCTGTGTTTATTTCTGTATTCTAGCATTTCCCCAGCTCAGGTTTTACCGGCTTACACATGTCCACGATAATGTCGAAACAGTGAAAGACTAGTTTTTGTTTGTTTTTGTTGTAAATGATCGTGTTCCAAAAGACCGTACAATAATCACAGTTGAAAAAATAGATGGGAACGGAAGCTTTCTGAATAAATCATCAACGCACAGGTCATATCGGTTACACTTTGTGTTCTTAACTCAAACATCTTCAAGGCCAAACACCTGCAGCAAATCAGGGAAACAGCACCATGCCTGAATAAGGTTTTAGATTACAGAAACAAACACAAGTGATGAGTTTACCGTCAAATTGTTGCAACCTGAACATTTCCTAACCTTTCATTCAAGATTACTCTTATTGCCTACAGCCCTGAAAGCACCCACCAAAAGGTTTTAGTGAATTATGCAGCAGAAAATGTAACAAATGAGTTTAAAACATGGATTTAAAAAGGGCAGCAACAGGTCTCCTGATGTCACACAAATATCACACATTTTTCTAAAATAAGAAAACAGATGAGCCCTAAGAAGAAATCCTTTGTTTAAACCTCATGGCACATCTTAACAAATCTTGTAGAACTTTGAGATATTTATGATCTTGACCACTCTCTTGTCCTTTTATTTTTCAATAATTCAGAATTATGGATCACCGGTCTTCCAGCAGACTGTCTGTCATGCAGCTGATCTTCAGCTGGTTTTGATAATGGTTTTTCTCCACAGTGGTGGGAAAAGTCCACCCAACCACCTCCACTCCTCGCCCTGCCCAGAGCTGGACATAGTCTCTGTTTGAATGGAAGGGAACAGAAGAAAATAAAGACAATGTTGTGGTTCAGTTAGCGTATAAACAGCTTTTTACACACTGAAGGATCTAGTGGTGTGTTTGTGAATTACAGATCACAAACACCAACACACTCAATAAGTTCTCAACCAAATATCCTTTGAGGATTAATAAAATAAACCTATTCTCTCTCAACATGAGAATTTTGATGCAAAATACAATGCTTTGCAGCAAAATGAAGATTTGAGCACGATGAGAGCAAATTTAAATTTGATGCTGGTTATCAAAAACAGACAAGAATCTGTGTTGAATCTGACATGGTTCACATCCCTTAATAGCTGACATGTGGGTGAGGATGGCCAGAAGTTTTGGCCCCTCTGTTTAAACCTTGTATAACATCCTACCAAAGATGTTTTATCTCATAGAAAGCTCAGCTCATATCAATAACTACAGTAAATCTGAAGAAGTTTGGACTTAAATGAGTACGGTTGCTAAGAAAAAAAAAAGTTGAAATATTGCGATTATATATGACTTTCATCTCGTAGTATTACGTCTTTATCCACAACCTTTATTCACAACCTTTTTCTGAAATTAAATGTGAAACCAGCCATTGAATTTCCATGTGCTTAAATAAAACTAAACCAGTGGGACAGTGATTTGGGTGTCATTTAAAACCTTCAGACTTATTCAGATGTTTTTAAAACAAATTTTTATTGAACTTATTTTTCATACTAAGTTACATAACAAGTATGACAGCTAATTTATCAAAAAACATCACTTACACAAACCCAAAAATCTGTTGATTAAAAACCAATCATCAGAACTGTAGGAGTTAAAAACAGGAATGAACATCTTCTGAAACCTTTTTCACAACAGGACACTTTAGAAGTTTTAAATAATAAAAAAAGAACATTTACTTTGTATAATTCATGCGTAAAGCTTCCAATTATACCATGTTTGACAGTTGGAGAAGAGTGAAACTCCTCCCAGGTAAGGCACAGAAAGCATGTGTGTATGTTTGGGATGTGTGTGCGGTCACTCCAGGCTGCCGGCGGCCGGCTCAGTGGGCGGCGAGCCCATGTGCTGCAGCAGCCGGTCGCAATAGAGAGGACTCCGCTGTTTGTCCCTCACAGCCTCCACCTCCTTCCTCAGGAGGACAGGGTGGACCGAGCTGCCCTTCTTCAGGATTTCTGCAAACATACAAACAAATACAAAACAGATCGCTAAGAGTGAAACAAATAGACTACCAGGAGGAGAGTCTGTGGTCAGAGAGGGACGGACTGTAGCATGAAGTACTGTGATGCGCACCATAGCTGCAACTGGTCGTAAATCACAGGGCTCAGTGACACACATTGTCCAAGGTTTTCAAATGACAAATTGTGCAGATGACAAGAAAAGGAACCTTGACTTCTGTGGATTTATTACTCACAGCTGGAACAAGCTAACAACGTCTGTTGCTAAAGAATAACATGACTGTAAGGATCTTTAACACCATGTGAAAGGGAACAAAAGGGATTTTAATCCTTAACAGGTAAACACAACTTCTCATTTCATTTACTGTGTGTCATTTTTAACTTGAATCTGCCATTAGCTGTGGGTTAGTCAGAGGAATCCATGCCTCCCTCTGTCCTGTGCCTCAAGCTGCTGCAAATGCCTAAAGCAGAATATGTGATCTATAATTCTGTGGAGCTGTTGCTGTAGTTCATGTACAGATCTAAAAAGACGCATTAAGATCTGAGGTGTCAGCAACACTTGTAGCTCAAACACTGCTACTTGTCCACCGTGTTGGATGAAATGTCTCCACACCAGCAGATGGCAGCAACGAACTACGGTTCAGTTACATCTGGAACCATCTACATTTCCCTTAGCTTCCACTGGGAGGCAATAGTATCCTGAATTTCCTGCCTCCCTGTCAGCATATCAAATAATCAGAAATAAGGCAGAAGCGCTGCTCCGATGACGAGCGCTGTCACTCCACATGAATTTGTCTTTTAAACCTTATACTGGGGTTCGTTTTTCAGGGAGGTTGAGGGGATTTCTGTTTGCTTTGGTATATATTCAGCTGAGCTGGGATGGACATGGGGGTGAGAAATGAAATTAAAAGGGAACAATGATGGCTTGTGAGAAGCGAGATCCGCCCGTGCCAACACACTTCTCACAAGTGAGAATAATGGGGATGAGAGGGAGGGGATGACGGTGTTTTCCATCATTCTGTCAGGACATGCTGCAGACTTCAAGCCACTTCACAGACATGCGTTTGAAATACAAGAAGCATAAGAATGGGATTGACTATTAAAGGGGCAAGTAGGGAAAGACAGAGGAGAAGAAGAAAGAGAACGGGAGGGGGGCAAACAAAGAAAGCTTTAAACAGAGCTGTGCATGGGAGGGTGGTGCGCTTCCACATTTGGATGCTGTCAGATACAGACGATCAATCAGCAAGACGTGAGGTCATCTCGTTTCACAAAGAGACTCCGATCTGTCTGTGAATGTGCCGTTCTTTAAGGATCAGCCTGCACACATTTACAGATGTTGGCTTACTTTAGGTGGAAGAGGCAGATGTGCTGACACTACCTGAGGAACGCTCATTGATTAGCAAAAGTGCAAACTTTGCCACATCAGAATCAGCCTGGATGGTTGAAACAACTGAGATGCACAATTAAACAGATTGAAAAAATAAAAAGGGTAAGTCTAATTATTAACCTTATCTCAAAAACAATCCTTCATCTATCTGTGAGTGCCTTTTATTTCCTCCTCTGTGGTTCAAAGACCAAAGTCCATTCATTCCTGCAGGTAAAGTAACCTTCGACACATCTACAGTTTCACTTTTGACACAAAGGAAAGGCTATTATGTTCATTGAACCTAACTGCCCCTAATGCAAAGCTAAGGGGGATATCACCTCTTAGCTGGCATTAGTAAAGCAGAGGCACAGCCTGGACATGTCAGCAGAAGGAAAACAAAGGCAGGCAGGCCTGCTCACAGCCATACATACAATAAAGCCAATCCCCACTTCACATATACACCAGTTATCCCCCTTCGGTAAAACGTTACATATCTTTTGTAAAACTTGCCAGAATTAGGCTTTAATATATGATATGGAAGCTTGTGTTCCTTCTGTAGCAAGAATGCATTTTTCCCTCTTTCCCACTTTTTCCCTCTTTTTCCGAGGATGGGAGATGAGAGATCCCATGGTGAGGCCTCTCGGCTTTGGCTAAACCATCGGCGCTCACCTGTGTCCTGTCAGTGGTCGTGACAGCTAACATTTATGATGAGTAAGAGAGAGCAAAAGTCCAGATGAGCTGTGCCTTGCGTCCGCACTTTCCGATGGGGCCATAAAACACAGCCGTGAAGCTACGGGCCACTGCACCGCGCAGAGGGAGAGAGAGGATGAAGGCGGACTGACAGATAAAAGACGGAGGGATTAAGTGGGATGAGCGTGAGGACAGATGTGGGGAGGTGGCAAGTGGGAGAGAGGGTTTTCATGTGGTTGTCGTTAGGTGGGACGGCTGCAGGAAGAAATACTGAGTGGAGAGACAGAAACTGGCCACACACAACTCTATCTGTCTGCCCTTCATGTTTGTAGACAAAGGAACAACGAATGCATTACATCAGAGCGTCAGAGCTTATACACTGACTTCTGAAATCTCTCTCAGGTGGGCACCTTTCCATATCTGGAGCAGTCAGCCCAGACTTTGACGGAGCTGAGGTCTTTTGGCAGGGACGTTGCTCACAGTGCTCTCAGTGATAAATTGAGTGGAAAAGACGGATAAAGGAGAGCTTGAAAGAGAGAAGGGATTTATTTTGGGCTGCTTGCCAGTGGAATAATGGGATGTTTGATAGAAGACACCCCAAATTCCTCTTATCCCTATGTGAGTGGGTTGATCACAGCAGGCTGCTCTGCAGAGTAACAGAGCCTCACATCCACTTCTGTATTCATCAAATATTCAGGTTTGTCCCATAACTAGCAAAACTCAAAAGAGCTGTGGCCCATTTCAAATGGCCCAGACATTTACGGCTCAGCAAAGTCAAACGAAGACACGCTAACACCCGCCTCCGGCTAACACCACCCATCAACGCCCGACCCTCTTCAGTCACCCCACCCCAGTCTCACCCAGCACTTGGTCCTGGACCGAGCTGTCGGGGTCGTCCAGATGCAGGAGCAGCTGCTGAAAGAGGAGCTGCAGGTGAGCGGCGCAGAGCTCCGGGTTGTAGTCTGTGGTCAGGCTGGACAGCCACAGCCCCAGAGCCTGCAGGGCCACGCTGCGCACCTCCTGGCTGCTGTCATCCAGGCGCTTCAGCAGCTCTTTGGAGACAAAAAAAAACATGACAAAAACGTTTATGTCTGTTCTGCTGATGAGTGGAACACATTGTTAAGAGTTCTGTGAGTGAAATGTGAAAGATTTCTCATTTAAGAATGGAATACCTATGTTTTTATCTGGCTCTTACTAACAGCTCTGAATGGAGCAACATATGTGAATGGATTTCCCCTGAGGGAATGATAAAGTATTAAACTGAACTAAATTTAACTGAGTCAAACTGAATGGACTATTTATATCATGTGACTGAAATCCTAACACCCAGTATTTCGCTATTCGTCGATAGTGTTGGGTAAATTAACAAGTTTGCTTAAGGGTTCATGCACTGCTGGGTAAAGCAATGCATTCCTTCCCTTTTGAGGATTAAGCAGAAGTGGTTTTCTAACTCTCCAAACAAAGTGTAAGGGACCATTTGGCAGGAGAGGAGACAAATACTTCTTGATCCCAAAATAAAAGAGAGCTTACGGAGTGAAGCAGCATGTACAACACGGGGACATAAACGGGCTTATTCCTTTGTCGTTTACCTGGGTAAATCTTGTGGAGAGCATCATGATGCAGACTGGCTCCTATGAGCTTGAGCAAGGCAGAAAGAGAGCGACATGCGAACAGCCTGCTCATCTGGGAATCCTCCTCCAAGGCTGACAGCAGCTGTGGGCTCAGCTTCTCCTCCACACACAGCAACTTCACACAGAGAAGGAAGAGCCATATCAAGATCTATTCAAACTTAGGAAGAATTTCTGACTGTGAATACATATTTTTTCTTTGGGTGGAGAAGTTTTTTTAGTTGAGTGGGAACTCAAAGCTGCACCACTTGCTTTTGTTCCCACGTACGTTTTTATTTGTTCGAACCGTTTCAAGTGAAATATCACCTGAGTTGGGACTGGATCTCTTTTATAGTCATAAACACGGAGCCAAGCTTCAGAAGTGAAGAGAGGACTGCTTTTCACTAAAGCATAGATGAGAAACAGAGATAATGAACAAACAAGGTGAGGCTGAGCACTCTTGAGGTGCAGGCCAAGAGCTGATGGCTCAAGCCTCCGTCACCCTGTCACCCTCTCTGTTTGCTATCGAAACCATGCAGGCAAAACAATAAAAAAAAAAACACAGCAAGGGGAGAGGGAGGGATGGAGACACAAAGAGGAGGAAATCTTGGCGCATGTGCGATCCACTATTACATCAGTGACAATCTGCGGGTGCCAAATGTAACTGGAGCTGCAAATGGTTTTCACAGGGAGAGGAAACAGCGTCCTCCTAAATAAAAGGCTGTCTGGTTCACCTGTGGAAAAACACAACTTTCTGCGGTTACATCTGTCAGCTCGCATCCTTTGTGTCCTCTAAAGCATGACCTAAATCAAAAATCCCCAAACCTTAAGTACTGTGGCCTCATTTACTCCCATAGCTTTCAGTTCTAGAGAGCCCATTTGGGTGCCACCGCATTACATTAGCAGAAGTTTTCAGCCCGGGCCTTTTTACTGCCGTATATTTAAGAACGTGTGACTGCAGTCGAGGAGGTGTGTGAACCTGTTTCAAGCAAGGGCGAATGCTACCAGATGCGCGTGTGCTCGTGCCAGCACACATACGGAGTGTCTGGCACAAGTTCCGTGTTCCAGGGGACAGTTCCTTGGTTTAACAATGCCCCGGAACAGTGGCGGCATTGTTCCTTCAGGACAGCGGTATGTGAACCTGCCTGCCCCCGCATACACCTGCTACCTGCCGCGGCCAACTCTTCCAGCCAAGAGAGAAAGATAACCGGCAATTCATTCTCAGCAGAGGTCAGGTGAGACCGTCTATTTTGATGAGAAATGGACAAAACAGAAAAGCTGAAGTAAATGTCAACCCTCAAAGGGGTAAAGGAATGTTCTACCACATCTTTTCCTTTACAGCTGAGTCAATAAAAAGTGTTTCTGGAAATCAAAAAGGGATTCAACTAGAGAGGCCCCACATCCGGTATTTGTCTCCAGTATTTGTGTGTTGTTTTTTTTTTTTTTAAAGGCTTTTTTGCCTTTAGGGCAGACTTATTTGCACTATTAAAAGATAAAGAAAACCCAGTAGCATTCTGTGTAGGTCTGCGCAAGGAGAAGGATTTAAAAGACCCTTCCTGGATGGATGGCTAGTACCTGTCCGGATGTGATGGCCCCCCCGTGCAGCAGGGCCAGCAGGCAGCTGAGGGCGGCGGTGCGGACGGCGGCGGCGGTGCGGCCCGCGTGCCACACCAGGTTAGGAAGCAGGATGTCACACAGAAACTTCTCGGCGTGATCGTGGAAGTGTCTGGAACGAAGAGGAGGATTAGAAAGCGAATAACCGACCCGAGAGTCATTTCTCATGTCGTGCACTTCATGTGAGAGGGTTTTTCACAGCCTCCAGCCAGCACTTTCTTTTGAATAAACAAATGCTGCAGAAGCATGACTGCTGCAACACAAGTGTTGCCATACGGTCATTTTCCCACACTCTTTGTGAGACAGAGGGATGGGAGAGAGAGAGAGCCAGAGGCAAAAACATCTGTGTGTCCTCGTTTCTCTTCCCCATCCTTTTTCCACACTGTCTTTGACCCTTTGACATCACTGCCTCGATCTGTAGGCCGCTCAGCTGGAGTGGCAATAAAACTGTCATGTTCTGTATTTGATGGAGTGCTGTAACACTTCAGTGCCTGTAGGGGGAGACTGTACGCCGGAGATGGAGCCAGGACCTGGATGCTGCTTTAGCTCACTGGCTATAAGAAGACAAGTGATAACAACTTGTCCCGACTGATGCAAAAGTATAGAAAGACAAATTCCCATTTTGTGGGGATGATGTCTAAAGCAGAGTAGAGAGGGGTTTTTCCTTGTTGTATGTCTATGTAAACTTTCATCTATAAATTCATACATCACTCACTAAAAAAGGCACCACTGAGTTTTGACTGTGCACTGCCTGGATCTCACACTGGAGCTCTAAGAGCAAAAGTGTAAAATTATGTGTAAATTTAGGAGTTTTTACAACATTCTGCAACAAAGCTTCTTTCATTATTGTGCATGTTTTACTTGTTTAAATGACTGTCAACAAGCTCTTACTATTGTCTCAAAGTTATTCTGACACACACTGTACACAACATTAAGTATGCTTTAGTAAGCCATCAGTTAAACCCTAGATGACTCCAGGCTGTGTCAAACCCTTAATAATAATTATGATAATGATAAGCGGAACAGTAAGGCATTAGCTATGACAAATACGTTTTTAAAGCGTTCAGAGATTTATCAGCTCAATAATAATAATATGTATCATGAGTTAGATTTATGATCTTTAACATCAAACCCCAACCACAGGAACCTAATATAAGAAATGCCTTCATGTCTTTCATTACTGTTATTAAAACACTTCAACTCATCAAAACCTTTTCTGATGACTGACAGTCTTTATCGGCTGGAGAAAGCCAGTGAACCACAAGTGTTCTCTTCCATCTTGTGTTTTTCCAGTTCTTCCCGCCTGGATGGCTTACATTTCTCTAGTGTCCACAGTAAATTTGGCCAAAGATGTCCTATTGGATTAGAAATCAGTTGACATACTTTTCCAGGCTCTTTTTTTTGTCTAGGAAAGTTGTTTGACTTTGGCAGCATGCTTTGGAATAACCCATGTCAGCCAAGTTTGAGAGACTAAAGGTCCTTGTCAGAAGGTATTTTCAGTTATATTCAAACTTTTATGCTGCTTTTTAGAAATGTCACGCCCTCAACACCTTCTGCTGTCAAGTTGGCACATACACATACACCCAGTTTTTGTTCTGGTCTTTGATCAAACAAAATAATCTACCTGTGATATCAGATATAATAGTATTATAAAAAAAATTCAACCCTGCAACTCTGTACAGTCTCACTGAAAAAGTCATGTGTGTATATATATATATATATATATATATATAGTTAACTCTTTCCTCAGATCTTCAAATCTGCTTTATCATAAAAGAAAATAGCATCACATTGGGGCAAAATCTTGTTTCAGAAGGTTAGAGATTACAGTCATTATAGATAAATGCGTAGCCTTTGCTTAGTTTAGTCTTGTTTCATCTTACATGAATTCTATATTTTGGAATAAAAGCCTCTCAATAGCATTTATGTCTTGTGGTAAATCTTGAAATCTGAACTTAAAATTAAAGACACTTGTCTTTTGCTGGCTGTGCAACCTTGAAAGCACACTGTTATCTCAGTTGAGGGTAGAGCATGATGTGGGCTTGCCACATTGAGGTTTAAAAGGTATATACTTTCATTTCTTCTTCTTAGATTTCATAGCCATCTTTTTAATCACAGCAAAAATATCCACATGAAATGAGAACATTATGAGAATGTGAGGATGAAAGGAGCTTACATGTAACTTTCCCTTTTCGGCTTGTTATACAGCGGAGGTGTCATTATGTCATTTTGGATGCACAACAAAGAAAGAAATTTTCTCTGTCTGTCATTGTCCTCTTGATGACATATGGGGTGTGTGTGTGGCCTGCAATCTTCTGAACAAAGATCGAGTCATAAATCATGAATGAAGGTTTTGATTATGAATGGAATATTATGAAAGACCACACAGTCCCACACAGTGCGAGTTAAAAAACTGGTTGAAATCTTTGACGGTGTAACAAGGTTTTGTCTCACTTCGGGGTTCTGTGATTAGCACAGATATATCTCAGGAATGAGAGTGAGTTTTAGGACTGCAGGTGTCCACCACAGAGGCAGGTAAGAGACAGAGACCTCTTTTGTCCACTATAAAAGCCAGATTGAAAAAAAAAATATCTGATAAAAGCAGAATTTCCAGTTTCCAAACTTTTGGCAAAAGTAGAATATAGTTCATCTTCTGAACTCCAGATGTTGACATCTGCCCATATTTTTTCTTTGCTGTTTGTTTTGAATAACTAATACACTACAAAATAAATCCAAACATTCATTTTATTCACATACAGAGACTGTCAGTGAGTTGCTCATATTAACCGATGGAGGCTAATCTTTTGGCTGCAGTGTGAGGGTTAGTCGCACACTGTGTAGATGTATCCATGGTAACCCCGCAGATGAAGTTTGTCTTTCTGATGGACAATAACAGCTGTTGTGAGCACGTACACCCATAGAAGGCCTCGGGTTTAAGCATTCACTCAGACTGGAGCTCAAGTCCAAGCTGAAGGCCTCACAGCTGAGAGCTGACAGAGAAGGGGGACCTTCCTATGGAACGAATGTGGGGGCAGTGGGGCGCCTCTCTTGGTGTCAGACATTCCAGCTATACTAGCTTCTTAATCACTCAATAACCACTCAAATTACTGTTGAGAGGGATGTCGTCTTCCTTGAGGCATGGTGGGAAGTGTTTAATGCGAGTGTGCCAATGTGATACTCCCCGAGAGAGCAGCCCAACTCAAATGATTCTCCTTTCAATCTGGGTGGATTTCATTTCTGGTGTACTTTCATTCAGTAATAGCAAACCCTACATCACCCTTTCACCATCCCAAAGAAGCTAATAGGATAAAATGACCGGAATGTTATTTTCTGTTTTTCGTGCTCCTCTAAATGTGTTTCACTGCAATAATGATTTCAAAAGCAGACAAAGTCATTCAGCTGATTGAGGCTGAACCCTAAAGGGAGGCTGTGTTGTGACATGGGGATGGAAAAGTTTCACAAAACCTTCATCACCATCGAGTTTACTTTTAAAGTAAGCTTGAGTAATGTGTCTTCCTCACCCTTGGGAATCCAGTGTGTTGTTTGCATCCAGCAACAATTTGGCAAGCATAGTGAAAATGCTCATCCTCATTTCAGTGTCTCTGTTTGGCTGAAGGCAGCTATAGAGGAGAGGCATCATCTGGTTCAGAAACTCCCCAATCACTGGACCTAGAGCAGAAACATGGGTGAAAAAAAGATTCAATCACAACCTTTGTAACCTATGTCTCGTGGCATACCTCTCACCACCAAAAACATGACACTGATGCACATAGAATATTGGAAGGTCAGTAAATTCCATTTAGTTCAGGTTGTTCCGCTGCTCTCTACACAGTGCCTTTAATGCCATTTCAACGGTGCATGACCCATGATTCTTTGTTTGAAGTCTAAGTTACTTTCTGGGTCAGCAGTCAGAGGACTCAAATTCTAACAATCCATCCATATTCTAGAATGGCTTTAGCATAAATCTGAGAACAGCCTAGACAGGTCACCTGTCCATCATAGTCAAAACTTAATAATATATTGCACGTTTTCTTATTTTCTGTCAGCACAAACCATTAAAGACTTATAGACATAAATGGACTGATGAGACAGTCTGCAGAGAAAGCACTGTGTGACAAAGCATTTCCACACAAATACCTTTCCCAGATAAATGAAAAACTCATTCTCTTCCATTTGTGCCCACGCACCAATCCAACACCAGTCTGACTACATATTCACAGAGACTATTTATAAAGCCCTGCGTGTGCAATCAGTGATAAGTGCCCATGCCCTATTTGGCCTGAATTTTGACCAACATGAGATGAGACAGAGGAAATCCTGAGGATGTGAGTCGGCCTCATAAAAAACAAAAAACAAAAAAAAACATGGAAAACAGAAAAAGAGACCAAACACGAGACCTTTTGTATCCAGAGGAAAGAGTGAATCAGAAGCAATTTCAATGCACACAGTAATCAGAGGTGATTAAATGGATGTCTCCAGGATCTAGGAGTGGACATCAATAGATAACCAGCAATAATATTTCTACTTTAGGAAAAGAGCGTGTGTCACAACCTTGAGCAGAGTGCTAGCAATTCCTGTAAAGACAATGAAAAAGGTTAATTGTGGCATACAAAATCCATCCAGATTTTCTGTTATGAGCTGAAGAACAAACGATTATCAGGACTTACGCAGAAATGATTCTTCCTGTCCCTAATAAACACAGATTAAGTGCATAAAGAGCTGATGAGCAGGCAGAATGACCAACTCTCCCTTGTCAAATCAACTACCGACAATTGTTCTAAAGAGGTTTGAGTTTTATACATGTTCAGACATAGTGGCCACCCACAGTCTGCTTTACCGCTTTTTGCACGGTCCTCAGGATGTGCTGGAGCCTAAAAACACATCTGCAAAAGTAAAAAGTAAGGCAGGCTTAGAGCAACATTAAGATGTGCAAAATAAAGAAAACAAACTAAACTCTCAGAAAGCACATACACACATAACAAGTATACATAGACACACACATCGTGCTTCAAAGTGGCCTTGATCCAGGAGAAGGTCAAGAGCAGTCAGCTTTGCTTCTGTTTGATGTTGTGACCTGCACTGGGATCACTGAGTGGCCTCACAATGGACCGGTCAGTTAGGTGGAGGAGTGAGTGCGTGTGTGGATTAGAGTTGCCCTGTCCATTAGACGGTGTGGAGACGGAGAGAGAAAAAGACAGAGATGAAAGAGTGGCACAGGGAGGTGGTGATGATGGAGGATTATGCTGCATTGGTGGAGGTAAAGTGAAATTCTGAGGAGCAAAGCAAGGGTCACAGCTTTTAACCTCAAACCTAAACAAGCATTATGAAACATTTCAGAGAGCCAAATAGCGCAAATGACAGCACTTTTCCCCCCGTGCCAGTGTCTTTGACCATCACATTTTTCACACGGCCTCAGGCTGTCGACATTATCAATTATATAATTACTTCTCTAATTGGTGGTCGATTGAGGAGACTAAAAGAATCTTAGGATGACCAACTGTGGAATCTGTAAGACGGGGTCAGGTAGAAGATGTTACGATGATGGCTGATTTGAGAAATGAACGCTTAACATTGGTGGGAGTGGCAGCTCCTGAAACATGCTACAGAAAACTGGCTTTACCAAGTACTGCAGTTTAATAGCTACACATTCCTATCCCCAACAACCCTGTGCGAACAGAGTAAGATTGATTTAATCAATTACCTGTCTTTTTCTATTAGTAATGTGTATGAACTTCAGAATCTGGAGGTCTTACCTGACTGTGTGACTACGATGTGTAGCTGGAGTCTCTGAGGGGAGTAGGGTGACCAGGTGTTGATGGAAGCAGACAACCAGTCCAGAAGCTGCCTCATATGCTGTCTATAGAGCTCCATCAGGTCCAGCCCCTGGACAGTACTTAAAAAGTGTACACTTTCCAAGGCCTAAAGAAGGAAGGAACGCATGGAATACAATCTCTGTGAAGAAATACAATATCTCCGCACACAGAATGTCACTTCTACAGTTATGGAAGTACTCTTGGTTCAGGAATTGGTGAAAGCACAATAATATCAGAGAAACAAGACATAATGTGAAACTAGGGAAAAAACAACATAGCAGACATGACGACATCTCACACATGAAACTATTCGACAGAAATCTACACACAGGATGTAACAAAACCATAGGAACTGTCTCAAAAACACATAAACACACAGACAAAATTACACATCAATAAAGCTAAGATGAGAGGAAAAGGCAGGGATGGGGGATAGAACAGTAAATAATTAGTTGAACAGGGCAGGGAAACTGACCCTCAGGGCGTTTCATAGTTCCTGTCATAATCCCTCAGGGACGGATGGAGACAGAGACATTGTTTGAGTCACTCTAAAGAAAGCTAGACATCCCTGAGTTGTCCATTGATGGGAAAGACATGGCCCTTTTCTGGGAAAAATGAGTTCGGCTTTTCCTTTGGGTCCAGGAATGCCCAAGGCCATTCTCACCCTCCCTCGCTTTCTTAATGCTTTCCTTCCCATCTCTCCACCAATATTGCTCCCTGTGTGAACATACACACCAATGGAGACAGACATAAACATCCAGTCACACTGGTGACCGGCGTGGTGTCTGCCCAGCGCTCCTCTCCCTGTAATTAGCCGGCAACAGTGACAAGTGGCTGGATGACATGCTGACCTCAGACACCATTGGCTTCACTCATCACTGTCCCTGTTTTCAGCATGGATTTGCAGGCTGGCCCCATTACAGAAACTCATTACCTGGCAAGGGAGCTTCATGAAATAAAGTCAGCGGAGCATGCCCAATGACACAGACCTACAAAGGAATACCACTCATCCCATCTGTTTTTCTCTTTTTCTGCCTGTCACTTCTCCCTCCATATTTCACCCGCCTCCTTTCACCCAAGCCTGGATTCAAAGTTCCATTCCAAAGGTGCAATTTTAGCTCACCTGGCTAAGTGGGTAATTATACTGCTGCTCATGCCCACTGTGGACCGTACAAATCCTTACATTCCTTGAATAGCTCCTGCTTCATAAAACATTTTTACCTTTCTAACAAGGGATTAAAAAAGATCTAAATGAGGTGGGAAACTGTGCCAATTTGGAGAATAACTACATGAGTAAATGTACATGTTGATTTTTATTGTCTGGGAAAAAACAAAAACAGTGACGGCAGAGCTGCAGGGGAGGATGCATCCTGAATTGTATCTTCATAGTTGAGTTTTCTCACCTTTGCGCTGAGCTGTGGCTCGGTGGAGAGGCTCTGGACGGTGACCAGCACCTGCAGCAGCTGCAGGCTGACGGAGCTGCAGTCTGACTCACACTGATGCAGCAGCACATCCACACACGCCAACAACTGCTTCAAGTACGCAACCTAAGACAGAAGAATGCTATGAAAGGGCTGTTTTTTTCATGCAAATCTTAGTCTGAACAATAACAATAATCCTTGAAAACTTTGTGGTTCTTTTACTGAATGTGCTTATATGTATATAGTAATATATATTAAGTGACCTTTGCCTGTAATTGTATTCATATAACTGATCAAAACGACGCAGTAACAGGGAGTGAAAACTTTCCATCTCAGAGCATGAGAATGTGTGACTGCTGTCACTTGTCAGCCAGTGTTGGGGTGAGGTCATGTTTTGACAAAGACCTGCAGCTCACGCTAATTTCCATGCCATCATTGGGATCAAGACCTCTTTTCCTGTTTTCACCGGGCCTGTCATTAGAGCCTCATGGGGGAGGGAGAAGGAGATTGAGGGGTGGTGGTAGGTGTAAGTGTCTTAGGGAACAAGAGAGAGTGTGTATTTTTCTGTACCAGGGCTGAGAGGCCGTGAGCCCTCCAGGTGTTTGCTTTGGTCTAGCAGGGCCAAACGGGGTATGCAAGTCACACATATATCCTCAGCCATGGAAAACACTCAAATCCCACTCAGCTTGGCAGTCAAATAATACATGAGCTGTTTCACTAGGGGGTGCACTATCTTTTCCTAAATCTTGGCATGGTAAATTTAAACTTGGCTTTAGTGTGAATGGAGAGCAAGGAGCGTAGATGCAATGAGCATTTCAAAGCAAAGCGTTGACAGGAAGAGGGGAAACTACTGTGCTGCGAGCCCTGTTGAGCAAATTCAGGAAAAAAAACACACAAACACCAACGTGATTCCAGGACTTTGGTTAAATGTGGTAATGTGTTTTCGGATGCGACTATGACTTCCCCTCATTTTTTCATGTCACATAAGACCACTCATTGGTGCACACAAGTCATGTATGAGGGAATCCCCTTCCTGTGACTGAACCACTCACCACCTCATAACACACCAGGAAAGCCAGGAAAGCAGTGGTCCAAATGGCATGACAAACTGTGGCAGACACACGTATTAGTGTCCAAACACACAGACGTATATATTATACACGTGGAGAAAACAACCATTAAGGCTGGACCAGAGCGAGAAAGAGGGAGAGCGGAAAAAGTGGTGCGCTATAATGACTAGGTGGACACCTGGAGCCAGGCGATATACACCTGGTTTTATTGGAATAGGCACACTCCAGGGGCCTCATTACATAGTGTGTGTCTGTGCCTCTGTCCACCATTGGACACATCTATTACACATACCCAACTCCTCTTCAAGGAGCCTTACCAGGCAAAGAATTCCTACCCAGTGGGGAGCTCACCCTATACAGCCAGTGATATTGCTATGGCAACAGAGAAACAAACACTGGGAGGGTGTGTGATGGCCAGCCTTTTGCAGTCAGGTAAAGTTGGCCTTTTTTGTACTGTCTGTTGATCAGTGGGGCAGAGAGCAGTATCAGGCTGTCATTTATGACAAAGGACCGATATGTGGAAGAAAGATCCACTAACATATAGAAGAAGTAAGTTCATTGTGTGCAGCCATCACAATACTCACTATGTCACTTGTTGTGACAGAGAGAGATTTTCTTTTCCTGCTCAGGCAAGATAAAAGAAGACTCGCTGGCAAGATGACAAGACGCCCTCTTGTTGATCTGCTCCTCCAGGCCTCAGTGGCAGCTTCCCAAGACAGCCTGTTTACTATTAATAACCTGGTTGTAAATATGCCTAATAATTCACTATCTTAGCCCATGTACTCCAGCACAGCAGTAGCTGTAATGCCACCGTCACCATGGCAGCCTTAATCACAGTTAGACTCAGCTATGAGAGGTGTTTGATGGAGGCTGAGCTTCTGTGGAATTACCCCTCTAAATAGAAGCCGTGCGTGACGAGAAGATACCCCACATAAAAACATAGTTTTCTTTAACCACTGGCTCAGTTTTTATTTCCTCTGGAGCTCATGACCTCATCCTCAATTTACTACTAATATCTAAATTCTTGCGGAGCATTTGTGATTTATTTTTGTAAGCTGTCTTTTCCTTTCTACTGAATACAGAAAAGAAAACACAGTTGAAAGAGTCTTGGTGGCTGAGTCAGGAAAGAGGCATCATATATCAGCTTTCAGCTCTCCAGCTCCCCACTGAGCCTGCCGTTCCCTTTGCGTCTGTTCACTTTGAAGATTATTTATATTTCATTTTTTAACAGACATTCATTATGTCCAAGTCAAACATCACCTCTTACTTCTCTCTGACTCTGGTTTGAAGTGGCAAATAATTCTTTTAAGATAACCCCAAGTGTTTTTTCAAATACTTAAGTTATATAAAAGTAAAAGAAAAAATACGACAAGGGCACTCCATCTTCCAAATTTCTGCTGTCATTAAGCTTCTAAAAAAAACTAACATCGAGCAGTCAAATGAGAATAAAATAGAGATTCTGTAGGCCAGCCTTGTGGCTCAGAGAAAAATAACTGTTGCTTGATGGTGGGCGCACCCGTCTCCCCCGGTGTAATTTACATGCACATGTTGGCCAGCTCCTTCCTGCAGTGAACTATGCCCGCTGTCAAAGAATGTTGCAGGTGCTTTGTCTGGGCGAGCTTTTCAGTGACACCGTTTAATGATCTGCCCTAAAAAACAGTGAGACGGGATGACAAAGGAAGACAGATGGAAAAACAGACCAAGAGGAACCAGAGGTCTCCCTGCATCTGTGTGGCGGCATGTGACTGCCGTCCTGTTAATTCTCTATCTGGTTGACCCTGCTGGACATTGTTGGTCTGCTGCCTCTCTTTTTTTATCACCAGCCTTGACTGGGCAGTCTTTGAAATTTCGTGGATTCTTTTAATGGCATGGCTGAACAGCAGTCTGGTGGTAAGACCTTATGTGTGTCTATAAAAAACACAAAGCCCTTTTCTGCTTCAGTGGGTCAGAGAAGCCAGGCAAAGGTCACAAGAAATTAGTGGATTTTTGTTATTATTATCACAGGGAAGAAATTCTTGACGGCCTCTCTGAGACGGGGAGATAAGGTCATGGGGAAAGGTGAGGCAGTGTTCCAGCGGCATCAGAAAATAGCTCTCTGCCAGACAACAAGGGGAAACATATTTGGAACAAAAGAGAAAGGAAACCAAAGCATAGGTCTGCCCCAGATTTGATTAGGTTTTTCCACTGGCAGACTTCTATTTAGAAAGAAGCTTCAAAGGTATTTTAATAATTCCTAATGTGGTGTAAAGAAAAAAGGGAAGAGGGGCACATTTCAAAGCTGCGTGCTTGCAGATATGGTTTGATCGGAGACTTCAAATGTTAGATTGGAAAAACACCATGTGGCCTGACTGTCATTTCAGCAGCGTTGGCATTATACAAAATTACATAAGAGCAAACCCGCTGAACTCACCGTGCACAGTAGGGCTATTGAAAAGCCCCAAACTAAAAACCTCTGAGGAGATATCACAAACTGTTTCCAAAAAAAGTTCAAAATTAGGCGGCAAAATTACTGAATGACACAAAGCACACAGTAATACCTATTTCGAAAAGATGACACAGCCACGATCACCTAAGAAGTCTTGACGAGAAACAGCTGATGCAGAGAGTTAAGAACAGTGTGACGATCTGTTTGTGGTGGGTGGGAATGAAGTAGGTGGAATTACTGGAAAAACAGCCATTCTCAGGTAAACAAGCGAAAAACAGATGAACCACAGTCAGACCAAGACTTCCCCGGCTGACCTGTTGATATTCCTGGCAGACACAGGGCAGGGCCAGAGTTTGGGCGATCTGCTGGAGATGGGGTTTCAGAAGGGGTCTGGAGCTGCCACCCAGCACTGAAGCCAGAACCATGAGGGCTGTCCAGGGGTGGGAGGAAGAGCATGGAGCTGTCACATGTTCCAGCATCAGCTTCAGGAAGACAGGTGGCGGGACAAAGGTCCCTATCAGTTTTGCAGCTGCCAGGCACTGATTGGTACATACAGGAAGAGAGAAAAGAGGCATGAGGGAGTGTGAAGGGGGAGAAAGAAAGGAAGCCCTTTTTTAATTTGCCAGACATCAAAGATCTACACAATCCTCTAAAGTAAACAGGTGCATCCCAAGTCCTTGACCATGCTTTGCACAGTCTAAATTGAGCACAGCTGACAGACATGCATGGTGGCGAAACTGCTGACTCAACAGATGTGCCCTGAAATCATGCTGTGTAACTGAAATATCACAAAACACTTTTATTCTGCTGCGTCTGCGCAGAGGTCAAGAAATATGAACTCCCACGTATGATTACATCCATCCATTTTCCCCAGCTTATCCAGAGTTGGGCTGCGGGGGGCAGCAGCCGGAGTAGGGGATCCCAGACTTCCCCCCGCTCCGACTACATCCACCAGCTCCTCTGGGGGGGGATCCCGAGGTGTTCCCAGGACAGCTGAGAGACAAGGCCCCTCCAGCGTGTCCTGGGCCTTCCCCGGAGTCTCCTCCTGATGGGGCGTGCCCAGAGCACCAAACCAGGGAGGCGTCCAGGACGCATCCTGGCCAGATGCCCGTGCTACCTCATCTGGCTCCCCTCTGAGCACTTATGAGTCACGGATAGGAAATACAAAGTGATGCATGACATCCTGTAATCTGATGAAAAGTTCTCTGGGACTCACACTGATGACCACCTCCCTCTCTGTGTCGGTGCACGCCCGGTAGAGGGTGGCCAGCAGAGGCTGCAGGTGCTGAGTGCTGTGGTCCTCGGCATGTAGCAGCAGCACAGAGAGAAGCTGGGAAGTCCTGACTCGAGTTGGCACCAGCCAGTCAGTCACATCATGGGCTATTGCCGGCACCAACCTGCCCAGGTTTCTCACTACCAACTCTCTGCAGCCCAGCCCTGGACGCTCAACTGGAGGAAAAAAATGTTTTTTAAGAACATTGGTAACTTATCTAGTCAAATGTAATCAATGTATTTCATCAGAATGATCTCAACCAATTCTTTACAAAACAAACTAAATAACTCTAAGTTTGCATACTGGGATCCAGGGAATCACGCCTACTACACTTATTTTTTATAGTTGTGATTTTCCCCATTAGGAACTTTTTATCTTTGCATCCCTCTATCCCCGACCCTCTGTTCCTCTTTCTCGCTAATCACCTTCTTCCCTCGGCTTTCACCAGAAAAAAAACACTGATGAGAAATGAAGCAAAGTTTAAAGGAAGACAGCGATAAAGCAGAGAAAGACATCGTGACAAGCCCAGACAAGACCATTTCTGCTTGTCTCCCAGTGTCTCGCAGTGACCTCTTCACACTGGGAGGGCTGGCAGATTTATGACAGCAACAAAGAGAAAGACATGGAGGGGGAAAAAAGAGGAGCCCATTCTTTCTCTTTTCTAATCATTCCTTTCTTGTCCGCAGGCAAAGGTGTTATTCATTCATAATGTGACACGTGTAGCTGTGAGACTTATAGATGAGCTTTAATCTAAAGTACAGCAAAGAAGGCCGACCACACAAACTCGGTCACATTGTGACCATGTTCAGGTTCATGTTCATACCTGGCCCCAAGGCAAACACTTATCTCTGCAAGCCAGAACATGCCCTGACAGCAACGCTGTCTAAGACTGCACCAATTTTATTATATGTTATAACCAGATTCAGCTGCAAAAACGCAAAAAGATGTAGGGTGTGGTGGCTAAATTTAGCCTTAGACTGATGTGGAGTTAAAAAAGACATGTCAATATTAATTTGGGCTTTGATTTAAATAACCAGAAGAAAACTTTTACACTAATGTTGGTCATCAATCCTGTTACTAACTTGAAAGATGTGCATACCCAAGAAGGGGATTAATTGAGAGAATAATTTAACTTCAAAATCAAGGACTTAAATCAGAAATCTCAATCATTAATTTTCTCGGCAACAGCCTTAATTTAGCATAAATCAGATTTCCTCTAATTGATGCTCCCACTTGGCCCTGCATATCTTTTTTGCAACGTGAAGGTGTCCCATATCTTTTAGGAATAACAGACTACTGGCTGCCTGACCTCCGGGAGGGTAGTGTGGAGGTGGTGTGAGATCAAAGTCCATCTTGTCCTTGATATCGTCCTCATTCTCCTTCTCCCACTGTGCGCCCGTCTGTGTCCATAAATCAGCTGCAAGAATTCTGTAGGCCATATTTGGGTGTTTAAAATATTAGGAGGAATCTACACTGTATATGTATGACAAGATGGCTTCTTATTAAAGACAGATAGGAAAAGATCCAAAGGGTTTCACCTTATTTCTGGGATCTCATCACTGATGCTGCTTAGCAGGAGTGGAATGAGTTTGTGAAAATAGGAGTACCGGTCTCTCATGTGCAACAGCCAATCACCAACGACAGCAGTTACAGCTTTTCTCACCTGAAGCAGAAGATTTGGAAAAAAGAGGCAATTTAGCATAAGTATGTTTCAATATAAAGGTAAAGTATATGCAACCATAATAAAAAAGTGGATTAGATTTAGCAAAGGTCCTTCAAAAACATAAAAACAGGATGTTATATGGTGCTCATCAGGAGCTCCCTCTAATAAATAACTGTACACACTGAACCTGTGGTGAGTCATCAAATAGTCTTTGTGCCAGGTGTGAGAGTACATCATCCACGTTCTTTCCAGTGCCATGCTGAATAACCGCCCCAGTGGCCTCGATGACTGACACCCGTACTCTGGAGTGCTGATGAGCTATCGTCAGCATGAGGGGCTTTACAAGGCTGTCGGCTTGCAAGTGAAAGTGTTCTGAAGAGTGAAAAAAACAACAAACAACTTCAAGCAAAATCCAACTTCCTGACTTGGATTTTGACTTTTTATTACTCAATGCCAATAATTCTAATGATGTCATTCTTAAGCTTCCAAAATCACTATCAACTAATAGATTGAATCAGTCTTATTGGTGTCTTTTTCAGACGTATTTATACCCCTTTATCTGATCAGAGTATTTGCGGAGTTTAAGTGAGCTGGTCTAGGGTGACCCGTAACCATAGCAACAGACTTTAGGGGCAACAAAAGATCCTCAACTAACCTGGGACGCTCTTTGCAAAGTTTATGGTGCATTTACAGCTTTCTCTCTTAACATCCGGGAAGGGGTCGACGATGGTTGTCTGCAGTATCCGGATAATTTCGTTCAGATAGAGGGCTAAATGCTTCCCACACACCTCTACCGTTAGACTCAACATCTCAATGGCCAACAGGCGAAGCTCTTCCGCCGGCTCTAAGATTTCTTTCTCCCCAAACCTCTGAGCCAGGCATGGTATTAGATAAGGCAGCGAGTCCTCCGGCTTTGGGACACAGCGAATAAATTCCGTTAACATTGCAATCGTGGTTTCTCTGCATTTCTCCACTGGGTCTGACAGACATTTGAGGAGAGGCTTGAGGAGGGCAAAGAACACTTCCTGTAAAACGCTACTGGAAAGTCCTTTATCTATTGTCTCTTTCTTGATCAGCTCGAGAGCTCTCTTTCTTGTTGCCTTGTTATCCTCGTTTAGGCAATTCAAATGTCTGGCGAGTCCTCTTAAAACTTCAGAGGCAGCATGTTCATCTCCAGCTGCTACCGCTGCCATCTTGAATATCGCTATGGTAACAGGTGGCTGCACGACAAACAAAAAGCTGCTTTACGTTAGCTCTGAATTCAAATGCGCAAACTTTATGCGAACGCGATTACAAGTCAATAATTTGGCTTTGGCATTAAAACGATTTAATGCTCACGTTTGGAAAAGCCGTCACTGTTAGGAGACACTAAATTCAAAACGTAAAAAAAGAGTCCGAAGAGAAAAAAAGCGAACAACCAAAACCTGCAGTCATTATCTGGGATAGGCCAAGTCACATTGCCAGGACTAAATACACTACCATACTTTTGTTACGTTTTCTAACAACAAAAGTAAATTAGTTTTAATAATTTAATCCTTAGCATGTACCGACATTTAGTTATAGATATTTTAAAAAATAGTCTTTCCTGTTTATTTTCTATGTGTTTTTCTTTTGCTATTGCAGCGATATTATCACATTTAAGCACATTCTGGGGTTTGTAGTAATAGCACGTGGATCTTTATCATCACTTTGGTATTTAAAACTGAACCAGTATGTGTTTGGAAAGAGGCATAGTCATTATAATTTACTTTATTGATAAAAAAATGAATACATTTAGACATAAAAACAACACCCATATGTATTCTTTGATGTGCAAATATACCTTCAGGTGCTTGTTTCCGTGAAGTTTCTTATTGTGCGCGTGTGTGTGAGCTCACGTGCTCACTGCTCCTTGCCTCGAGAGAGCGCCGCAGCGGTGGAGAGGATGACAGATTGACGTCATTGAGACTGACGCAGAGAGAGGCGATAGCAGAAAGGAGGCAGAGCAGCAGCAGCAGCAGCATCCCGGCTAACAAGCGGTACCCCATCAATCTGCCGCCACCAGCGAGGTGTTTTTTCTCACTGAGCATCCTCCAGAAATAACGGTAGGGACGCCAGCGGGAGCACCGACCGGCTCGCGCCAGCTCCATGGCCGCTTAGGCCACAGCCTCCGAGGCGTTTATCGTTCTGCTGGTCGCAGTCGTTTCTTTTCGTTGGGGTTTGGTTGTCATTGTGCTGTTAGCGGAGCTAGCAGGGTTAGCTGCCTTTTGACTGCAGTTGCACAGGTACTCAGTTTCATCATAAGCGCCACTTTTTTTAGTCAACAAGCTGCTACGTGTCGACACAATGCGGCAACTGTTGGGCAGAAAAATGCAATTCTCAGACTAAATCTAAATTTCTCATGTCAAATGCAGCAACAACCATATAGGAAACGTATATTTCCCTTGAGGAAATGAAACGAGACAGTCAAATCTGCTAACTTCCTGACTTGCCCAGAAACATACTGTCACGTTACGTTATTTGACTCATCTGTGATCTTAATGTTCACATATAAAAAACACATGATAAACACATTGAATTACATATGATTAGACATTTATTCATTGTTGATATGATATTTTGTAACGTGCACTTTCATTACTGTGCCACCACACGTAGGGATGTGTGCTGTAAGTCTGATGATGGCATGTTGAGAATTCCACTCAGTTTTGAATAAAAGTTGGGACATTGTGAAATGTGAACAAGACAAAATTGCAGGGACTTGGAAAGTTTTTAATATTTATACTTAGAGTAAATTATTAGGCCAGTTACTGGGACCTTGAAAACAAGTTGGTCAGCCCCATCTTCTTAATATTCTTCTTTATTTGTATTCTTTATTAAATATCTTTGATTGGATGGGAATGCAGAATTTATGACTGAACAAATGAAAGCACTTAATAACAGTAATGAAAAACTTAATGAGGGCATCGGTCATTTAATTCCAGTATGACTCCCTGGTGGAACAAACTGAAGATATGTATTTATTTTGTTTATTCAGGTCTTAGTGAAATGTCAAAGTTTTAACCTTCACATATTTACCGAATGCCAGGGTTTGTATCAACATTATGCCAAGGCAAGTTAGAAATCTACAAGCCCACATCAGACAAACACCTGTTTCCATAATCAGAGGGCATCGTGCGCAGCACATCATTGACAGAGACAGATTCATGTCATGAAATTCTTTCCACAATCAACTATTCCTCTATTCTCTCATTATTGTTCTATTATCACGCTTTTATGTGTTCCCCATTTCACCCCTTCACCCCTCCCTTCCATGTTTCTGTTCTCCTCAACCTTCCTTTCCCCCCCCGTTATTCTGTTCTACCCCTTTTTCTTTGCTGCTTTCCCTCCCCTCTTCTCATGGTCCACCCTGTATTCTCCCTTGCCACAGAGATAAAAGATAAGATGGCCACCTCCTCCTCCACTCTGGAAGAAGACGAGAGTTTGAAGAGCTGTGAAATCTTTGTGCAAAAGCACAACATCCAGCAGATCCTCAAAGAGTGCATTGTGAACCTCTGCATCGCCAAGCCAGAGCGTCCTATGAAATTTCTGCGGGAGCATTTTGAAAAGCTGGAAAAGGTTGGTGATACAGTTCACTTTGAGCACCTGTTTGCATTGTTTTGATCCAAGCTTACTTTGGGTTATGGCTGTTGCTGCTGTCCATGCTCATTCATGCGTTTGTAACTATTTTTTCTATTTATAGAATATGTAAAGGGATTTGTTTATGTCTTATCAAGTATACAATGATTAATTGGGACACAACCTGTAGTCCATCTCAGCTGTATTTTGTTTTTGAGAAAAAAATGACAAAGCTTGCTGCAGTATTAAAAAAGAATAGACTCCAACTCACTATAATAGAGCTTTCATTTTTCATCCTATAATAGAAATCCATTAGGGAATGTGAGAGGAGCACCCATAAAAGGCCACTGTCCTCGTTGCACATTCAGACAGCAGACTTTTTGTATCAGCCCATCTGTTGGTCTGTCTATGTGTGTGCAGTTAGACAAAAGAGAGGACACATCATTAAAAGTATTTACCGTACATTAAAAAAATAATAATTTTGAAGTGAATGAAAAAAAAATCCAGTTTCAAAACAAATTGAAAGAGGGGTGGCTCCTATTACTCACGATCAACGTGACAACTCTGTCCAAGAGTGTGTATCTGTCTTCTCAACTGATGGGTGATACCATTAGAGTTACAGTAAGTTTTACGCATCCAAGATGTTTTTAAAAAAATACAAAGATTTGTAAGCTGCCTGTTGAACTGTAAAACCTGGTTTGTACAAAAGGACAGCATAATAATGATTACAATAATTCTAAACAAAAAATGATTATTAACCGCGCTCCTTTGTAAAACATCATAAAATGTTCAATCACAGTTTATAGGAGTCACTATAGATGTCCTCTCCTACCGTTCAACTTGAGGGAACTATTTGGCTCATGTGTGGATCACGAGATTCCTTTGTTTGGACAATGGCCTCTTCACCCACTCTATTGGTACAAATAGGTCATAAAGGTGCTTGAGCTGAAGCTACGAGATGTTCATGGTAGCCTAGAGGAGAGTTCAGACCGGGATAAAACACCCACCAACAGGAGAAGTTATTGTGAGGAGAGATCAGATGTAGAGTGTCTGGATGTCCTTATCTATCCATATGTATGTGTGTGTGTGTGTGTCTATCTAATATATATATATATATATATATATATATATATATATTTTTTTTTTTTAATATATATATGTTAAAGATAATGCACACTTTCATTTATATTTGTTTTGGTCAGTAAGCTAAGGTTTATGAACCAAAAGTGCCTAAAATGGCCATGTTCAGCTCTTGTGTTGACATATCGTGCAACTGTTGATGTGTTCTGCATAGTCAGAGAGGCAGCATGAATACTAATGGAATGATAAGGCTCAGCAGAAACGATTTGCTAGTGATTTGGGGCTGAGATGGCATGTTGCATGCTGGCCATCTTAATAACATCTGTTTTTTAAAATTGTGTTCAAATCGCTTCATGTCAAGAACAACGAAAGGTGTATTCTTTAAATTTTTGTTGCATTTGTAAATCAGATCAACCCTTATGTATCTATGCAGTTTGCATTGATGATAGAAAGTGTTGAAGTACAGATATGCGTATGGCAACATAACCAACATAGCCTTGCAAAAACTTGTCAATATATAGGATTTATTATTTCTGACCTGACCGATGTGTATTAAAGCACATCATATGTTTTTGCTGCTGGTTGCCACACCTTGTGATGTAGTCATCGCACATGTACGCTGAAATACACATATTTATGCTTTAGAACATGTTATCACAGATGTTCTATCCCTGAGCGCAATATCAAAAGATTTGCTTTAGAAGTTGGATTTGACTTCTTATGTCGGTCAGGGAAATCACTCGGTGTGCAGGGCTGTTTTGGATGAAATCTGAAAATGTCCTCCTCGTCAGCAGACGGCCAGCAAATCAGAGTTGTGAGGTCAGTCATACGTGGAGCTGAAACAGGCCATGAACGCTGTTGTGGTGTCCCAGTTTTTTAAGAGGCTTACTGTGTCGCTTTTCCACTGCACATGGTAATTTTTTAGGACTAAATTTCACTTAACCCTAAATGTCCATTTAATTTACTGTCTGTACCCATTTGTTTTTGCAAGGAATGAAATTACTTTGAACAGATCCAATGTGTCAGGTCACTGATTCCTACTCCTTTATATCAGGAAGCTCTCAAAGAAATAACAGTGCAGAAGATAACAAAACTTACACTTTTTTTCTCCTGTTTTTCACCCTCCATACTTTTCTTTTTCTTTCTTCTCTCATGGTCATTCTGACTCATTGCCCACTACAGGCGGTAACCGAGGCAACGGTAGAGGACAGATAGCCTATAGTCTATTCTGCTTTGTGTTCTAATCTGTTCAGGTTTTTGCTGCGTGACAATTAGATTTCAGGGACATATTATATCTCCTCTTTTGACAGACCTAACTTAATTTAAAATCTGCACCGTATCTATTTCAAACCGCACTTTTAGTATTATTACCGTCTTTTTTTCCCTCTGGTTTTCTTTTTCTTTTCTTGAGAGGTCTCTAATTTATGAGTCTGATGATTTTAACTTTTGTTGTTAAGTAAAAACACATCTTTAGTCTGATGTTGTAATTGTACAAAAAGCAGGCATCTTACTTCTTTTCATCCTGCCCACTAATGCATAGTAATCATGTCTTTGATCCTTGCATTCGTTGCTAAGGATGGGTGTTCTCATACCCTTGTTTCTGTCAGGATGGTGTGTATATTTGCAGGTGAAGTGAACTCTAAGTTTAGACACATTACCATTCAGTCTGAATTATCTTATTTGCTCTTCACTTCAGAATCACTCTTCACTTTGGAATTGAACATTTGAAATTCAGCCTCTGAATGTGAGTGTGTGTGGTTGTCAGTGGGTGGCCCTGCGGCGGATGGGCAACCTGTCCAGGGTGTACCCCTCCTCTCGCCCGTTGCCAGCTGGGATAGGCTCCAGCCCCCCTACTTCCCGTTGGGAATAAGAAAATCGATGTATTGATGGAAATTCAGCATTTGATTGAGTGTCTTATTTATATTGAAACTTCTAGTCCAACACCAGTTCTTTCCCCGACAGGGCTATTGAATTTATAAATACCAAAGGATCCCGTCTGAAAACAAACAGTTGTTGCGGTCCTTGGGGCCATGATGATGGGTTTATAAGTGATGGTTGAATTAGTGTTGCACAGCCCTTCTTGCTAACAGTCTGCATAAACTGTTACCAATGTGTGGGCGTGATATGTCATTTATGAAAGATCCACAGATGAACCACAGATGCTCTCTTAAATTTGGCAAAGTGGATCTTCTGCAGTTATAACAGTGTTTAGGGATCCTATGAGCAATGTTACTGGATTTGCCCACAGATAAATCCATGACCACTCTTTCCTCCTCTCTGTCAGTGCCTTTCCATCAGAATGAATCTGATGACTTAAGATTTGTTCATGTGCTCCTTCTGTAATTTTCACTGCCGCTATGTTGAAAGTAACACTTTGATCTTTGCATAACATACCACCTGCACTGGTATCTCAATGTTCAGCCCAGTGACAGCTGCCACTTCTCAACTCCATCTGCGTGTCTGGGGTGTTTGGACATGAGTTGAAGCGCTGCTCTGTGATCTCATCTGACAGGTTTTCGCATCTCACAAGCATTTTTTTCAAAAATGTTCTTGCATTTTTTTCATTACCATAAAATGACTGTGAATAGTTTTATGGATTACTGTTGACAACATCATGAGCAAACTCAATACTGCCATGTTAAAGAGATGTTGTGGCTTTTTATTTGTTTATTTCTATTCCACTGTTAATGGCCTGTCTGACCATAACATGTGGTAAGATATTTTGGAAATACGTAGCCGATATAACATATTAGTTCAAGAAATTATTAGTTACATTTTAGGACTTTATTTGGACAATATTTGACTATATTAACAGAAAGATATCACAGGCTTTCTCCTTCAAGATGTTTAAGGACATGCCAATTTTTACTATTTAATATATTCCAATGCCAATATTGATCACACTTATAACATTTATGTGCAGAGATAGTTTTGAACTATAGCAGCCTTTAACAGTTTCTGCCGTAAGACGTGGCAGCAGACTGACAACAAGTGGCACGCTTGTGTCTTTGCATCTGTCTACATCTCTGTGAAGGCTCGTGTGACAATGATTTTGGATTCTCTAGCTAGAGACAGCATTATAAAACACGTCTATTAAACCTAATTTGAACCATGCATCGGTTGTTTGTGAGATATTTCTTCATGTTGCATTATGGGAGAGCTCTTCACTCTGTCAGTGTGTCAGTCAGCCACCATCTCCTCCCCACATGTAAGATGAGAACACTCTCTGCGCTGCCAGCCATTCAGCTGTCACCAGGACCTATCATAACAAATCCACCAGTCCCCTCAAAGGCCTCTGATTGACAATTCATCAGGGAGGGCTTGTTGTTTGTTGAGTCTAGTGAGAGCATTTAGAGGAGAATTATGCTTGAGATTATCTCCCCTATCTCCTTGCTGTCTTTGTATGTCTTTTTATTTATCTGTGCCCTCCCTTTTCCTCCTTCCAATCAGTCAGTGAGTCTGTAAAATAAATTTAATCATTATAGGGTTTTTTTAGTTTAGGTCAAGATCACAAAAAGCGTTTCTCACAAAGTACTGAAATCCTAGAGCCCAAATGTTCAGTGTCTCCATACTTTAAACCCACTCGTCACTATAATGAGCGCTGGGTGGTTTGTCAAATCATCCTGGGTTGTGCGCAGTGACCCAGGTCTAAACCTCCTCCTCCCTGACTTGCCCAGGGTTCCTACAGGTAAACTGGATCCCCAGCCTCTGTCTCCACGGTGGTCCTTCTTTGTTCTCTTTCATGTGCCTGTTGCATCCCTTTAGCTTCCTCTATCAATCTTAGGTATGTAAGAGAAAAAAAAGACATCCAGGGAAACATGCAGCACTTAAACAAAACTCTAAGCAAAACAGCCCAGGTAAAGCAGGAGAGCTGGGTTGAAACTCCTGGGCTACAGGTAACAGTCATTTATATTGTAATTATCCAACAAAGAGTGATTATTATTTCATAGATTGGATAAGTTGGATTAGTCTGTAAAATATGATATAAGCCTATACAATCATTCAGTGAAGTATTCCTGTTACAATAATTTTCTCTTCTGTCAATCATTTGTGTCTGCTGATGTAGAAACTGTAGCACAAATTTCTGTAGTTTTTAAGATTCCTCTCTAAAAATAATCTAGCTCAATGGAGGGATTTCATTTGAACGAGGAGACAAGCTTGTGTGTGCTGCAACATTAAACAGAGTGACCATCATCGGCACTGTCAGGCTTAATAAAGCCGTGAACATTCTGTCTATTGTGGTTCTGAAATGGTGTGGAACAGAGTGATGAACAGGCTGGTGGATCAGCTCTGCATGCTTCATTACCTGTGTGTGATTGTGTGTGTGGTATCTTGTTGTTTTTGGTTCACTCTCATCCTTTGAGTCCCAGCAATGGAGAGTAAAACTGTCTTTGTCTCAGGATGTAGGCTGCAAAAGGTAACCCCTTACGGATGTTTGCTCTTCTCTTTCGAATATCAGTAATTAACTGAATGGAAGAATTGACGCTTTGATGTATTTGTGCTCTAAACCCATAAATACTCGTAGATAGGCTTAATTCCTTGGTCTGTTGTTGATGAGGAGCGGCTGATTGATATTGGTCAGTCACAGCTATTCTAAACGGGGTTAGTCATAACTTTTTTCTATTTGCTCTGTTCAGGAAATGAACAGTACAACATGGATACATTTGAATAAAAAAAAAATTGATTAGTTAAAAGTTAAACTGATGATGGTTTTATAACAGTGACTTTATGCAAAGTAAGTGTAAGGTGATGGATTGGATTTGTGTCATCTGTCATCTTTTATCTAAGATTTTTTAATCCGTTACCTCATCACTAATGGAAAGGCTACTTTTAAAAGAGCTGTTTTATCCTGCTTTTTCTTGTACCCTCTGTCTCCTCTTGTCTTTCTCCTCGTCGGTCCTCTCTCTGGCACACAGCTGCTGCTTATGACGCAAGGAGAGCATAGGGGAGAAGGAGGGACAGCGTAATGTAGGGCAATAGCACTAATTCCAATGCCGAAAACATGCTGGAAAATGGAGGCAGAACATTAAATGTGGGATTATCATGCTTTTGCCTAGACAGCTGCAAAATGGGCCGTTGTGTGTCTGCTCAGCTACTGTAGAAAGACCAAATCCGGTTTTAAACTGCATCGTCTCTTTTTCTCTGAGTTAAAGCTGCAGCTCTCAGCTCACTTTGGTCAAATGATACCTTTGGTGTTGACCCCCCTCCCAGCTGTCAAACATCAGAAGCCTATCTGCATGTTTTGTTTGGGTCCTTATGCTTGGTTACTGTTCGCTCAACAATAAAAAGATTTGTTGGAGCCAGGCACAAAGTCCTCACTTGATTTCTGACCGAAGAGCAAAACATGAGCGGGGGGGAGGAGTGGGGGAGGTCTCGAGATCAGAAAGGAGCGCAAAAGAACAGTGCCATGCACACACAGGGGGGTGTATTGGGCGATGACGTATCCTTAAGGGAATGTATAGACCCATTTATTGGAGCAAAACATTCAAAACAGACACTCCATTTGGTCAGAACAGAGGCCCATGCTGAGCGGAGTGACGTTCTCCCTTCTGTCAACCCATTCGCTCAGATGTGAGGGATGCAAGGTGTTAACAGGCGTCAGAACGGGTGTGTATGGACGTAGGTGTGCGAGGCACCGTCGCTTCCTGTTCAGACACACCACCAACTGTTCAGGATGCTTCACAGTGCCCGGTTGTCATAGTGACAGAGGGTAGCAAGAAGAGCCCGCTCGTTGCGCCACCTGATTGTGAGTGTGAGGAGAGAGAGCCGGAGAGAGGGGAGAAAAGCGGTGACACAGAGTTGCGCAGCAGCGATGGAGAGACGGGCTTTTTGCTGTGATCAGTGTTTTCATCAGTAGCCTTGTTCTTTAGCTGTTGTGTTCCGGGGATCGCAGACATTCTGCCGCTTCTTCACTCTTCGTCACACAGCAGTTTGGATTATTTACCTATATTCTGTGTAAGGATGAGAAGATGCTGATGCACTGTGACATGCATGTCAGGTGTGTATGAGGTGGGAATCCATGTGTGTTGATTCCCATGCTCACTTGGACACACACACACATTGACTTGATGTCTGGTGCCTCTGACCGGCTGAGGGACACATAGCAGGCCTGGCCAAGGGCCCTCCATGTCATGGTAAATACTTGTGATTCTAAACTTAGCGTGGAGTTAGTTTGCTTGAGAAAGTCGGATACTATTCTTTGCAAGTTTTTGTTGAACAATGTAAGCGTTCAGAGTGATTTAAAAGAGTGTGTTTTTTAATTTACCTGTCTGTTCATTACTGAACAACATGTGTGTGCCATATGTGCTACTTTGTGACTCGGACTTGCTGTTACTTCACTGTTGTTCTGTTACGTTGCTCTTTGGAAGATGCAGCGTGTTACCAGATCGCGTACCTGATTTAACTAAATGTGTGAGCTCACATCTCCACCTGCAGTCTGCTTATGCATGTGTTGGCAAGGGGCAGGTTGTGTGTAGTGCTTGTGCTCCATCTTCTCCTCATGCTGGCTGTGTTCCCTCAGGCAGTGACTATGCGTAAGCAAAAAGTGTATAAATGCGTTTGCCTCGGAGAATGTTTGCTTGCTCGTCTGTCTCATGGTTGTGTGCCGAATCTACAATATCTCCTCTGATCAGAGCATCACGATAACCTCAGAATGTAGGAACACAAAGTCAAACACAGGAGGGAGGGAAACTGAGGGATGCAGTGACAAGAAATCATTAGATGAGAGCACACCACCTCAGAGACGTAGTCAATAATTCCCTAGTAGGCTGAAACATCCCTAATGGACATTTTAAGCAGCTTATTTATCCTTAATACCATTGTTGCATGGATATTTTACATTTTACGTCTTTATATGTATTGAATCAGCTCAAAAAACAAAATGCAGAGAATGCCTGAGATGTGAAGTCTAGGTTTGACTGTTAAATCTCCTCACTGTCTGTCAGTTTCCCACTCTTTCGGGCTCCATTGTTTCCAGTGGGTGATTCTAACAAGTCATTTCTCATCTCACCTCTGTTTTTTTCTTCAGTTTCGCTTTAAGTGCAGCCGTTTTCACACATGAACCCAAAAGATGTTGAGGAGACCTTTCACACTTTTTGATCCGGACTTTTGTGGGCAGTTGCTGCTAACAAAAGCTCATCACAGCAGGAGGCTTTCTGCTGGAGAGGCGTTCTGTCCCAGCTGCTGAAGCCCTGTATGGAGGAATTTCTGTAGCGAGCGATGTGATGTAGAATTGTGGTAAAAAAACACTCTTTTCTTTTCCAGCATCCCGAGAATAGTGACTAAGCTTCCTTTTTGTGTTGCATTTATCAACAATAGTTTGGAGCCTGCGGAAAAAAATCTAATCTCACACGAAAGCACAGTTGCAGCAAATGCTACCGGATGTTTGCTGAGCTTTTCCTGCATCCTCTCACCCACTGATGATCTGAACATTTTTACAAAGGGTCTGGGTGGAAAGTTTCCACAAAAAGTACAGGGTGAATGTTGCAAACATTTGTGTTTTCACCTCACCTCTACGGAACATCACTGGGCCATTTCAAGACTCCAGTGAGTGGGTGAAAACAGCTCACTGGAGTGGGCAGAGTGAACCAGCATTCGTTTCTGCTCAGTGCTTTCGGTAATTACTAAATCCTTCCTGCTGAAGGTGTTCTTTTTCTTCTCCCTCATCCAAGTTGGCAGGATTAAAAATAATGCTTTGAGAGCAGTGGTACAGTCACGTTATTTGAACTCAGAACCGGGAAGAACACAATGCTCATGCGGTGACATAAAGCCACACAAAAAACACTGCTCTGGCGACTGAAAGATGACTACTCTCAAAACACCTGATGTGGCATGATAAGCATCTGCTTAGAGGGGAGAAGAGGTCTGATTTTTTTTTTTTAGATTGTGACTGCTTACTTACAGAATTTAAATATTGGAACACTTTCTTTTTGTCATGAATTCAGGTTGAAAGACATACCACTGAGACTGTAAAATCTGTTTAAACAGGAGCTCTCTTTCTGTTGCTTTTGTGTTGTCCTATTTCTCTGCTGCAGCTTCATGCCAAATGTTTTTTGTCTTAGTGAGAAGTCTTTGTTTCATTTCTAACTGCAGAGGGGCGTTGTATAAGCAAACTAAAGTGCTTACATATACTGAAATGTTCCAAAAAGTATCTTAGATGCTATTATCCCACCCAAACATGTGATGGGGAATTAAACCCAGCCTACTCAGTCCCTTCTGTGCCACACATGACACTCAAAGGCAGGAACAAGATTGCACACCATCATACAAAACCAATCAAACACAAACTATGATCCCATTGCTTTTGTCCCAAGGTGCTTAAATTGTGTATGCCAATGTCTTATTCACATTTGCTTTTAATAATTCATCACCTGCAGAGTAGCAGTACAGGGGCATCCTCTTTATGTCTTTATCTCTCTTTGTAAAACACAGAGACAGACAGTATCTGGCTCAGTTTTTTTGTCTTTTCAAGTTGAGAGCTACAAATATTTAAATTTGATCTCTTTCACAACACGCTTTGCCAGACGCCTACAAAGCATGCACTCTGCAGTACGTATTTTATGTGATCTGATATGATTTGGAGTCCACATGATGATTGAGGTTTAAAAGTTTGTCAGTAAAGTTTGCCAACTCTTATTCATGTGATGATTTCTAAGCTAAAATAAAAAAATAACAAAAACAGATGCTGTGAGATGATCTAGTTTGCCTTGCCTGCAGCTACAATTGTAAATGCATGTGTTTCTCTTATACATATTTTATGCTTTTGAAGAATTTGTCATCAGGGAGTGGCTCTGACAGAGCATCCAGTTATTTGTGCTTTGTTTTTGTCGTTTTCTTTCTTTAAAAAAAATCTGATTTTTATTTTTTTTACAGGAAGAATGCAAGCAGATCATGGCACGGCAAAAATCTAACAGCCAGTCAGACTCGCACGATGATGAGGTGTCTCCACCACCACCGAACCCTGTCGTCAAAGCCCGCCGCCGCAGGGGAGGAGTCAGTGCAGAAGTGTACACTGAGGAGGATGCTGTCAGCTACGTACGCAAGGTCAGCTTACCAAGCAGCTCTCGTTTTGTGTCAAAATTGTTAACCATCGCCGCAAACCACGAAAACAGAACGTACTTTGTCTGTTTTTAGTTAAATTTCAGATTGAATTATAATGTTTAATATATAATTTAATTTTATTCAAATATGTATTTATACATAAACAGACAGACACACAATACTTCTAGTATTGGTTTTGTTTAAAGTGTTTTCGCACACCTAGATTTACACACACACACATACATGTGCTCCTACTTACACTCTGTGCTTGTTCGGTTGGAATTAGCTTGACAGGAATTGCTGTGTAATGACAGCATGAATCCCGGTCAATGACAGCATGAATCCCCATCAACACAGTGCAACAACATGGCAGCTGGAACGTTGTCATTTGGATTACTGAATTCAGAGACTCCAAAGTCTTTCCTGGACTCTGCAGTTGAGCGTCGTTGTCACAGCCGTCCTCTTTAGCTACTTTCCCTTTGTGCCATCAGATGCATGGATACGCGCATAGACACACACGACAGTTCACCATGCCACATCAGCAGCATGTGAGCAAGAAACTGCTGCCTGTGCTTAACTTATGAAACAGACCCATCAGAGGAAAGTTCATCAAAATCAAATCAGCACAGAAAGTACATTGTTGCCTCAGTATGGACTCTCGCTTTGATGAGGTTACCACACACACTCCCACACACTTACAGTCTTAATATGTGCATTGACATTTTATTTCATCACTTTTAATTAAGACATGATGAAAACAGTTGGTTTAACAGAAGCAATCAATTAGCCGGCGCTGTTCATCTAATTAAAATGCTGTTGCTATAAATTCTTAACATCTCACAATTGCTAAAATGCCTGTCTGTCAGGTCTTAGCTAGTGTTAGCAGAACAGTTAGCAGCTGCATGTATCCCAGCTACAGTAATAATGGATGAAACACTGTTGGTTGGATGATAAGTAATTAGTAAATTGTTGCTCTGCATTCTGAAAGCCGAGTACATATTGTTCATCCCCTGAATTTGATTGATATTCTTTTACTAAACAATCTGTCGTCTTGAGCAATGTTTTTTTAGGGATAAAAATGTCAACTTTTTAGACAATTTAAATGAACAGATTTCAAATCATAACTTGGAAAGCAAATATCTCTGGCAAACTGGTAACAAGCTAAGTTCCCTGACATTTAATAATCTCTTAGGTGACAGCATCAGATCGGGATCTTATAGAAGATTAATAGGCTGACCTAAAATCTGTCCGCCATTTAAATTTCCATTCTTGACCGGCCTATTTCTTGTTCTGCCTGCTGGACAGCCAGGCCTGAAGTTCTACAGACAGATAAAATGTAGGCAGATTTCGTATTTCCCATGTGATGTGGTTGTGTGCACGTTTGTGTGCACATTGTGCACAGCACAGTGTGGTCGTCTTCATGTGGAGACATCTGTTGCCTTAACTTAATTACAGCCTAACTCCTCCCCTAGCCCAAAATGAGAGGCAGCACACACATGCACACACACTGCGCTCCCTTTACACAATCACTCCAAAAATAAAGAAATGAATAAAATTAGTCATTCAAAGCTTGCCTTCTATCTTTCCATTGGAGTTTTTACACTTCGGTTAAATAAGTGTAAGCTCTCTTCTATGATTCCTGCTCATAAAGACAGACTTCAATGTTCAGCTTTGTTGTGGCTTCAGATGTTGCCGAGCCCTTTCCATGAGCACACACCGCAGTCTTGGACATGAAAATGCATGTTTTATGAATGAGATTTGGGCTTATGTGAATTTTTTTGGGTCTATGTGACATTTTGGGTGTAATCCCTGAACAGATGGGCTTCCCCAGAAATACACACGTGTGCAGTATTCCTTTTAGACTTTGCCAATATGCTGCTCTTTAATTACTCAATTTCATGAGCTTTTGAAGTTTTTCCTCATGTGCGTTAGTGCTGGTTTGTTTCATGTCTCCACCTGCACTTTGTTGTTGCTGTCCACTTTGCTGTAATCACTTCTTTGTCTTTGCAGGTGATTCCAAAAGACTACAAGACCATGACGGCCTTGGCAAAGGCTATCTCCAAGAATGTGCTGTTCGCTCACCTGGATGACAATGAAAGAAGGTACATAAGCTTTGCCAAACCAGCAGTCCAAATGTGTGTTTAGGCTTAATTCCATGCAGATTGAACAAACATTATTAGCAGAAATAGGGGATAAAAGATTGTAAAGAGGCCATTGTTCCAATTAAGAATATTGCTCAAATGGTCACTGTGTACGAGCGTTCTCTGCATCTGGACACACCTGGACAGAGGGTTGCAGAAGAGGTGGTGCGTCATAAACAGTGGGTAAGGGGCAACTGGATGTGTCTGTGTGTATGGTATTGTGTTGTTGGTTGCTATGTTAACATCTGTGAATAGTAGTATCGTGTTGCATATTGGGCGGTGGTGCACAGAGCACTCAGAAATCAACAATCATCCAGTTTTCCTTTAAGAGAGAGAAAGATGCCAAGTTCCCTCGTTCCCTCCCTTTTTTCTTGCCATCTGCTCCTATTCATTGTTCCTTCACATTCCTCTTCTCTTCAGCCGTCCTCTCATCATCCTTCCATCTGCCCCAGATATCCAGTGATGGCTGGGTCTGGCTCTGACAGGGGATGGGGTATTGTGGGAATGGCTCTCAGGTGGCTGGCGGTCCTTGCCGCCAGCCGGAATAGTGTTTCATTGGCGGGACGAATACATTATACCACGTGGAGAGGAAAACACCGGAGCTTTCCTTTTGGCAAGAGCCTTTACAGACAAAACCCAAAACACAGTTTTTCCATTCTTTCGTCAGCTGACAATTCTCCGTGCTGTCTTTGCACGGGCAGGCCGGCCTCTGATTGCATGTCACTGTGTTTGAAGGAGCCCTGACTGAGGTGTAACATCTGATAGATCTGGACAGTTTGAAAACCACGTTGGCTTAGCTGACGTGGCAGATTAGAGTTACAAAGGAAAAATATCTGGCAAAAAACCATACGCCATCGGGTTTTAATATACTTGAAGCTTCTTGGCATGCCAAGCTATGTAATGCTGTTGTCATCAGCTCATGAAACCATGCGTGATGTAGAATTTAATCGACTGGCTGTCATGTCTGCTGTCTCACGACTCGCACCAGCAATTGATGCTATGAACACAGGAATTCCTTTTCTAGGGTGCAAATACAGCTTTTTGTGCATTACGGCCTCTGCTTATAAAAAAAAGTGTTTAGATTCTGCAGAAATCTGAACCATAGAGGCTAAGTTGCACTTATGATTTATCTAAGATCTTCACCACATCTGTTTATTCAAACCACATCTATTTATTCAAACCAATTTTGTATCACATTTCACAAGCAAAGAGTAAATATTTTAAAAACATAAATTGCAGTACAAAATACAGATATAGAAATAAGTTATAATTTGCATTGGACAAGGGTTTTTCCAGACCATACGTTTAGCCTGTAGTACTACTATAGTTCTACTGCAACTGATAACATTTGACAGTATAGTTTATTTTGTCGTGTAATTACACCATTTATTAATTTTTATTTTATTTATTTCCTTAATTTCCTCATTAATCTCAAAATATTGTATATTTTCCTTTTAATCCTTAATGTGCAGGACCTCGAAGAACTGAGCATATAAAGAAAATGGTTGGTTGTAAAAACTTTTAATGTTTTTTTTGTGCCTGCACACATGTGTGAGTTGTGCTAGTTGTGGTACACGTTGGTTACATAATTGAAATAGCAAATCAGCTAAAAACATGCATTTCTTGACGCTGAATTTTGTACAATTTTAGTTGACATTGCAAGAGGAAAGCAAGCAAAACACAACTTCAAAGACAAGAGTATTTTCACGCCTTTATGCATTCTGTTGTTGGCATCCGTAAAGGCATGAGATAAAGTGCATCAGCTTTCTCTAAATGTGCCAGAAACTTCCTTGGACTGACGCAGATCAGCAGATGGAGTCTGACTACATGGCCCCCTCTCTGCCTCTCACACTTTCATTCTTGCTCTTCTCTCATTCTGCAGCTGGCTGCTTTGACTGATCAGATGTTCTTGCAGATATGGTCTTAGTGGGTGTAAAAGCAGTGACCGTATACAGTTGCTCCAGTATGAAGCTCACATAGACCATGTGGTACAGGTCATTTCATCACACAGACAAACTCCATCTCAACGTTAGCTGAATTGTTCAGTGTATTCATCATTGGACTCCACTGTAGGCTTTGTTGTTTTATTTAATATTTTCTTGTACCTTTTTTTTTTAGACTGGGCTAAAGGGTTTCAATGGCTGTTATTGCCACAGAGAAACCGTACACTGACGTCTGCGTGTGTGGATAAAGGAAACATCTTGTGTGATTAGTCACTCTGCAGTTCTGTAAGATGAACACCGCACAATTTGTTCCCCTATTAGAACTATATTAAGCTATCATCCCCTTCAGTCGTGTGTAAGATTGAAAACACTGAAGCCTTCTTTGTTTCCGTACTCTCTCCAGTGCTCATTTTCTGCTCTGGTTTCTTTTTTTGTGGCCCTGTTTTTTGCTTGTCATGTTATCCTGTCACCATGTATGTCATTCATAATCATAATCTCTTCTTCTTAACTTCTTATCTGCCTTTCTAAGAATCCAGAGAGACTATGCTGGCCTAGTGAGAAGTGTTCCAATAAGCACATTAAGAAGCTTTACAGAGTTTCTTTCTCCTCTCCTTTTTAAACTGTTATGACTATATTCAGTGGAAGCTACTCTACTAACACTGTAATGCACAGTGTACGTCACATATGTCTCCATAAGATTTTTATCTGCAGTGAAACTGGAGCATTAGTTTTCTGTTGGGAGCAGTGATGACTGTGTATAGTTACAAGAATGAGCCAAGCAGGAGAAACATGATCTGGGGGTTCATCTTTGGAAAAGCAGATTACTTGAGCTAAACAGAGCCAACAAATGGGCTGCGTTTTGATTATATTCCATATAAAAATGAATGTTTGTACCTTCAGCTTTCTTTGCAAGTAATATAGAGATTCAGGGCTGTTATTGTTCAGTAAAAAGCTTAACTTCTATTACACTTATGATAAACAGCTAAAAGTAAAAGGAGAGAGAGGAAAGCAAGATAGATGAGGCCTCTTCTGTCTACTGTAACACTCACTATCCCTGAGATAACTATTTGGCTGGGAAAAGTTATTGAAAAAATAGAATGCATTCAATTATAAATCTGGCATCCTTTCTTTGAATTATTTTAACAGCACTTTAAATTTGAAAGAGTGAAGCGGTGAAGAGGGAAACAACAGAACAAGATACTGTGCAAACACAAGCACTCGGACCAGGCACACAAATATCCCCATCAGTTTAAAGGGTGACAGCAATCGCATGATTCTGAGGCACAAACACACAGACATATGCTCATGCACATTCTCAAGCAAGCATGTCAGAATGCTTTCCCAGTGTGTCTGCTCCAGATGCAAGGATGGAGCCTTTGATTAACTCAGCATTCCATATGCCAGACTTTATGGCCTCAATGTTTTCGAGCTTGCGCATTAGTTTCCAAAGTGACTTTAGTAAGATATAGCAGTTCAAACCGACACATGGTCTCGCTAAATAAGAATAGATGGGGCAAAAAAATTCCCCTGTTGTTTTGCTAACACCCAAATGCAGCTTCAGTAACCTGCTTTCAATCACTCTACAGTTTCAGTGGAAACTACGATCTTATCATCGTTATATCTGATTGTCCTGTTTAAGTCTTATCTTACAGACAGCTTCATATTTGAATATTTCTCAGATTAAAGTATAAAAGAGGAAGATTTAATGCACCAATTTGAATATGATATCAGTTACCTGCCAGATTTACAAAGCCAAGTGATTCTACAGGCTCCTGCACATACATGTGTGTGTGTGTTTGCTCAGGTGTTCCCATACTCTCCAACTTATCTTCCCACCTCTTTGAAGAACTTTTCAAATCTATTTGGATTTAGATGTTTAATGTGGTGAGTAGATTAACTCATCCTCCTTTAAAAGTGTCTCTTATCTAGGTTTCCATCGTAAATGATATGAATGAGGCATCTGATAGCTGAAATTCTAATCTGTGTTTGTGAGCTCTTTTGCACACTTAGTTAAATGACTTTGATGATCTCTAACTCTCTGTGTGTGAGTGATTCATTTGAGATAAATCAGTGTGGAGCAGCTCTTAAAAGGTGGGACAGATCTTTAAGAGGTACTTTTTTTTTTCAAAGACACAAACAAAATGGACTGAATAGAGAGAAACTCCCATGAACTGGCCTGCTCCTGTCTGCCCGCATGGATTAAATGCCCTCATACCACAAAATAGTCTCTTGGGGCACTTTGAAGACAGTGGAAGTCCTGTTTTTTGCACATCCCTATAACAGTCTGGCAGGCATGCTGTTCAGACTGTTCATTTTGTAGCTTTTGCTGATGAATATTCAATAATGTAAAATAATGTAAAATAAACCACTACTATAGTTATTAAATCTTTACAAATCAGGAGCTAAATAAACATCAAGCAAATAAATTAGTTTAATCAAAAAGTGAAAACAATTTCTACTCAGAAGAAGCAGTGTGAATACAGTAAATAAATCAGTTGTGGTTAAAATTTAACACAAAGGAGACAATGATGAAAACGGGTTTGTTGAGGTGGCACTTACCTCATCCTGTCTGCTTTAATCCTCTAATTAACAAGCAGAGCAATGAGTTGATGAAGTGACTGATTAGTTGACCCTGACCCTTAAAACCTGACCTCTGCACCTTCCCTGCTAGCCCGTGCTGATGGACAGGGGACATCTTTTATGATACTGTGAGTGTGTGTGTGTGTGTGTTTGTGTGTGTGTGTGTGTGTGTGCATGCTTGAAGATTTGCAGAAACAATAAATACATCAGTCAGTGATAGAAAACTAGAAAACAATAACAAAGGGAAAGACTAAAACTGCCTGATAAAGAGCTTCTTTCCTCTTGTGCCTCTATGGAGGTTTATTTAAAACCAGTCAGAGGAACAAAGCTACAGAGATGATTCAAAGGGAGATATTCCCATGTCTCCTCATATCAGATGAACACAGCTGTCATATGCATAAATGATGGCTCAATAACACTGACGTGTAACTCACATTCAGCGAAAAATGTTTGTGTTAAATGGTAAGAAAATAAGATACAGATTCATTAGTGTCGATGTCACTGAGACATTACCATGTAGCTGCCCCTAGGGGGTGTTTTTGCCACATATACAAGAAATGGGCATTAACTGTGTCTTCATTAGCTTTCACTGATCAGGTCCTTATACTGTATTGTATTCAGTAAACAAACAAGCGCAAAAGTTCAAAATTGTTTTATGCTCATGGGGATACACTCTTCACCCTTCGGAGACTGTCCTGACAGCATACAGTGTGGGATGTCAGAACACACTATTTCTGAATGGAGGATTGTGGAGTTTTTTGTGAGTCTTCAACCAATATGTATTTTTGTTTTGTTTGCTTTAAAAGATCTTTTCTGGAAGTGTCTTTTCATCCGTGCAGTTCGTGTTTGCTGTGTGGGCATGACCGCTCCCTGTACCCACTCTCACATCATTCTCATCGCTGTTTTTCCTGAGAGCCTGGTGGTCCCCTTTACCCTTTTTCCCCCAAATTCAATACTTTCTCTGTCTTTTCCTCTCTCCGTTCCTGTCTGTCTCCCTCTCACACTCAGGAAGGCTCATTCACATCTACATCCATGCTCACAACCGGTCCCTCCCCCACATTCATGTGTAGTCTTCTCTCTCTGTCCTCCGCATGGCTTTGTGCTGCTGCCACAATGCCAGGGGCCAGGCGATGAGGTCACTCACCACAGGAGAGCTGCAGGCCTGACTGAATCTCGACCATCCCCACCATCCAGAGAACATAGAAATAAGTAGTTGTAAGCCTGCCGTCTTTCCTTCAGCTAAGACAACCACACAAGCTACAGGGCACACACGGAAACCACACGGTCAACATGCATGCAAACGGGCAGATCAAGCTGAAACTTTATCGTGCTGTGTTTCAAGTCTCTGCAACCAGTTGTAACTTATGTCTGCCCTTTTAGCGGCTCATACCATCAGTTTGAGTATGTGAAAGTGTTGATCCGTATTCATTGTGTTTGTTTATATGTGCGCGCACTTGCTTTTTTAGCATACAAGGTACGATACACGTGTTTCCCCGTGGACACCTGAGGCCCCTGAGTTTATGACGTCATGAAGCAGCAAGGAGTAATTTGTAAGCTGCGATGGTGGACAGTGTCGTGTTTCATTTGAGGTGAAAGAATATGTCGAGTAAATATGTGCACGAACATCTCAGCAATATCCCAGTCAAAGTCTCCCCTTGCTGTGAGGACATGGTGTTCCTGCAACCCTTCATTGCCTTTATAGCTCAGTCAGGCCCAAAGTAAAACCCACACACTGACCACCACACATTAGCCAGGCATGGAGCAGCCTGGTGCCTGACGGAATTGCCTGGGATGCCCCATGGCCTCCTATTGTATACATCACGTCTGCTTTGTCTATGCTACCGCGATAGGTTCCAGTGCACAGGCACAGACAACAGTCTTGTTATAGTGTGTTAATTCTCCCATGACCTCCTCTTTGATTTGATGGTGTCATTCTGTTTGAGTTTCATTTAGATTAGAGGCACTCAGCCTATTTCCATGCCTGATGAGATTTCATATGGGGAATTTCATGGGGAGTTTGTGTTGCAGATTTTAGGCCATAATTAAGTCACTGGGCTTTCAGGTCTTGTTTCCTGCAAAAGTATCAAGACTTATAGTGTCAAGGCTCACCACAATGCATAGAGTTACCTAACTTTCAAGAAGGTTGTTGTGGCTTCGCAATTCATACTTATCAAATTGACTTTCAGATTTATATCTTTGTGGTTAGTTAATAAGTGAAAATCATTCTGTTGATTCTCATCAGCAGGGGAGTTTGTTGCACGCCAACAATGTGTTCGCAACAGAGGGTCCCACAAATCCATTGACGCTGTTTGTATGAGAAGAATGAACCAATCACTTTAATGTTTTTTTACTGATTTCAACATAATTTCTTTGCAGGAATATGTATGACTCCAACTAGTTTCTCAACACTTTTCTGAAAATGACTAAGCTGGGAGGGCCTTCTGTCAGTCATACTGTATGTCAGCTGTTGAATGTCAGCTATTTCCTCCTCCAACATGCACCCGGTGCTCCGATATCTCTAAGCCCTGAGCTGTTTCTTTTAAAAACAAATGCAAAAATATCAAAACTTACAAATATACAAGCACAACTTAATGTTTTTTCCTCTTTAGCAGACAATACATACCTCAGTGTCTCCCCACAGTCATTTGCTCATCCATCCATTCCACTTCCTTTACCCCAGGTGTTTTTTCTTCATTTTCTCCATCTCTGTGTCAGCATTTATATGTGTTTGAGCTTGCATGTGTAATGTGCCATGTTGTGTAAACAACTCTCAGGTTTAAACCCAACAAAGGCCAATTTACATCCTGATCTGCTACTCAAATGCTTATCTTGTTCTAGTTCTTGTTGTCTGTGAGGTGGGAATGACTGGGGGAGGGAGGTGGGTGGAGAGGGGAAAGGAAAAAACATGCCTTCGGGTTGGCGGCATTTCTTGTGATGTTTACTAACTTGTCAGGATAAGTATGTGTGTGTGTGTGTGTGTGTTGGTGAATGATAGGGACACCAATCTTGGCACTTGTACAGATTTTATGTAGCTATGTCATGCATATAAACGCATATGTACATAGAGTTTAATTACTTTTTTAGAATCCTAAAATGAGGGGTATGCCTCCCCACCATTTCCCCTTTTCCTTTCATTGCAGTGACACGTCTGCTGCTGCAGACACATCAGAGAGGTAGAGGCTTAGTCCTGTCAGCGCCTGATTCAACCTGACCCTTTTTGTCTCTAAGTGGAGGAAGAGCTCGCTTTTTCCTGCCCCGGGGCAAGAACAACAGAGAGAGGCTTTAAGAAAGTGTGAAAATCCCTGAGTACTGAAAATATGATAGAGGCTGACAGCATATGGAGAATGAGTTGAACCAAGCTAAACAAAAAAATTTTTTTTTAAAAATGAATAAAGTTAAGAAACACTACATACTAGCCTAGTTATAATACTGAGAAAATGTGTGAAGGGAAGAGGCAAAAAGGAAAGGAAATAGGGGGAGAGGCAGCAGGGTTGGGCTTGTTTGTGATGTTTTTGGGCTGACATCATGGCTACATCAGCAGGTGGTATGTGTTAGATTATCAGGTTGGGCCAAAAAATAGTTTTGTCACATTGATGCACACAACTTTGCATCAAAAGGGGAACAGGTAGCCTCTGCCAGCGTCACCACAAGAGCCATATTGTCCATAAAAGTAATGTAACGAACATGTGAAGGATTAGATGTGGATCTGATAGTTGGCGATTTAGATTATTTATTCACTTCTGAGTAAGTATATACTGAATTTAAATTTTTTATATTTTTTGTCCTGTGAAAAAAATGCTCTCCTGTCATCTCTCTTTGCTCATGTTGGTCTTCTTTCCTTTTGTTTCCCTGATGCTCTTAAATTTGTGCACATTCGTATTTATGCTGGAAATGGTCATTTAGGGGTTAGATTTTTACCTTTTCAGTTAGTTACAATGTCCTTGTAGGAAAACTGTTGTGAATTAGAAAATCATTTTATACAGCTTTAGCATGCATGTGTGTCAAATATAGCCACTGGTAGTCTGGGAGGAATCACAGGTGGTGAGGATCTGATAAGGCTCATTTGGCTTTTCAGACTCGATGCTGTGTAGTAACTCAGAATGTTTAATCTGAGTTTAAATGCAGTTTTTGAGTATTTCTTCTCATGAGCCGGCTTAAGCTGTAAGTGCTTAATTTTATTGCTTCTAACAGGAATGGCCTCCTGTATCATTCTGTTGTGCAGACAATCTGGAGAAGCCTCTGAGTGAACACATAATGTTGTCCAGTGTGTGGGCAGTATTGTCAATTACGCTGATCAATTTTTATGTTGCATTCATCTTCGCACAATCTATGTGGGGAGTATTTTGAATAGCTTCAATTTGAAAGAGATTTATTCTAAGTTTAAGTGATACAGACTTGGTATTTTAAAGACTTGGTCACAACTTCCTAACCCCTCCTCTATTTCTCTCAGGTGGTCTAATCATAGCAGTACATGCAAATGACAGATTCCCTCAACAGGTTTTAGCAGAGGTTCACAGGTCACATATCACCAGTACAAATGCTCAGGCCCTCAGGTACATTTAAAAGCAACAGGATGCATATAGGTTTACACCCCTTATAAACCAACCAAAGCCAGGTGTGTGGTTTTAACACGTTCTCCTCCCTGCCCTCTGTGGGTTTTGAGTACAATTTCCAAAGGTGAATTCTATATTAACAGAGCCCACTGAGAGCTCAATCAACCCTTTAATGACGCTGACTGAAAATATCTGTCCAAGAAAATCTGAAATTCTATCCAGTTATTTTAACAGGCTTTCAGTGTTGTTAGCTTTTAATGTTCATCAGAATGACAGAATCCACGGACGATTTGGGGAACTGACAGTTGAGTTTTTTTAAAAATGTGATGGTTGTGTCTCTCTCTTTGTGTGTGCCCTCTACATTAATAAGTGGCCATTGCCACCAGCGCACAAACTCTTAATGTCCACCTGTGTCCTTTGAAGACCTGCTTTCAGGTCCACAGTGCTGGTTCCCACAGCTCTCATCAGCCCACACAAAAAAACGAAGGCCTGCAAAAAGATCTTTGTAAAATGATGTAATAAGCTGTGTGGAGGCAAGTAAGTATGACCTACCTGTCAATGAGAGTGTTCTATTAAATATTTTATTATGTGTCGAACATAATTATTATTATCTAAAGCCATCGCCTCCATGTTTGACATAGAGGCTGGGAGGGAACTATTAGGAAAATAATCATAGTTGGGATTTAGTCATTGTGGTTTGTTTTGACTCTGTTAGAACAAAATACAAGCTACTTGAGTAACTCTCAGAGACTGAAGGCCTATTTTGAAAAGTGGACAGATGTTAAGAGGTTTTCTGTCATAACTATACACCCTGGATGCTTAGGTCTTTGGAGCTGTTCTTCCCTTATCTCCCCTTTTCCCTCAACTCACTCCCTTTTGGTGCTGCCTGTTAGCTGTGGTGTGTCTGTCTACTTTATAGTCTTCGATGCATGTGTCTGCTTCTGTTGTTATGTAATTGCAAATTTACTTTAAAAACAAACCTTTGTGTCTACACAAAAAGCTCTTAGGGGGTGAGTTAGTTGTTCCATGTGAGTAACTTTGGCTCCTTGTGCACAATTTTAAACAATGGACATTAAACTGTGCAACACTTAGTCAGCCCCATAAAGCTGTTTTCCAGCTTACTATCATTGTGCTTAACAGTCATTTTACCCCCCTCATCAGTGGAAATCTAATTTATGTTTGCATGCTCATATTTGTGACTTGTGCTTTAAATGTTATGCTGACTAATCACTGCAGCAGCCAAACAAAATTCAGTACATTATTATGTGTTATTCATAGCTACCTACCACTTATGTTTGTTGAAAGTGTAGAGAGCCCTCCAAAAGCGTTTAATTCTAGGTAAACTACAGTTTGGTATGCTGCAAAGATTCTGTTTAACATTCCCAAGTTTCTGCTGTGTTGGAAAGAACAGCTGGTTGGAATCCTGAAGATATATCATGGCACAGCCTTCTAGGTATTTCATCTGTGTCACGGTGGCTGCAAGATGTGTGGAATAATTCTAAAATAAGAAATCGGAGCAATTTTATTTACACAGCATTTTACTTGGTCACCTTTTCCCTTTTTGTACCCCCATAGATTTAGCAATCTTTTCATGTCATGTATACATCTGTACCTCAGCCAACATTCATATCTTGGAATTGTTTAGACTGGCATCACAAGAACTATTGTTCTGATTCATGAGACTGAAAGTCCTGAATTACAATCAACTATGGCAGTGAAAACTAATCCTTCAAGACTTAATGACACCAACACTTCACCAGCCAAGCCAGTGGCATGCTGCTGCCAAGCTAAGACGCGATTTGGAGACTCGGGAAGTTCCCATATGCGGTGCAGTTGCTGATTGTTGGGCATATTATAAAACCTCCGCTACTCAGACAGAGTGCGCATTCTGGATGGGCTCCCCATTAAGGTCTTGTGTAACTCAACATTCTGCGGCTCATTAAGAAACAAAAAGACATGGCGGCACGCCGGGCTGTTAAAGAACCCTTTAGTGTTAATGGTGTAATGGCAGCACTGTGTGTTGATCTAGTAATGTAAAAGATAAGATGTTAGCTGCTGAACAAATAAACAGCTGTGCTGGAAGAGAGATTAAAAGGGTGAGAAGAGGTGTTTGAGAGAGGGAGGCTGTCATTGCCAGCCAGGAAGAGCAACGAGCAATCTAGCCACAACAAGCAGGCCTGATTTGATTTAATTAATGACTGAAATCCCCCAAGCTAAACATTTTTTTATGAGGGTTTGAGAACAATGATAAGTTGTTACTCCACTGCTATGGGTATGCATCTGAGAAAGTTCGAAGAAGCACGTAAATGTTTCTTGTCATTTATACACATAGACTCACACATGCATACATTTACCATGTCACAGATATTGTATCTTTAGCAAGCAGCCCAGCAATGTGCATACGAGATGTCTATGCATTCTTATATTTGTTTAGATGGTAGTTCTCATATATTTCTCTGAGTGCATTTTGTATATATTTTAACATGAATGTGTGTGTGTGTGTGTGTGTGTGTGTGTGTGCATGCTCATATCCATATGTGTGTTTGACGTATCTCGACAAATCTCTGCCATGACAGAAGCTTTTGTTATTTAGCTTAGGGTCGGTGGAGTTGAGCTGCGTATCCCTCCTCTGTCGTTTTTTGTATCTGTCTATGTAAGAATAGCACATCCATTGTAAATGAGGTTGCTCTGCCTTTTCATAAAGTCATTGGGGCTACAGGTGTCAGAGAGGACAAGTTTATTCACTTTATCGGGGGTGGGTCAGAGAGGTGGTCAAGTCAATTTAGTTAAACACAGGTTTGCTGTTCGTTGATCCTCATGTAAGAGTTTGTTCCCTCTCTTGAGCATCCTGTTTGGCAATGTGGTGTCGTCATCATTTCCAATTGAACACTTCCTAAATTCAACCTGACATGCTCTGAAGCCAATCATTCCCACTGTTTTCCCACTTATATGTATGGTATATTAGAAACAAAACATAATATATTTAAGTACTGTATTTTTCTTTGTATTTTCTCAGCTAATGCATTTAAATGGTCCTTGCTTTGAACTTTGCCTTTATTAATGTATTTATATTCATAAACCACACATTATTAGCAGTGCGTGACCTGAAACCCAGTTCTCCTAAACTCCCTCGATAAACAGATTCCATGGCAAGCACAGGTGGTCACATATGTGGGGAGAGTTGAGGGCACTTCTGCAGATGTTGCTCTGACTAATCTGCATCAAAGTGTTTTGGCCTGCGTGTCATATCATCATGCCATTATGTACGTATTTATCAAAATGCCTGGGCTCAGATATGTCCTAATACTTACACTGTGTGTATTAGTGTCATGGCATGCACAGCTGCATCTACTGATTGTATGCATTTTACCAGGTCATTATGTGTAGTATGGGGGTTTTGCATCTTTTATTTCATTCTTCAAAGAGCCAGTTTGCTCTTTGCACACTTCTGTGTGTGAGTCAGTGGCCAGCTGCAGCACACAGGGTCTACCTGTGGGTGTAGTTGGCTGAAATCCACCTTCTTAAATCTGCTTTCTATTCAGTGTCACATAAACAAATACCAGCAGGGTCCGTTCACTCCCAAACCATTCTCAGATCTCTCCACATCTGTTGACCTACAGCTTTTTCCTTTAAAAACCTTTTCACGTAGAAGTCTCGTGAATAGCATCGCATTTACGGACAATTTATACTGTGTTGCATGTTGGATTAAAAAAAAAAACAACACGTTTTTTTTCTCTATTGCTTAGTGCTGCATAGTCAAGTGCAAGGTCAGGAGCACATGCTTACCCCACACCCACATATTATTTTGTACAAACCTGTGTGTTTTCATAGGCAGCATGCACTCAGATGCCGACATACTGGCTCAAATACGCACATTCAGTGGCACATACATGCGCAAACACAACTGAGTACGAGCTCAGACTTGCCTCTCATTCACTCAGCCATTCTTGTATGTCTTTGATATACCTGACCCTCTTTTATTGTTTTTTCTATATTTCTCTATAAGACGGGTGGTATGCAACTGATTAGATGGATAAATACACCCTGAAGGTGAGGACAGGCAGAGAGGAGGAGAGGAAGGATACTTCTCTTGTCCCAACACATTCCAGTAGTGGAACTCTAATCTTCTCTTCTTCATGCATTTAAATGGCCGATTAGCAACAGTCTAACAGGCGCTTTCCCTGCCGGGCTGAAACAGAAATTATGCGCGTAGGTGCAGCCGTCATTTTGTTTGTTTTTTCAGCACCTCTAGGAAAGGAAGATGCCCCCAGAAATACAGGCTTTGATCATGGGCTGAAGCAAAACAGTCATTGTTAATCCCATGCACAGTACCAGTATGATGAAAAGATACAGGCAAAGTGGTCAAAACCTTTTTTCCTCCCGGCAGCAGAATTCTCATGTGTCTGGTGCTTTCATTCAACAAAGTTCAAGGATTAGTCCAACATTTGAAAAAATGATACATCTTTGATGTCTGATTAACTAAACTTTTGTTTTCCCATCGGTATACATGTGTTCTTTATAATGTTTTTAGCGGAGGGTGGTGGGCGTTTGGTTGGATTTGGTTGATAATGAAGAAATCAGTTGTGTACACATTCAGATGGATGCGTTTTGTGCAGGTGTGTGTGTGAGTGTGTGTGTGAGCGTGCGTTGGGGTCAGTGAGAGTTCTCAGGACTGTCTCTTTGGCCTTCACTACCTGCTGTTAGAGTTGACATAGTGATGATGGTTTCAGTGTTCTTCATAAAACATTCCACTATGAACCACCTGTTGTATGCACTGTATATGTTCTTATGAGACAAGTAGAGCAGTACATAATTCCGAGATTTATAAAGTTAAAAAAAGTCAAGTATTCAGGTTCTAACCATATCCTCCCTTAATTATGTCTTCCTACCTTCTCTTCTCTCTCTCTCTGCCTCTTTCTCTTCTCCAGTGACATATTTGATGCCATGTTTCCGGTAACCCACATCGCAGGAGAAACCGTCATTCAGCAAGGTTAGTATGAATGCTTTTCTATTTTATTTAACTCTGTGTGACACAAAGTCAGTTGGCATACCTGATACTGTAATGTCAGTTTGGCCTTGGGAAAAACAAACATATTCATGTAACATCACAATAATTTTAAATAAAATGTTCTCTAAATATGAACATTTAGGAGTGATTTAGAAACTTTGCATTTATCCCTGATTTCTGATGTAACTTTGTGTTAGCATAGACTTGAACCTCTGAACCACTTTAATGGAAAGGAAGCAATTAGGACTCTTACAAATTATCCACAATGACTTTATCTCAAAGAATACATCTATTTCACAGCCACTACTGGTCATGTTTATTTTATATTACCACTCCCTTTCCTCTTATTGCCCCACTCACACATTCTTCAGCCTGCACCAGCTGTCAACGTGCTCTCTTCTGCTTAACAGTCGTCAAAACTTTGACTCTAGTCATCCCTGTATTTTGAAGAAACACAGGCCAGCGAGACAAGACTGTATTTCTCCAGGTCTCCCTCTTTCAAACTCCTATCAAACACAGACACATTTAATCACATACTTGAAACCCAGAAAGCACACATTCTTGCAGACAAATTCCTACTCTCAGATAATACTATGTTAACACCAACACAAAATCACAGAGTTTATAACTGTTGAGCATGCTGCTTAAAAACAAACAGAGAACTGTTGGTGCCTGGACAGCCAACCTCTCAGGCTGTCCCATCTTCTCTTAAAACAGCAGTCAGGAGTATATCAGTCCTAATTTGGTGATAATAAGTCGCAAGGCCCCCAGTTCCAGACAGTCCATTGTTATATACAATATTGAGTGTGGTGTATACAGCACTGATGTCATGGCTAATGTCTGGACTACTGTACAGCTTCAAGAAACTAACCCTGTTACAGGCTAGCCACACACTATTTAGACACAGCCAGGACTTATACCTGTGAAGCCGGAGCAGTGTTTTAAACACAGCGGGAATTTACATGCAAAATGGAGGACAAAGGTGTTTTCACCTGACCCCGTTGTCTCGGTGTCATCATATGTGAGCGTGTCTTTTGAATTTAGAAATATCGCAGCATGAAATCAGACTGGACTCACAGCATCACTGGTGCTGCAGCAGTAATAGTTGAGGATATAACCTGTGTTGTTCTGAACCTTACCTGAGGTTACCGTGATTGGCTTGTGTTGAAACATGACCACACCGCATAAACCAGCCTGCACGTGAATGTAAGTGTGTGTGTGTGTGTGTGTCTTTTTGTGTGTGCAAGCTCTGGTCAAATATTTGCCTGCACTCTCAAGCAAAAGGTGCAAAACAAAGGCTTGGGCAGCAAAGTGATAAAAGACAGGAAGAGCAGAAGAAAAGAGAGACACAGTGAGAGGGAGCTGCAAGAGCGATAGATGAGATGAAAGAGGGAGAAGAAAAATTAGCGGAGGGCCAGGTCGCAGCAGGTTGAGAGTAGGTGTGTATATGTGTCTCTGGGGTCTTCACAGGGACAGACAAGGAGCGTTTTTGTGTGACAAATGGAACTGTATGATTAACGAGCCCTCCACTCCACTAAGTATTAATTAGGCGTGTGAACTCTCGTGAACTTTACTCACAAGGCCCTCTCAGCCTTTCAACTCTTTAGGTGAACATACACACAAGAAATAGACACGGCCGAACGATGACTCGGTTCCTACAAGATACACAGACATGCATACCATAGACACTCCTCGGAATCAGGTTGTATTTCTATCAACTTGAGGGAGTTGAGATCCTGAGTGCTCATGTATGTGGCTGTGACCTTTATAATGATTTCCCATAGACTCTGTTTAATGGAATTGCATAATTTAAAGAGCACTTGCCATTTTTACCTTATCTCCAGACTAGATGCTTTTAAGGGATGTTAACCAACTGGATAAAATATCTTTTCAAAGGGTTAACTTGAAGAGCCCAGCTCGCAAGCATTGGCAAAATATTGATTCAGTAAGTCAGACAGACCATATTTTGAGTTCCAAATCTTAAATATAACAAATAGTCCTCTGTAATAATTGTATGTAGAAAAGGATTATGTAAGCTAATGCCTGCAGCTGAACAGGGTATTATGGATTTCTCTGTTCTTTGGCATCAAACTAAGGTGTTGTTCCTCGTCATGCCCAGGCACTTCAGTTTCAGAGTTTCCTCTATTAAACCACAAAAGCAACAGTAATGAACCTTTCAGCGACTGCGACTTTCTGCCAGTGAGAGCCTTATTTCACAAGTTACTGGCTGGTCCATAAATGTGCATTCTGGAGAAGGCAGTAGCACGTCTGAGAGTGGGTGTTCCCAGGAGCTTAGAGGTCTTTGATTTATTAAGACCCAAAGAACAATAAATTCTGTTGTTCCAACAGACATGGAATCAAAATGCTTAAATATTAACTTCTGATCTGTGTGCTGAGAACTAACGTGTTTCTCAGAGCTCGTGGATAGAGCTAAACAAGTGTAGGCCTTTTAATTGTTGAAAAAAGGTACGCCTTTACGGTTGTTCATTTAATAGATTATGAATAATTTATGGACAAATGTGTGGTAACATCATGCTAATAAGTTCTTTAAGTGCTAAAAAGTTAGTTACCAATGATAGAATTGATCAATGGAAGCCAGATGTCAGGTCGGTTAAGCTGTTTCCTTTGCTTTCTCTCTCTTTCACTGTCACAAGCCTTGGTTTCTGCTCTGTCCTCTCCAGGTGATGAAGGTGACAACTTCTATGTGATTGACCAAGGTGAAGTTGATGTAAGTGGCACACACAAACACATACTGTACATATTCTCGATTCTTATATCAGAATAAGAGAACATCCTTAAATCTCAGAAGAAACTGTTCAATTCTTATCATCGAACAAGTTAATCAAAGCAAAATATTTAATGTAATGGGATTTTAGTTTGCAGTTTTTTAAAAACCTTATTCCTTTTTTCATTTGTAGTTAAGGTATGAGAGGGTTTGTGACTCAACTGAAAACCTTGCCTACTCCACTCATGTTGAGACAGTTAACACTTCCACAAATGGGCAAGTTGTAGAATTGCCCCCATGTTTTGTTCTCTTCAAAGTCTGGTTCCAGGCCGATGACAATCTGAACACGACGCTTTAGAGGCAATCTCTCTGTGAAGGCACCTAAAGTAAGAAGATCTTTTGTATTAGCAAGCCTGACACAGAGCGATAGAGTTAAGTGGAGAGATAAAACGGGAGCTGATGGAAAGTTAAACAGGAAGTGACCTTATCAGCTTACAACAGTGAGCACTGAGACAGCGAGTAAGAGGAGAGAAGCAGGTTGGTAAGCTTCACAGCTATTGTCAAAATCAGTGACCCACCTAAACAAAAAAAGGGAAGCAGAAACAGTCACATAGTGGTAAGGTTGAAAGACTCCGAAACAACTAACTAACCACAAGCTAACTAAGTTATATTGCTCAGGCTTCTGTTGTTTCTGATAGTGTCTTGTCAAAAATGATTAGATAGGAATGGAATCTGTTTCCAGACTCCTGAGAAGTGAGACATTATTGTGCTCTAAGCAAAGATATATATAGTTTTTTTTATTCAAGCCTATATTTAGAGAAAAGATAGGGCAGCCACTGCAGGTTGTGTATCCAGACACTTTATCATCACTTTGGAAATGTATTTGTTTACTTTTATTTCATTTGAATTTCCTGATCAGTCAATTAGTTTTAATCACTTGATTCTGTTGCTCATACTGTTCACTTAAAATGATTTTTGAAAAGCTGTTGGTGAAACCTTGACTTCATACCATAGTGATTTTGTTGCTTACATTTGCAACATAAAAGGGGCCTAGCTTTTCTATTTCTGCTACTTCTATAAGGTTTCCCGTAAGGCTGTTCCGCTCAAGTGCTGTATTAGATCCACATTTACAGTGGCAGTCTGTCCCGCCGTTGCAGCACTCATTTCTGCCATAATTGACCCTCCAACCAATGTGAAACCAGATGTGGTGTCTTCAAGGCGGCCACCAGTGACTCAGCTCCCACAGAACCATGTCATCCTGCACCCAGGATCGTCCATGGGAAGACGATCCTAAAAAACTCATCCCAGCCAAATCTCATGCTTTTCGGTGTCTCCGTCACCTCACCCCGCCATCCACTCTTCCATCTCTACAGACAGCGGCCGCCTCCCAGCCATAGCCCTGGCACCAAACGACTTCAAGATCAGTGCCGAGGTTATTAGAGTGTGGAGATGTCTCTCATTAGACAGGGGTGTAAATCTGCCAGCTTCCCATAAAGTGCCTGAAAGCTGCCACTAATGTAAACACCCCTCCATGTCTGCACACAAATCTATTCACTTACAGACATTGGTCTGTATTTATATATGGGTGCACCACAAAAGAAATGAAAGCTTTCTTTCAAAATTGCGAGATGATTTTGTTTGAGCGAAGAAAATACTGTTTGTAATTAAAATTTGAATTTAGTTGAATCGCGCATTTCTGGAATTTAATTGGCAAAACTCATGAGAAGTTATTTTCTCTTTACAAGCAATTATTATGAAAGAGCAAGCTTATTTTTATCATTATTCTGAGCGGCCAAGGCATTTAGAATTTATAGACACTCTATCACTCTGTTAAAAAGCCCATGGGCAAAACTCACAAGCACAAGAGTAACCACAAGCACAAACACTCTGCCTGCTACTCTGCCTTCCAGTAGTTTTGATTTGTTATTTCTAAATTACTAACAGCCACACACAAGTTGCTGCTCATAGTTGCGTACATTTGTGCATTCAGTGACAGCTGTAAAACATCATATGCTGCTGGAGACTTTTTCCAGTCAGTTGTTAGTGGCCACCCTTTCTGCTTTGCTCTCATTCTCATTTCTGCGTTTGAGAAATGTCTACATATCCAGGAGCTGAATTACGGTTTTATAAAAACCTAAAGGCACTGCATGTGACACTGTGAGAACTTGGCAAAGACGACCTGGATTGGAAAGTGCAGTAATTGTGCTGATGTAGCACCTCTACAACATTCAGATAATTGTTCTAGGATTGACGTAGACAAAGTCAGAACTCTGCAACTCTTTAAAGCCGATCCAGCCTATAGTGAAGGATGAGTCCTCTGTGGACCAAACCTCAATAATGGCCTTCAACAGTCCTGACAATTCACAGCAGCCAGCAAAGGAGTAAACCCTCCCTCTCGGCTTCTCTTTTTCCCTCCTTACTCTCCGTGTTATTAAGTCAACAAGACAGTGGATAGCGTGCTGACAGGTGAAACCGTAATGGCCTCAGGGACAGCTTCACTGAGGTTTTAGTCTCTGTCGAGCTGTAGTGGCTTGACTGAATGGACCGGTGCATGTGTGTGCACGTACGTGATCAACCATGTGAGAGTGTGCATGTATCAGAAGTTACGGGAGAAAAGTAAAATGTACCTCAGCTGTGACCTCCTTCACTCGCAAATGAGGGGGACAGCTCCGACAGCACAAGATAAAGTAAACAAAAGTGAAAGAGCGGCTTTTAGGTGGTCTCTCCCGAGGATTTAGTGTAAATCAAATTCTAAGAAGTGAGTATGTTAAACACAGAAGAGTAAACTGAGGAGGGTTGCAGGAGAGAAAACAGGTTTTAGAAGCTTTGTCAGGATAAGTGGTGAGAATGCAAAGGAAAAAATCATAAAGTCCCCACAGTCCATTGGTCATCTTTATAGTAAATAAGCCTTGGAATCTGTGTTCATCATATCACATTTTTTTGTTGTCCTCTTCACAGGTGTATGTCAATGGTGAGTTGGTGACCAATATTGGAGAAGGAGGTAGTTTTGGAGAGCTGGCTCTGATCTATGGGACTCCAAGAGCTGCCACCGTCAAGGCCAAGACTGATCTTAAGTTGTGGGGAATTGACCGAGACAGCTATCGACGTATCCTGATGGTATGAATGTCAACACACCGACATAGGTTACCGTGCATCAGTGTGCTCTGTGCTCAGGTTAAATGCAAGCTCTCTGCATATTACCTCCCACGCTTTGAAAGTGCAGGGTTTGGTAGGAGTGCAACTCCATCGAAGGTGGATGATGACCTTGAAAATCGTTGATATAGCAGAAACATAGAGTTGTTTCATTAGTTCTTAGAATTTAAAGAAATAATGCAATGATGTATATATATATTATATATGATATATATATGAAGTTATTCTGATTGTGTCATTTGAATTAGATAATATTACAGTGTGGTTACACCCTGAGCTAGTAAACTTAATTCTTTCAAATCTTTCAAACACTCAAGTTTATTGTTTTTCTTTACATCTCCATCAGATGCTCTAAAGTTCAACCATAAATCAGATTATTCAGAGGAAATCTGGAGCAGTTTGCAAATCTCACAAATAGATAAATGAAATGTTAAACAGATAGATAAACCAGTAGTTATTCTTCAATGACACAATACAGAAAGAAGTGTGATGTATGAACACATGGTGCAAATGGTCTGCACCAGACCCCACAATAATCGTTCATGCTCCTTTCCTTGCTATATTTCTCCCCCTCAGCCACTTAAGACTCCTTAAACACTTAGAATATTTTTTTTTCTTTTTCTTGTTGAAGACACACTTTCACTTACATTTAGACATATGCACATGCAGGAGTCTATCCTCCTTTTTTAATGTTTTTTCTAGATCTCCTCCTTAAAAAAAGACAAAAAAAGTCAAAGCAGAGGGGAGTGAATGGGTGCTGGAGGGGAGAGAAAGGGTCAATTCTAATTTCTTTACACACACTTCTCACTCCAGGGGCTTATCTAGTAGGAATGTCTAAATGTTTAAAGTGGAAACATTAGGTGTTCTGACCTGGCTGTCACACTTACTCACATGCACAAACTTATTTTTGGGGGCTGTGCTACTATGACTAATTATTGTACATGTGTGAGTGTATCTGTGTGAGACATCTTTCCCTGCTAAATGCTTCCTCAAATGTCCCTTAATCCGTAGGAGAGAAAAAAAAATAGACAGACTCCAATTAACCTTTCCAACTCCTGTACATATCTGAACATTTGCCAGTGCCAACAGTGAAAATTCTGTTTTATGTCAAACAGAGCTCACAGATACGGAACAAGGTGTGTTTTTTGGACCTTTCAGCTCAGTGTAAAGTTGGCACTGGCCTGAACTAGCACTCATCTCACCTCTTAAGCGCATAGTTAAACTGACGGCACAATCTGCCCGGGTAACCTTTCTTTGAGAGGATTCTCGCTCTCTTCAGCTCTCATTCCTTCATTCCTTCCAGCAGCAGCAGGAGGGGAGACGGGGTGAAACAGAATTCAATTATGCGAACCTGTAGTTAATTATTGCTGTCAATGATTTGTAAAGTGTGGTATTCTGGCAACGTCTTTAGCCAACACTATGAGCATTCTCTCTTTGTGTAAATATGTGTGTGTTTCCCAGTTGAAATTCTGCTGAGTGCTTGTGTTTGCAGCTGCTTAGTCAGAAACTAACAAGGTGCCTTCCCTCTGCCATTACTGCCATTGTTCAGACATCTGCTCCCCTGTCTCGCTTCTCTGCAGGGTCTCCAAATTGCAATATTAAATGTATTTTAAGTCATTTCGCACCTTATTAACTCTTTTTCATGAAACATTATCTGGAGCAACGTTGCTTGGCTTGAAATCGTGTTTTGATACATATGTTGTTGTTTTTTTGGTTGAACGAAACAAAATATTTTCTAAGAATTACTTACTTTGCAAGGAAAAACAATTAATCAATGAATGGAATTCGAGATTCAATTAGACTATCGCTGCACAACGCAAGATTGACTAACCAGATTAACGACATAGTCTCTTTATGCCGCCCACTAATAAAGGAAAAGTCCCACAAATTAAACAAAATGTGTTTTACTCCAGCTATCCATTGAGTTCTGATAGAGATGGGCTTGGATGTTGTAACCACAGAGTAGGATTTCCAACTCATCAAGTTAATTTTCTTGCCACTGGGCATTAGGAAGCCAGTCTAGTTAGAAAGATGATTGATAGATAACTTAGATTAAGCTGGCTCTTAGCCCTCTTGCCATTGGGTCTGAAGCACACAGGAGGGCTACTTGGTGTTAGAATTCACTGTGCTGACTCCATCATAATCTCTAAATTTTGCATCACAGCTGCTGGAGAAAATGAGCTAATGAGCTACATCTTCATGACATTTACTAGCATCTCTTTGCCATCAAGGTGGCAAAACATAGCACGTGTTTTTGTCAATATCAGTATGATCAAAAGTGGCCTTGATGCAATTGCAGACGGCAAGAATGTTAATGATAGATTTCCTGATATTACAGTTTGTCAGTGATGGTTGGTTAAAATCAAGGCACCGCTTCAAAGCCCACCACATCCACCCGGCCCACCACTCTCTTTATCCAGGAGTGCGTTGGGCAAACAATGTAATACCATTCCCTGTGATCAACACACTCTCCCATTGTGTTGCACTCAGTCATACAATACCCACATGGTTCTGTCATCTTGGCATTTAAACACACACTTATAGACAAAGCCGTTAACAAACTGACAGACCACTGTCAACAAACAGAACATAAGGCAAAAGGAAACAAGGGGAAAATTATGCCAACTAATGAAGAGCAGTGAAGGGGTGGGAGTTGGTGTTTCATATTGGACAGAGATGAAGGTGAGATAGATAGGATGTAAGGTACAGTTGGTTTAGTCTGGCTTCAGTCCACACCTCAAGCCTTTGAAGATTTTACCTCAAAGACAGCAAACAGACATAGAGGCGGGTTCATCCTTAACCACAAGAGGAGTGAACACATTAGGGCCAAGAGCAGAGACAGATTTTTATACATGGAGCATGTGCTTAGGACCTCCCAAGTAGACATGACAGATAAAGAAGGACACAGAGAGAAAATGTAAGTCCACTAATGAATTAAATGTTAGCCGGACATTTCTGATTCAGAAATTTCAAGTTAACATTTTGTTTCCAGCAGCTCAAGTGAAGCCCTGCAATGTTGACATTACTCAGGCGTACTCAGACCTACCAGCTGCAGTCCCATTAATCAGGCCTACTGCATAATTTATTGTTATGTACGCGCAAAAAGCCTTTAAGCTCCGCAGGTTTTGTGCAGAGGCCGTGTATGTGAGTTTGAAGGGGTATTTGATCGCATAATGAGCAAGTTTTGTCTCCACAGAGAATCTTAAGTGGACAAACTAAAAACAGGCTGCGTGCACTGCCTGCACACGCAGACACACAATTGAGTCTTTTCCTCAGGAGGGAGGCAGTGCAGGCTAGAATTCCTTTAATCAAGTTGTTTACAATTCTGAGTTTGACATTGACTCACTTGGGAAGATTTTCTCCCCTTTTAAGACAAAATCTGAAATTATATGAAATTAAAGGCAGCAGCGGGACTCGTGCACTTTTGCACTGAAGACATCCCAAGCCTCAATATATCACTTCCATATGCAAAGACAGACACAGGGCGGACAAGATTGTCTGTCCCTGCTGGTTTTTCTCCCTCTTTATGTTCCCGCTCTCTGTGAGTGGTTCTGTGCAGTGAGGGAGAAATGCAGTAAGCGAAGGGGTCCTTTGGGTCTAGACTTGTCAGGAAGCACCTGATTTTCATGGCAGAGGCGGCGAGGGGAAAGTCCCCTGCCTTGTGGGTGGGGTGGGCCACACACACAGATACGCACACGCAACATGACCACGTATGACATACACACCTCCGTAAGCATGGCCCGGTGAACTGGGATCTGTAAATCACAGATTATCTTCTACTGTAGCGACATTTTGTACTATTGGTATGTGTCTGTGTGTTTTGCTTGAAGATAGCCTGAGAGGTCAGGTATGGCTGATATATAGTTCCTTGTTGAAAGATGGTTGCAGAAGGACCACTGAAAACATACACATGGTTAAAAAACCTAATTGCACCTTTAGGGGCCCATGACTTGTCGCAGGGGCTATACTGTCAAAGGTCTTGCTGTTTTTCCCCTTGTAGTTTGCCAATTTACTACTTGAAAACATAGGTTTACCTTTCAGAACCTGTAAAGATACAAATATTTGCCTTTGGGTCAATTAGTGGTAGGCCCAGGCAAGAGTAGTGTAAAAAGATAAAAAGATCTTCTTTGAAAAAGAACAGTTTAAAAAAAGGTTGTCAAACAATCCATGTATTTCTACGTTTGTTTTATAGGGTAGCACTCTGAGGAAGAGAAAGATGTATGAAGAGTTCCTCAGCAAGGTCTCCATCCTTGGTAAGTGTACACAAGTTTCTAAAATTGTAACGTCCGCCCAAAATCTCTGTAGGTGTATTTCTATTTGTTTATCCTTTTATAAGCATGTCAAAGGATGCGTGTAATATCATGTGTATTCCATGATATAGGCTGAATTTTCAAAGGTCAAAGAGTCCAAAGGGGAAAGCAGTTAAATCAACATTTACCACAGATTAGCCCACATAAACACAGGCACACAATGTCACACGAGGCCTGTAGTCCATAGTGAGGTCTGTGAGTACGCTCCTAATCTGCTCATATTGTTTATGCTTAAACCAGTCACACTTTGCAGTGCCCCTCTATGGACAATTAAAGAATAGGGTGTTAAGATAAGCCTCTCTTTCCCACTGGAATTTGGCTAACACCAGCCTAAACAGGCCACTGGATTTGGAGAAATGGCGAGAGAGATTCATTCAGACTTTCAAATTGAGTTGAAATTGGAACTGACATTTCATCCTTTTCCACTTGATGGTGTGTGTGCAGTGTATAAAGCGAGGCCATGCCCCCTGTACAGAGTTATTAGCTGGGTGAGTAAACACATACACTCAATTCAGGTCTTGGGAGAACGTCTCGGAGGTCCTCTCTCTTTTCATTCACCTACTTTCCTCCGCAGCTTCCTTTCTGACAGCCTTGTTGAGGCCTATATTCAGACACCCGCCTCCCTCATCAGAGTGCTTTACCGCTCTTCATTCCTCTTTCTGTCGCTGTGCCTCTCTGCTCTGCCTCCTTGAATTGGAGGAGGGGCAGGGGGCGGAGGTGTTTTGTTTGTCTTTGATTTTTGAGATAGCCACGAAATTGGGTACATGCCCTTGATGTGGCAGAGCTCGTTGTTTGTCACACACTCTTTCAAACAGGCTTCAACATCCCAGTTCCCTGCACGTTTACTACTATGTGCGCAACAAGGTGGCCTAAGTGGCTAACAGCTTGATGAAGCGTAAAATGTAGCTTCTTTAGTCAGGACATTTGTGTATTGGGTTACTTGCCTCGCCGTTCAGGATCACCTCTGTGGGACCTGCAGCCTTTAGCTAACAGCCAAAGAGAAGACATCCATCTGGCTCAGGCAGACACCACGGCCCCACCAGAGGGGACACTGGACACCTCCAAATCATCAGATCTATCTTAGTTAATCCCACACACATACACATTTATACACTCACACACACACAAATAGACACACTAGGCTCAGTTACTGAGCACATCAGGAGACAATGGTCCCAGACAAAGAGATCTCGCTGTTGTTTTATGCCTCTAACTCATGCCTTAGTCAAATAATAACAATGAATCATCTTTTCATCTAGACAAAGCTGAGGATGAGATTGTTTTCACTGCAAATAAGTCACAGTCCACGTGTAGATGTATGGACTGTTAAGATTAGGACACAGTAATCTGCTGAAGTGTGAGTGAATGACAAGCTCATTAGCAAAACTGCTATGTACATATCCTCAATTATCCTTACCCTTTAATAATGAATTCTTTAACTAGCATTAATAATTTTAGTTGGAAAGGCTTTTTTCCAGATAGATGTGTGGCATTAAGTGCTGTGGTTTCTGTCAAATAACCAGAGCTTGTAGAAAAATTTGATTATACCAATTCCAACGTGATTGGATACTTAAAGAGACCATCTAGCTTTCTCTGATACTTTACAAACTCTTTAAGGATAAATAGATTAGTTATGGTTCCTGATTAATGAGTGGATTAGTATGAAATGGAATTTAGTGCACCAGTGGAATGCAGAAATAGCCAGTGAGATCATTGATAGAAACAAATATAAGTCTATGTGGAGCAAAACATTGTTGTAAGAACAGATTGATTTATGCTCTTTATTTGTTGCCACTTCACAGAGTCTTTGGATAAGTGGGAGCGTCTGACTGTTGCTGATGCTCTTGAACCTGTCCAGTTTGAAGATGGAGAGAAGATTGTGGTGCAAGGAGAGCCTGGTGATGATTTCTTCATTATTACAGAGGTAAGGTCTGTCATGCCACAGCAGCTTGAAGGGCCCTTTTCCCATACTGACACGTTTTCTGCAGGCTCAAAGCGTTGACACATGGGACCTGGGACTTTGTACATGTTGTCAGCGGGTCATTAGGGTTGGTGTCATCATGTAGAAATTTTAGATGGGTGCTTTGCTGACTGATCCCAAATTATTGCCACCAGCAGACAGACTGCCTATGGGCGCTCAAGCAGGACTCCAGAGCAAAGAAAAGGCCCTGTAACACTGCAGGCTTCATGGAGCTGGGGCCCCTGGTTGGGCTTCACAACGGGCCCCCTGCCTGTCAGCCTCACAAACTTTTGATTAACTCCATACTTTTTCAGCTATTACCAGAGTCAAGTCAAAGTGGTTCTGTCCGGTGGGGGCGGGGGCACAATCTGCCGTCTGTCAGTTCTTTGCTTCCCCTTTTCCACTCTTATTTTCAGGTAAATCACTACATCTGTCCACCATGTTCTCTATGCATCAGTGTTCCATGTGAGCAGTGGTTTGTTGATAACAGTGCTTAAGCCAGAGATGAATTTGATCAAGAGTGTGGAGTGATGTTTAAGTCCTTATACCTATTTTGACACACCCTGATTTTTGCTCCTCACCTGTTTCCTTCTAGCACAGCACTGCCCTATTCTTCATCCTTCTTTCATCCCCCTTTTCACTCTCAGTGATATATCTCCTTTCAAGTGTACATTTTTTCTCCAAGTATGTGGACACTGACATGGTTTTTATTAGGGTTAGGGTTATTATTATTTTTTGTTTTATTCTTTAGCCAAGTCAAAAAAGAAAACTTCAACATCAGTTGTTACCAAATAAATCTTATGATCTGACTTCATTCTTAGTGAGTGAGAAGTGCAGATCTTAGATTGTGTTTCATATGCTGGGAAATCAGACGGCAGACAAAACAAGCAAAAACTGAGAACAGCTGAAGAACAGTCCTGGAGGATCATGAAGATATGTTGGCAGGATCCAAGTATGAAATGTGTTTAAACTCCTCACACTGACCGTCCAATGTGGCGGCTGTGTAAACTCATTCAAAATTCAAATCCCTAATTCTTATGGAATGCCATCCATGGTGGCCACGAAGGCCGTTTGTTGGACAGTTCAATACACCAGAAGAAGCATCAGCATGAGGTTTTTTAAATACATTTTACTATTCCATTAAAAGTTAACCACCTCTATTTAAAGCTATAGGTCTGCACTTTAACCTTTTCAACAAAATAGAACATGGTCTTAATATTTTTAGGCTGAACTGTTTACATCTCACTTGAGCCTGAAATTCCCTTATCAGCGTTGACTAAGTCTGATGTATCTGAATGAATCTGCAGTAATACTTTTAAAAAAGCAACTGGCAGTCTATGACTCATCAGGCTGAGACTTTTCAGGTCCCAGAGTGGGAAAAACACTTGGAAAATATGTAGAATTATTTGGGTATCACAGGATGGTGGGATGGATGAGAAAACTAAAGGAAAAGAAGGCACATGATTCCAGTAAGCTAACACATTTTTAGCTTGTGGTTTAGGAGGTTGTGACTTTATTATCTGAACTTATCACGACATATCCACTCACAAGGAGAAAGGCCAAGTCTTACTTTTGACCAAATATCTTATCAACACGGTTCAGTAAAGTTTCCTTTACATGGAGCTTCCTGCACCGTGTGTATCCCTTTTTTTAATCACCTACTTTTAAAGCGGTAGCAGTTCAGTTCTTCCTTTAACCTCATGTCTCAGGCAGCCTGACTTTCCCAGAGTAGAGTGGACTGTGGTGGAATGTGTGCTGCTGACTTTCACACGGGGTCAGGAGACCCAGCCTCCTGGGAGGGAGACGAAGGGAGAGAGACAGAGAAAGAGAGGGATGAGTTAAAGAGGGCAGGGACATGTGGGTAAAGTGGAGGACCACAAGTAAAGAGGGAAAGGATTGAGGAAGTGTGAGTTATAGCACTCTCTATCCTCTCATCTTGGGACTTTTTTTTTTTATATATCACGCATACCTTTTATTTTTTTCTCCTCTGGTTATTATTGTACATAAACCCAAGATGTCAGCCACTCCCATTTCTTGTATCTTCTCCCACTTTTTGTCTTAATTTGCCTCTTTTCACTCATATTTTCCTTTTCTGTGGTTTTGGTGGATCAGCCAAAGATAACCCCACAATCAGTAATTATATGCTGCTGATGGGCAGGATTAACAAGGGAGGTATAAAGACTTTTTTTTTGCCAAGTGGGAGGAATAGGGCACTAATGAAAAGTGACATGTTTACATTTTTTTTTCCTCACACTGTACAAACAAGCCTTTACAGGCTCTGGGTCCACAAATACTTGCTCTCACCTACCTTAACATCAGCTTGTTACACGTTTTACTTCCGTTTCTTCTCTTTTCCTCTATACCTACACAGCATGAACATGCTTCCTACATATGTGTCACTTTTTTCCAGAAGTCATTGAATTAGCTGACTCTCAGGCTCTTTTACAAAACTCACAACGAACTGGTTTAAAAGGGGTTTATTTTTTTACATTTTTCTTTTTTTTGAAGTTCTTTTTGTATTTTTAGTTTTTTTTAAGGTAAAAATGGTAAAACAACATTTTTAAAAAATCTTTGGGGAAAAAAGAATTAATTCATCAGAGAAGCTAACAGCGGTCTGTTATTCTGTATGGGTTCAGTCTCGTCTAAATTTTCATAGAATCCTCGTTAGCCGTTTGTCTTGTTACTCACCCTTAAAACAACCTTGTAAAGTTGTTCTTTGAAGCCAGCTCCTATTAATTCGCTTTAAATCTTATTCATGTGAGATTAATCATCTTTGGATCGTCTTATGCAGTGTTACTTTTCTCTCCATCATACTGGACCAACTTACATTTTGATTCAAATGATGCTGAATTTATGGTCATATTTGTATGATAATTTATCATTGTTTAATTTAAGTTATATATCTCTGATCTAGAAATAACAATGTTGTTGTCTTTGTTGTCAGGCTGATTTATGATACTCCTTGTGATACTTTTAAAATGACTATATATTCCTTTGAATTCTTATGTCAGACGTCTGTCTTGTTATCCTTATCGCTCGAGTGTTCATGCTCATCTCTTCCTTTCATCGGTCCAAACAGTATTTTATGAGTTATCTCCCATCTGTCTTTTGACCTCACAAAACCAATAACACTGACACAGTCAATAGGCTCCCTGTGTGGATTGCCTATAGGGTGTTTCCTGATGTTTGCCTGAGTTTCCTGCAATTCAATTTACTTAATGGAATTTAAGCCCTTCTTTTATAGACTGAGGATCAATGCAGTTAGTAAATTAAGTTGAGTTATCTGAGTAAAAAACAAAGATAGGATTAACGGAGTTCAACCATTTTTGAGTCCTTTTCGGTGCAGCCCACAGGCTTCTGTGCAGATGTGAGAGGACACACTTTGTGAGTATTGCTCTGGTGTTTTGTAAGTGAGCTCACTTTGTGTGTGTGTGTGTTGGTGTTTGAATGAGAAGGTGCAGACGCTGGTGCTGGGTGGCCCCATGAACAGGCTACTCCGGATATCACCTTTCTTCATCTCTGCCTGTGCCCCTGTCTGTTCCTCTGAGTATGTTGTTATTCCAGAGGTTGTCATACATGCAACATTTTACATGTTTGACTTGCCACCCTCAAACTGATGCACTAGGCTCTGTCATGTATTTGTTGAAGCATCGATGCATAAAAATAAATGGATGTGAAAATGTATTTTTTAAGGACTTTAGCCAGTGATTATGTGTTGAGGGACAGATTTTTTTATTAGAACTGCTTTAATTGGCACACAGTATCCCTTTCACTGTGTCTCTAATGCTTGATTCTGATTCATTCGTGCTCCCTTGTTTGTTTTTATTTCTTAGCTTGACCTCTGCTGATGTCTTTTATCGTTAGTCTTGCACATTCTGAGTTGGGCAGGAGAGGCTCTCCAATGTTTATAAATGAAATATCTGTGGAGCAGAGTGCTACTACTGGGGTGGTACAGTAAGAGATGGTTATCTGGACCACACTGGATGAAGCCAGTTCAAGAATGAACCGCTGGAGTTGTGGTGCTGCACTGTCTCACTCTCTTTGTTTGGACATGAATGGAAAGGAGAGTATTCCAGGGGTTGTAAACACAGAAGTCACAGCACCCCTTCCATCAGATTCTCTCCTCATTCACTTCATGTCAGTTTTTTTTTTGTCACTCAAACTGCGATGCCTCAAATGTAAGAGTTTAAAGATTTCTCATGTAGAAAATGTAAAAAAGTAAGTCAGTTAAAAGTAAGACATTGTGCTCAAGAGTTAGTTATGAACATCTTGAAGAGACCAAAAATTATGGCAAGAGACATTATTAGATGTGTCTGTAACGTAGCACCACCAACATTTTCTTCTTTTTCCATCTCTTTATTACAGAAAAAAGTTTCTTATGCCCAGGTCATGAGTCATGTTTCTTTCTTTGTACTATAAACTGCTGTATGTGCTAAGAGTAGCTTTATTTTCTTATATTTTAGGGTCTACTATACTATAAGTAAAACTATAAGAAACCTAAACCATGGCAGTGGAACCCTTAAACCAGAATACCATACAGCAAAAACCAATAAGGCAGAATGAGAAAACCAAAAAGCTTATGTACAGAGGAGGGTAATGAATGAAGAGCAGCAGAGAGCGTTAACATCAGTGAAATTAACAGAAATTAAAGACAACAGAGAAGATGGCAACAAACAGAGAACATAGAAACAAAAGAATGATCAACTAAGAAGAAAAAAACCCAACAAGGCAGAAGCACCATATTAATCACAGATAATGAAATCAACAAAACTGTAGGGAAAACACAAACTAACAACGAAGTCCATAAATAAACAAAGAATCCGGCAAAAAGTCCCTAACTCATTACAACACAAAAAGTAACTAAAGTAAATAGCTGGCAGAGCTGATTCTGATGGAATAATCTAGCAGCTGATGCTTTAATTCATTTTTTACTCTCACCAAGAATAAAGAAAAGTCTGCTTTCCTGCCTACTCCTACATGTTATCTGTTAAATTCTCCCAAATATAACATTCAACTGTGCTATGAAAGCAATTCATGTCAGCCCTTTTGCAGAATTTTAGTCTTCTCCTTCAGGCATGCTCCTAAAGAGTGAGGACGTAACCTGGAACAGAGTTATTGCGCAGAGCAGTGGCAGTCAGTCTCTTCTCTCTAGGTCCTCTGCTAAACTTTGGGGTGACAGGTCAGCTGCTGGGACTGTCTGGCTGCTGTTTGATTACCAGGACTCAGACCAATTTCAGTGATGTTTAGCCTGCCATACGTATTATCTGTTGAGATTTAGCATTAACCGCAAACCCACACAAACAAATACACACAAGTAAACACACACACTTTCCAATACACTCATTTCCTTTAAGGCTGTGCAAATATTGCCTGTATATGTCTGTACAAAAGGTTCAATTGAAAGTACACAACTACAGCAGAAAAGAAAATACAGTATATTTTTCCAAGCTGTATCTAATGGCTGGAAATATGCATGCGTACTATCTCAGAGCCAGATTAGCTTTGCTGTATATTTTTAATGTTTTATTTATAAAAAACAGCCCTGCACTTTGATTTGGTTAAAGATTTAAAATAACATTTTACAGTTGATGGGAGATGATGAGGAAAACCCCAGAACATCTAATAGAAATAAGACTTTTTTGTGATATATTTCTGTCTTTCTGTGTGTTATCCTTTTAGATAATGTGTTTACCATGTTTAAAGTGTCAGCCGATGACCTTGTATAGTAAGAATTAAGACTGATCATGTCATCTCTGCAATTGTTTCTTTGATTATAGACGTGTTGCTTTAAAATAAGCTGAAACTGAAATGACTACGTTTTGTATTTAAGTTCTAAATGCAGCTGAAGGTGCAGCAAATGATATGCCATTAAAGGCAGTGCTCAGTGTGTCACCCTCAGCTAAAATCACCTTCAGTCTACACCTACAGCCTGGTTCTTTTTAAAGCAGTTAGGAGACCCCATACGTAAGAGCTAAATTCACTCTGCTGCGTCATGCTGATGTGGTAATTGCATCACGGCACTAGCTTGGGAAGGACACTCGCACAGTATTCTTACTTGCATGATATCCTCCACCTCTCCACAGCTCATTTGTAGCACAAACTCACAAAGTCACACATGACCCCTTCACTGAAACACAGTCTTACCTTTGTCTTTCTCCACTAAGTTCCTGGCAGCTTTGGGGTTCTCATTAAAGCTCATTATATTCATATTTAGAATTATTAGCTAAGTCAGCAGAAGGAGCAGAAAGAGCAGAGAAGGATTAGAAATAGTGTGAGACTGTTGGAACGGTCAAGTCTGCAATGATCCAAGACAAGCTTGGAAGTCCCCCCGCTGTACTCTTACCTGTCATCAATCCCAGCAGCTTTTGGATGCCAACGCGCTCGACCTCTGTCAACATGAGCAGGCCAAACATGGCAGTTACTTGTTCATTTGGTCGTATACAATTAAAAGCGCACGTGTCTTGCAGTTCCCATGGAAAAGTACATATTCAGACATATTCTCATACACACTCGAGGTCCGACAACAGCTGCAAAGCTTGACAGCATAACCTGTAGTCATCTGTTGGGCAGAGAAAATGGAAAGCATATTCCCCTTCATTCTGCCCCTTCCCTTTTTTGAGTTGATTCACATATCCCCCACAACAACAGTCACTTGGCACGGACGATCACGAACTCCAGTTATTCTCCTCTGAAGATATCAGCTGTGCTTTCTTTAGCGTGTGTTTGGGAAGGCAGAGGGACAATGATCCATTCGCAACATGGTATTAGAGCAGATTTATGTGTTCGTGCAAAAGCGCAGTCGTTTTCTGGGGTCACTTAGGGCCAGGAGCACTCACTCACTCTTGGACAATACAGTTGTTCCCATTTAATGGGTAAATTCTGAAAAGAGGGAAATATGTGGCGAAGACTTTGTGGAATTAGTTCAGCCTTTAATTTGCTTAGATGTTTGTATTTATTACACATAAAAAAAAAAAAGCAGAAATAATTGATTTTGCTGTCGTACTCGCTCATGGAATAAATGAAAGCTTTTCTGCTCCAAGCAACAGGTGCCTGTCACTCACAAAAGTGGACTAAATCCTGTGCACCTGTGTTCTTAAAAAGCAAAGGAATTTCTCCTCAACTTAATCCTCCTGGTTATTTTCACTCCCTTCCTAAATGTCTGCCCCACAACCACCCCCACCTGCGTCTATTTCACACACATTCTCCTCCTTTTTGCCTCTCCTTCTCATCCTGTTCTTTCTTTTGCTTTTCATTCAACTGTCTGTTTTCTCTCTGTGTCCAGGGAATAGCCTCTGTTCTGCAGCGCCGGTCTGATAACGAGGAGTATGTGGAGGTGGGACGCCTTGGACCCTCTGACTACTTTGGTTAGTGTTCTCTGAGCCTTTTTCTCATCTCGTCTTGGCATCATTTGAAAAATCTGTGTATTTCATGCAAATGACTCCAATCATATAACATTAGTAATACTAACTGTGCAAGTAGAGTTATGTACAAAACAACATTGAAATAGCTATGATAGATCAAATATTCACCCCACCGCTTACTGAGGTGTTTATAAAATGTTTATAAACGAATATAACAGGTTTTAATCGTTAATCCGTAAATGATTCATTAAGAAAATTCCAAAACGGTTTTCAAAAGAAAAAAAAAAAAAAGTTATCTGACATTCTGTTTTAAATAAAGTTTTATCACTGTATCTCCGAATGTAGTGTTAGGGTTAGGACTTTGTTTTTCAAAGTGTTTTTCTCATTTCCAAATATGCTTGAACTCAGCACATTTGCTGACATTAACTGTCTCTCTTGCCCTCTTTCTTGACCCAGGTGAGATCGCCCTGCTGTTGAACCGTCCCAGGGCAGCCACCGTGGTGGCCCGAGGACCCCTGAAGTGTGTGAAGCTGGACAGGCCTCGCTTTGAGCGCGTTCTCGGGCCGTGCTCAGAGATCCTCAAGAGGAACATCCAGAGATACAACAGCTTCATCTCCCTCACGGTCTGACATGTGGGCCCCCCCCCTCCCCCACCAGCAGGGCCGTGCAACATCAGCATCAGAGTTTTAACGATTGGGTGGTTAGTGGGGTGTGCGGATGTGGGCTGAAGAATGTGGATTTTACATCCATAACAGAATGCTCATTTCCTATCTTTTTTTTTTGCATTTTGCGCGTTTCTTTCTTTTGGCCTCGTGCACTTTGACTTGATCTGTGCTGTCACGTAGCTTTATGTCCAAACCATGCAGGGGTGTAAAAATCAGAGCAAAGGTAGAGATAATGTAACTCATCATAAAATGTAAATGAGTCATGCATACAGTGTGTCAACTTTATATGACGCATGCCAGACTGATGGGAACCGATGTCTGCACTTTCAAGTAATTTATGAATGATATAAATAAATTCAGGAAACGCGGAGTAAGAAAAGTCATGTTTACGTACGGCATGAGGATTTCTTTGCTAGCTGGATGTCTTTTGCCCTTTTTTTTCACTGTAGCTGCACGTGGTATCCTCTAGATCATATCAAACATGCACTAAACAGACTTCTGTTTCTTACAATGTGTTGTAGCTGTAGAGGTATAAAGTGAAATAATTTCTTGGCTGTTTCTGTATTTTTTTTAATGAAATTTTATTAGATGATTTTTGTTGCTTTGATTTAAAAATGCGTTTACTGCTGATACCAGTTGGGTCGTTTATAAAGGTTGTCCTATGTTGAAATGCCTAAATGCACACTTGTTTGATCAAATTTCTTATTTGCGTTGCTGAAAAATTGCCTCAAAAGACCAAAGCCAACAATGAATTGATCCTACTAACAATGTATTGTCTTTGCATCCAAAGCAACATATAGCTCTTCTGTTTCATCGAACTCAAGCACTGTCTAAAAACTTTAACACATCACTGCACTGGGTTTCTTAATTACAAGAAGAATGAAGGCCAACTCCAGTCATTAATGAGTGAAACAACATTGCCTCTGGAGAATAATTCCAGAAACATAGAGATTGCATTGTCTTGAAATAAAGTTGTAGGTGTGTGAAAAGTTCAGAATGCCTGAAATCATGCAGATTCCCCTCCTCTCTTCTTCCATGTTGACATTTAGTTTTGCCTGTAAATGTGTGCAAACATGAATCTGTGCTACATAGGGCATGGAGTCTGAATTTCTGCATCTCAGTCAGTATGAATCTGTACATGCAGAAACAAGCTGGATGTCCACTTCCTTCTTTATCCACAAATGGATATACGGAAGGAACCTAAGAATTCGGGTCGTAGTGTCTTTTTGAGACCTGCTCTCTTTTGTGTAATTTTAGCATTGTTTGATTAGTTTTTAGCTTGCTTTTAATGAACCGTTTGTACTAAGGACTTCTTAAATCGTGGTACTGCAATGACTTTGCAGTGAAAAGTGTAAACCATAAAAAGTAACTGTCTTTGTTCTGGGCCCTACCCAGTGCCTCAGTAGTAATAGACGGGGTATTGAGGTGCCAGCAAAAGTGATCCCTGCTTTGAATGTGTGGAGCTTTTTCTACATGGACTGTCCGGCTCATTTTGATCTAAATGAATAACTTGTCCTGAAGCTGGCTCTGTGTTTCACTGATGTGTGACCAAGTTTTTATGACAACTGTGGCTCAGAGGAATGAGCTACATCAGACTTTCGATACACAGCAAATACTTGATGGTAGGATTATATACTAGAGGGTTTTAGTCATATTAGCTGACACTGAAAAAAGTATGCAAAATCTTCAAAGATATCTTTTAAGATTTTACAATGTCGTTACATGGTGCATTCTGGTAAAAGAAACGGACAAGTGGATCTTTTTAGTAGAAATGTTATTTATTTCCTGAATCAGTCCTGTCTGATGGGTGAGCTGTTGTATTCCAAAGGCACAGTAGTGTTATCAGTCCCGTCCTCATACACAGAGCCTGAAACACTCACACAGCTATACTTAATATGCTTACACTGTCTCAGGACTGAAGAAATCCTCAACCCAAACACGTACACCTTGTAGCCCACGCTTTTAGGCTGATTCTGTCTGATGTTGTAGTTTCTGCTTTTGCACCACTGTAAAATTTGTAACATTGGATCAATGCAGCAGTCTTATTTGGCTATTTTTATGAAGTTACAGCTGTGTTTTAAATGAGAAAGAATATGAACTTGTGTTGCTTTTTCTTTGATCTACGACACGTCAAAGTTGCACAACTGAACCAGCGACCGATGCTGTATAAATGGGACCTTAAAGAAAAGTCTTTCTGTACTCTCTCTATCTCTCTCTCTCTATCGCTCTCTCTCTCTCTCTCTCTCTCTCCCTCCGTCTCCTTTTCTTTCAACTATCAAACCATCTTGGGCAAATAAAGATAAGCTTCTAAAATCCTTTTGATTCATGTAATTATTTTCTCATGTTCTGCCCCCTCTGGTGTGTGTGACTTTTTTTTTTTACGTTCTTTCTCCTCTGTTTATCCCAATTCCTGGCAGCATCCCCTCCTCTCCTGACTGGACTTAGTGCTCTTTCTTTCTTTTATCTCATTTCATGCCCTTTGAGTCCACACTAAAACTTCTCCGAAATGTTATATCTCCATTAATCTCCCTTTCTCTCACTAAAATGCAAACTGTGCTCTTCAATCACACTTTTCATATTTCTTCCCAAAAGCACAGCTCCCTCTCCCCTCGTTTCAGACCTCTCCCTGCTGCCCCTCCACTCCTCTCTGCTCTCCATCCTTCTCACCTTAAGCCAAGTGTCAGTCATCCGTCAAACTTGGCTGTCAGGAAACCTTGGAGCTCCTCCCAGTCAGTTTAAACCACAGTGGACTAAAGTCTCTCCAGCTTTGACACATTCTTCTTCATCTTAATGCCAACTAAATCAACTGAGGAATGTGCCCCCAACTCACTGACATTGAGTTTAATACTCCCCTTGCCACACATGCACACAAACTCACCTATAAAAACCCATTTTCTTTGACAACCGACACAAACACACTTGACGCATACAAGCTTTGTTAAAACATTTCTTTCTAAACCAAATCAAATCTCATAATGCAAAATCTCAGAAATGCATCATACACAATGCCTCTCGGCATTTGCTGAGACGGGTCGAGAGTCCATTGCTGAGCCAGCATTGAGATGAACATCCAGACACACTCACAATCACTGCAGTGAGTTCATAGTACAAACTTTTGTGTGTTTTTGAGGAGGGCAGAGTGGTAGCATAACATTGGGAGGATGCATGCATTAAAAACATCTAGTTGTAGTAAATGTGATGCTCATCTGACACTAATCTTATTACTCAGTTGTCTCTGACACATGGCTCTCTTGATATTCAGCTCTATTCTGCATTTTTTACTGCCCCGCCCTCAGGGCAGAAGTGGTCCATGAGAGACGGAGGACCTGGGAGGATTCATAATCCTCACAGCAACCTCACCTCTCCTCCCTATGTCTTTCACATCCCTGCTGCAGCTACTTGTCGTAACACTTTAATGCTTAACTCTGGTGTGTTTTGCTCTTCAAACGATCGTGAGTCTAGACAAGACTGCTTGGGAGGAACAGAGGGGGGATGTGTAAAGGATGTAATGGATAAGTACGATGGTGGAGGAGGTAAAGAGTGGGCAGGAAAGGGAAACTGAAGAATCCTGCACTATCTTCAGTGACGTGTTCCAGTGCACTCCTGAGTGAATTCCACTGAGAACCACCCACATAAATGCTCCAGAATTTATCCCACCATAGAAACATTTTCTCTTCTCATTTACAGGGTGACTTCTCAAGCCCCCCCCCCCCCCCAAATTCCACATTTTATATAGTGACTGCCAACAATTTACAAGATAAGCTTCCTGGGTGGAATTTTTGTGTGTGTTATTGTCCCTATTTGTATGTGTATTTGTTGCATCTCATAGCTTCAACAGTAACTCATGGTCTCATGAGAGGATATTTTATTTGGTGCAGAATATTTAGATCTTGCTGAGTTGGGCCAGCCTCTGGGTGTACGACCATCTACTCCCCTCTATTTTTCTCTTGAAAATTGTCCTTGTATTTTCTGTCCTCTTTGCTTGCTCTCTGCGTTCCCACAGATGAAAATTTTACACCATTCCACCGCATTGACAGGAGAGATTCAGGCTAATTAAAGTATCTGTCAACCTCCATTGTTTCTCCCAGCTCTCTCTCTCCTCCAAGATCCCCATATCCTGTTGGAGAGAAATCAACCCCAAAAAGCATTCACTAATGATCTGTGCCTTTTATCTGAAGCTGCTTAGATATACTGGGTGTGGCGACCTGACTCCATAGAAGAGTCCAGTCTGCTTGGGCTAAAACTCTCAGTCCAGTTGCTTCTCCTCTGCCTGGATGCCATTGATTTTTTCCCCCCGATTTTCAGCTCTAATGGCAATCCTCTCAGGTCAAAGGCCACCACCCAGGCATAGTCATAGGTGGCTGAGCAACAGTGAGGCTGATGGGATTGAAAGGTTAGGGATGAGAGGGGTTGGTAGATGAGGTCAGGAGGAGAATGAGAGTTAAAAACTGGATCAGCCGATTATCACAAGGTCTAACTCACTTAACAAGCAGCACATCTATATGCCGAGGACCAAATAACTACATGGTTAGCTCATGGGTTTCTATCGTAAAATAGTTTCAAACAGGAATAGGATTCTGGGACTGTAAAGCCCATTTCTGAGCAGTTTCTTATGAAAATGTGGCTTCATTGGACAAAGTGCAACAAAGGTTAATGCTTTACAAATGCTTTACAGTTTGTGATTTCTAAACTCTAATTATCTGGACTCAGTTGACACTGATTCTAGTTTCCTTGAAGCAATTTGTCAGTTCTTGGTTTTTACAAATGTAGAATTGCTAATACCAATGCAACTCTGAGAAAAAGATAACAGCAATGAGTTAAAAAAAAGGACTTAAAATAACTCAGCTTGAACTTAGGCTGCACGTCTGTCTGTACTGGTGTCCTTCAATTTAAACCCAGCGGGACACACAAGGAAAAAAGAATGAAAGAAATGGAGAGACGAGAAACGAGAGATAAAGTAAGCGATAAGAAGGAGGAGATGCAATACCATCTGTTTGTTATTCTGCTTTTCTTTCCCAAGCTTGTTATCGTTCCTCATTTCCTGCTGGACGACAAGTAAATAATTCATATGTATACATGTAACAACAGTGAGACCAGGCCTCCCCGGCTTGCTTCAGTTTTGGCCTCAGTTTCAAAGCCACTCCAAGCAAGTGGAACCTCGTGTGACTCTCCTCCAAACGACGTGTAGAAAAAACAAACAGAAGGTTGAAATGTATTCCTGACATCCTGCATGGTCAAGTAAAACCAAACAAAACAAAAAGCCGCTCAGAAGCATTTTTCTGAGTGAGATATTCCATCGTGCACATGACTCTGCAGTCTCCTGCCCACATTGATCCTATCCAACACAATGCATCTGTTCAATCCAGCTCTGCCTTCACTCCCAGTGGAGGCAGCACAGCAATCGCTTCAATTGTTTCTGTTTTCCACAGCTCTTGCTCTCGGGGGAGTCATTAGGGATTTGAGTGCCGATCATAAAAGAAGTCGAACTCTGGTCTAATCACATTAGGAAGATGAAGGAATGTAATAAGCAAAAAGTCCCCACTGGATTGTTTAGGAAATAGTCACAGTAGCCTACTCAGAAAATCTGAAGCGATCTTTGGCCTTGAGATATTTTAGATGATAATTTAATTTTATCCAGATTCCTGTGTTTCTAAATCAGTTGTGAGCTTTTGTAATGTGATATCCTAAATTGGATTGGATGCCGTATATCTACACTTATTGATGTCTGGATGAGATTAAGCATCGGCTGCAGGGATTCCCATGATTCAGGCTTTATTAAATGTGATTACCTCACCTCAAAACCATCATCTCTCACAAAAAAAAACACACACAACAAGTGTTCTTTCAGCAATGCTCCAGCGGCTGGGTTAGATGCTGTAGAGCAGAGTGAGGGTGGCCCAGTTATCCCTAAAACCCGCCGGACCCTCCTGAGGAGTCGAACAGCTCTCCCTAAACCCTAGTGGAATGTGTGGATTTCAATGAGCTGTAACCAGAGAGCACTCTCTCCTATCTTTAAGCCCATAATGGAGCCACTTCCTGTTGGTAATCAGTTTGTTGTGATCTCTCTCTGCCACAGGATTTTGACACTTCATCTTGAGTTGAAGGAAAGTAAGAGAGGGAGAAGAGGGATTATTGTGGTTCGAGTTTGTATGCAACGATGACAACTCAGGCTTCCATCAAGGGGAACATAAATGGTTATAGATATGGTTCAGGTCTCGGATCCCACAGTCAACCCCAAAGTATGCACACTGGAGCTGGCATGCAACTGTCATCTGTAATGCATGTAGACTTTCCTATAAATTACTGGAAAAGAGGGAAAGATGGGAGGTCCCACAAACTAACATGTTTTCTCATTCTTCCCCACTGTTTTTTCTCACTTGACCAACATCCTACTGCTTGGATTGTACAAAGTACTGCTTTTATGGCCCCCGATATTAACAACAATAAAAGAGCCAAAAGCTTGTTGTAATTATTTTTTAAAAGCAGCTACAGTGCTTTTTCCAGAGCAGCTACCTGGGAGCTCTCTGGGACGGGGGGCTTACATTAACCGCTGTTAATCGTTACCACGATGCGTGCAAAACTGCTTCACGGTACGGCCCATAAACTAAGGAAGGCTTCTCTCCTGGAGGTAAAGTGCTTTCGTAGCTCAATTCAGTGTGGTTGCCATAGGAATTTCAATGTGTTGAGGAAAATTTCACACACAATTCAGAGTACTTGCTCTGTTTTATGAAATACCTCCAGCCATGCTGGGTGCTGCTTATGAGCAGAAAAAAATTGGAGTAACCAACAGCACTAAAGTGAATCTTCCAATCATCTTTCAATCCAAGCTTTTTCTCTTGATGGAATCTTTTCCTTCAAACCTTTGTAACCTTTCCTTATCTGCTCACATCCTTCCACTTCCATTCAAGTTATCATCTTTCCTCTGTCACTCGAGTCAAGCAGATAATTATTTGCTTAATCCCATACATCACCACCATCATCCCAACCACCACTAGTGCTCTCATGGTAAGGTTCCTATGCCAGCAGTAGGACTGCCTATGGCTACTGAAAGGCAGGATGAAAGAAGGGCAACTGCATCTGACAGGAGTTGGAGTTGGAGTAATCATCAGCTTATAGTCTCCAAATGCATTTCTGAGGACAGCTTTGTGTGTCCCCACAGAGAGCTGAGCCTGTCTGTCATGCATGGACACAAAGATGACATATCATTAGGATCACTGGAGAGTCATTATATGGTTTTCATTAGATTTTAAATAAGGCTCCTCCTCGGGCCCCACATCTACTTTTCCCCTCTAAAATATTCATGTTCGTTTGGGCGACTTTTCTCAGCAAGTCAAAACCATTTCTTACCAAAGCCTCATAATTCTGTAAATTTTAATATGTTTATTATGAATATGTCCCTGTATATGTTTCATTCTTTAATGTCCTTATTTTGGGGCCAAACTTATGTAAGGCAATACTAGTCCACTATTTTCCCATTGGCACTGACTGTGAGCTTGCCACTATAATATTTGGGCTCCACTCAGACCTCAAATTTTCCTTCATCCCCCTGAGATCTCGTGGAGACAGGGTAGCTCTGTGTCCAGCTGTCCTTTCCACATCGTCTTGTCCTGGCTTTGATGTTCCTCTGCCAAAATTCTAAACTTGCGGGTTCGCTATGCCGTTCCCTAGAAGCCTCTGAATTCGTCCAACATGCGCACACAGCAGGGTTTCCGAGAGTTTTTGGGGAGGTGGATTCAAGAAGGGGGGGTGGGGGGGGGGGGGGGGATTGGGTCAGACCACCACAAAGCTAGGGAGACCCCTGTCTTCCTCCTTTCCATTTCCCACCGCTCCAAACACGGTACACGCATATGTTGAAAAGTTCAGGTCTTGATAGACAACAGAGCACCGGCAATTACGTGCTATTTCTTAGTGGCTGGAAGTCCCCTGTTCTGCGTGAGTGTGTGTGTGTGTGTGTGCAGAAAGAGAAAGTTTTCTTTTCCTTTTTTCATTCATAGAGAATAAAGAGGCAGTGTTTTAAGGGGGAAAATGAGCTGGGACAGGGGGAACGGGGAGCTGCAAGTAGGGACTTGTGCCTGGATTGCTTCATGTCTGTCTGTCTGTCCATTTGAGGAAATTGGTGAATGTGCATCAGGGAATGATGATGTGTAAACGTGTTACAGTTCCCAAAGTTGGTCTGTAGATGAGTGTATGAGAAAATTCACGTTCTGCTCTGTTCATACCCAAATCTCTCTTTTGGTCAAGAATTAATTTCTGAACGCGAGAATGTACCCCAAGTCTGGGATCTACCTGAGCTGGGAGATGACTCCTGGAGTAAAATCCCACTCAGATTTCTCTTTCCCACTGACGGCCTATTTCTAGCTCTCTAAGGATAGTTTTCACGGGGTAGTGCAGAGTGATAAAGTCAAGGCATGGTTGTGACAAGAGCAGCCCGCACTTTGACATATCTGGAGATCACACAGAGAGGATGCTGCGGTCCCTTAACAACTCAAGTGTGCTGCTGTAATGTCTAATGGGTTGCAGCTGGAAGATCGCCTTGCATACCTTGAAGTACCGACTTTGTGCGTTGATGTGAGCGTGTGACGTTGCTTACGATCTCAGAAGTGAATTTGACTACGGTATTGTGACTTCAGTTGCGCGTTGTGGCCCCTGAATGCCTGCACACATGCAGCGCCTTAGAGGAACAGGGCTCCAGAGCGGTGCGAGGCCCCACTTCATTCAAGTTGCATTGCATGTTAGACAGATTAAGTCTTGTAAATGGCTGCCAGTAATCGTCCCTATAAAAGAGCAGCTGCATGCTTGACATGTTGTAAGTATGGCTGATGTACGTTTCTTTTCCTTGTGCTGCGTAAAGTTAATTTGAATGCGCAGCAAGAGTGTGTCTTTGAGTCTTCTTTACATAAGTGTGTGCGTGTGCGCTGTGCCAGGGCTTGTTTATGCGCGTCGAGGTTGCCCTGGATATGCACCGTGCTCTGGATAATTTCCAAGTCCAATCTATATTGCCTTCAGCCTCTGTAATGTACCTTTGCTCCTGGGGAAATCTCACCTGAATTACCTGCTCGTGTAAGAGTGTATTTGTGCATGAGTAATCCAACCATAGAGGAAACCACAGTTTATAATTTGCCCGTTATAAGAGCTCATGAGAAATAGTTACACACCAAAAACATCAACTTTGTCATCGAGGACACTGATGAACTAGTAAGGCCTTAAGTTAGCGGAGACTAATTCTGCCCTGAGGAGGAGGGAGGAGATCACTCCATAGTCTACAAAGGGCCTGCTCCGTGAGGACATGACTCATGCATGCTTATGATACGGCTGGGCGGCGCTGGGAGGGGGGGACACCAGGTTAAGATGAGTGTTTGTTTCTCTGTTGCAAGGCAATCTTCTCTGTAGTTGACTCGGTCTTTGACATTACGAGGTGTCATAGAACGGGGATGCCCAGTGGAAAATGTGTGACCGCTTTCTTCGGAAAAGAAATATGACAGTTGTAGTCATAATAAATGTCACAAATATGCAGCTATCAGTATTCTGAGTTTCTATTGTCTGCTCTGCTATCTTTTTATGGCTCTTCACCACATTGAGGTGTGAGATTCTTTTCTTTCTTTTCTTGGTCAGAGTTCATCTGCACTGAAATGTTGTTAAGATTGGGTTATGGATGACAGTGTTTGTCTCCCAACAGTTAGAATGGTGAGAAACAGAACAAATGTGTTTTTTTTAATCCAAAATATGCTTGTATCACAGATTTTAGAAGAGAAACCTGCAACAGAGCTCACAAATAATAACCAGAGGTCTGCATCTGTCCTAACCAGGGGCAGTCATGGAAATATTATGAGCCAGTAATATATCTTTCTCTGATGTACGCATTAAGATACATTCATTCAGTGTCAATTTGTTGATTAAACCAGATGAGAAATCAGATACAAAGTATTACTGATGATATTAATGATACAAATGGCCAATCAAATGTCCATATTGAACAGATATCCATAGCACAGCCTCTGTATTTTCTGACCCTTACTGGATGGTCTGGGAACTTGATTAGTATTCCTCATCTGATACCCAGTTTCAAGGGTTTATTTTGATGATACAGCAAACCTGACACAACTCAAGCCCCCTTTTTAAAAACAAAAAAAAGAAAAAAAAGAATAACAAGGCCAATACTACACACACAATCACCACAAACTAACATGGACCTTTATGGATCACTCAAGTAGAAAGTTCAGACAGACCAAAAAGCTGTAGTTAGTTCTCTGGAGGCCGTTCAACTTAAATGCAACACATTCTTAAAAAATGTCTCCACTTTTTCCTAAACTCCTCTCACTGGGAACTATGTGTGGCCGGGGGGCAAAACGGGAGTCATCCCCCCTCTCACAGCGTCCTCTTCGCTGAATCTTTATGGCTAGATTTACTGTGCACCAGCAACTATAAAATCATTTAATGGGGTTAATGTTGTTAGGTACACAAGCCTCAGTTGCCAGTAAACATGTTGCCTAATAGCGCATACAGAAAATAGGTAAGACGAGAAGAAGAGATGATGACTTCTGGTCTCGCCCTTATGATTTTATTTGTGCTCCCCCAAATAATGCAAGTTCAGTGATTGTTACGTCTGCTATCTAAACAGTTCAGGCCATCCCAGACTACTTTTCATTTAATGACGCGGCACTACCATTCATCTTCTTGTCCCTTGACAATTGTCTCTTATTCAAGAGCTGTGCATACCGAGCTGCATATGAACAGCAGACAGACTGGGAACCTTTGTCCTCACCTTTTCCTCTGACTCCCTCTTTCCCAACACGATGTGAAGTGTCTACCTAAAGGAAACTTTAGTCAAAGAACTGAGTAAGAGAGCCTCTCCAGAGAGGCTCTCTTACTCAGTTCAACCATGACAATAATTAGTCACCTTTCACAAATGGGTCCGAATCAAACCTGGTCACTAACCAGTCTTTTTGACATAGTACCCAATGCTTTAATGGTTCTATGCTTTCTTGTAGCCTTTAAGAATAGGATGTATGATTAGCAAGGGACCACACTCTTTAGAAGAGACACATAAATGGCAGGGACATCTAAAAAAATCACTGACTAGCTGAGAAAAATGTGTTGTAAAAATATTTCATTCATTTTATAGTGCTGGTACCATCCTACAATGAGCTCCACATGCCTATTAAAATAGTTACATTAATTGCTCTACCATCTGTTGCAGGGTTTTCTCTGAGCAGTGTTTTCAGCCACAATGCCCACAGGCTTGCATTGTGCTATGCAACCCAGCTGAACGGACGAGGTGTAGGGAGGACCACCTGGTTGGCTGACCTGTGGCTCCCTGCTGATTGTCACCTCTGGCTGTTAATGTGCGAGCATGCTGTCTGTCGGTGTCTCTCCTCCTGTAGGTATGTCTCCTTTAACAGGCCCTTAGGCTTTTCTCCCAGACCTCCCAGCACAACACACGGCGACCGCTGCCCTCCTCCTCGGGACGAGTTAGGACCGGCGGGTTGTGGTCCCGCAGTTAAGTAGTAGTTTCCTATATCCAAATAGCATCCCAACACATACTTTAAATGCGTAATGATAACAACAATGATAATGTTAATAGTAATAATTAAAAAAGTAATCAATTTGCTCGTAATTAATTAAATTAAATTTTCTATGTGTCCCCTTCAAATATAACGCAGAAACCGTCTGATTTTCCTGACTCTGACTTGAACTAAAGTGCACAAAGGGAGCTTGTACCACTGCCCCACATCATGAGACATCCTGGGCTCATGTTCATCATCACTACAATCAGCATGGTTTCTCTGTTTTTAACAAATATAATTATATTCAGTAAATGGTACATTTCCTGAATGCTTTACTATAAACTACATTCATAATTCCCCCTTTTTAAAAGCAGTTCCCTGGGAACAGGACAGTAGCCTATGTCATCATCACCTTTTCTTGGGTCATCATATTTCTGTCAAATCTTGGTTTCCTGTTATTAGTCCATTTTGCATCATTCATTACATTAACAATCAAATTTCCTTTAACAGTCCTAATCTTTGAATGGGCTGCTTACTCACACACACACATACTATCTCTCTCTCTCTCTCTCTTACACACACGCACACACACACACACACACACATACACACACAAGAGCTGTGATGGGGGCTGGAGGTGGGGGTTGAGGTGGGGACGTGCTCTTGAGTCTTAAGTCATCCAACCAGCCAACCAGCTCCACTTACTGAATAGATGCACGATCACCAAAACGCGAGGGGAGGCGCAACTGGCACAGAGCTGCTGGCTCTCTATATCGAGCAGCTCAGAGGCGCTCTGACACCATTCACTCCGGAGTCCTCCACTGGCAAGGACCTGCACAGACTACAGCAAGACAGGCTCTGGATAGTACAGCACGGACAGCTTTCTCTCTTGTGATTTCCTGAAGGCATCTGCTAGATTGGATTATTTTAATTTAAGAGTCCCTATACGTACTATTACAACACTGCGCGTCTTATTCTTAATATTGTCTTGAAGAAAAAAGGAGCAGCTGTTTCGTATTTGACATCCCATTGTGTGGGACTAAAGTTTGAGAAATTTCTAAAGGTGAAGGACAAGTGCAATGTGCGCCAGGCTTGTTTCTTGGAATTCTCTCACTTGTGCTTGAGGAACTATGCCGAAGGGCAGCACAGTGCGTTTTCAAGAGGAAGCAATCCAATGTGAATTACGAGAATAAACTCCAAGTCGTCTCAACCCTTTTTTATTTTTTGAGGCAAGTGCAGCACCGGGCTTGACTGAACCCGCTGAGCTGCTCTGGCATTCCCGTTTCCCTTCCCGTGGGGATGGTTGTAGATCCTCGGGGGCCAGGAGCGACTCTTGGGCTCCTACACAGCACCAGCTTTTTCGCGTTTGGGCTTTATCTTAAATTAAAGGGAGATGAGAACCGCACTGTACTACTTCCTGCTGTGGACGACGTACCTGCTGGCCACCGCTGAGGTAAAGTTTTCAGAAGCCTAACGCGCAACTAGAGCGGTAGACGGATGGTTTCTTTGGCCTGTGTCGTGTGGGGTTTTACTCTTGTGAGGGTGCAAAGGTCCCTCGGAGCGCACATTTGTCCAAGAGCCACATACCTAACCCCCGCAACTTGATGCACTGGCAAAACCAGAAATAGACTTCTATACAGCACCTATGATTAAGGATGACAGTGTTAACTGCACATTTCAATTACTTAATCTATTGAAATTATTTTTTAGAAATAGCAATAGTTCATCAGGGTCTCAGACTTGAAGAGCTTTCATGAGCCTTTCATGAGCAACCATTCCTTTTGCAACGCTGTTGGGCACATGTCGCAGCTCTTTTGAGCTTTTGTGCCAAATCTGTTTGCAGAGTCAACCGAGCGAACGTTTTGGTTGGCCTGAGCGCGTTCATGGGAACCGCTGTGCGTGATAAAAATAGCCCTGTTCCCGTGAAGGAGCAGGGCTTGCTCACGTTGAGGTGCTCGCTGGAGGACCGCAACAAGTGCAAAGTGTGGCGGGGTGCCACTGGCCGTGCGCAACGGGACGTCCAGACGTCTGGACCCCGATTGAGTGTTGCTCACCATGCCAACGATTAGATTCAATTTGTGTTTTTTAGGCCCAGCTAGTCCGGGATATTATAGGACCTGTTCGGTGTATCTAAATGTTTATAGTCTTGATTAGCCATTCAAAGTGAGGTTTTGAAGTTTTTTGCTTCAAAGACGTGGCAAACTGTCCTTAGGTAGGCATTTCACACGGATGTCCTGTTATCCAATTATTATTATTAGACTCCCCTAAATGAGCATGCATTCATTATCAATGTAGTAAAAAAAGAAAAAGAAAATACTGTTCACTTGTGATCAATGACACACACGCTTCTCGCCAGTCCGACACATCGCTAACCTTCCTCTCATGTTTGATTTTCTTTGCCCCCCCTGCCCCCTGAAGGAAGCGGAGTTTCCCCAGGAGCTGATAGACCGTCTCTCCCACAGTGAAATCCACAGCATCAGCGACCTCCAGCGGCTACTGGAGATTGACTCCGTAGGTAAATTCAGCCTCTTGTTACTCTCATCACAAGGCACGGGGCGTGCGTAGGAATCCGGAGTCCTGAGCGTAGATCTGATGAACCACAGCACGGACCGACTTAGGTCACCTGAAATGTTGGATTGCGTGCGGATCCCTCATCAAATTTTTTTTTTTTGCTATTGTGAAATACTTAGCGGTATGATCAAAGTGAGTCACTGTGCACAAGGCTATCTAAACTCTTACCTAATAGGCCTACTCCTTCTCTAGCAGGCTTTTCTCACTTGTTCAGCTCTGGATGATAAAGCAGTGTTCAGGTGCATTAACAGACCACATGTGACAAGGTGGACTTTCACTGACCAATTCTCGCAGCTGCAGAGGTTACTGCAATGAACCGGCTTTATTGCAAGCAGGCTGCCATATTTGTTGCCTTGTAAATAGTGTAGAAGAGACGGTGGCTTGCAGATCATGAAAGTTTTTTGAGCATCAGGTGGTGCTTTCTGCGTGCTTATGTCTAAGACCTATACTGAGGGACATGGGATCCACTGAAAGAAGCCGTTTAGCATAACACAAACGTCTATTTGCACAGGTTGCCTGTGTATATGAAAATCAGATCTCTCCTGTAAAAATCTACAGATGGTTATAGGCCATTTTAACATTGGCATCAAAACCTCCATGTGATGCAATTCACCTAACTGTTCATAGCTTATTAGACATGCTGAGAACTGGTGTTTCACCTGATTAGTCCTCAGTGTCAGCCCACGACCATCTTTCTGAAGGATGAACACTTAAAGCATGCAACATCCTTGGTGTTTATCATTCATTAATTCACAGTCAAAGCAGCCTGTACTCCCCAAGACGGATCCCTTCACTTCACACTGAGCCCAGAATAGATCCCTGGAGAGCCTCTAGCATGAGAAGAGGTGTTTATGATTGAATTAACATGTCTTTCTTCAAACGGAGTAATGTTTTGCAGGGTAACAGTAGTAGGTTGATTATTGTTACGAGGACGTAAATCTGTCTGAGGGTCAGCTTCCCCGGCCCATTAAAAAACCTTTGACGCCAGCCAGTGGAGTATTTTCAGAGCTTTTTGTTGCAGATGGTTGAGGCGGGGAGTCTACAAATATAGGACCAATTGTTCATGACATATCACCCAGGAAAGGATACAGATTGGTTCAGTTCTGTGCTTTAGTTGAGAACCACTCGGATGGCCCTGCGGACACACCGTTACCGTGTTCCATTTCAGTCACTGCTGCGCCCAGAGACCTGCGTTTTTTTTGTTTTTTTTTGTTGAGGACAGCGTCTTCAGCTCTGAGTGACAGATGAGATGACACCATTGAAGTCTGCAGATGGCTGTCTGGCCCCCGAGGTGCTTCTCTCCTCGTTATTCCTCCTCTCTATCCCCGTCTCCCTCCCGAGGTGGCCCCCTGCCTGCTCGCTCTTATCTCTTTCAGTGAAGGACTTTGACAGAATAGGGAACCTGATTCTTGGCAGGGGGCAGAGGTGGAGGAGGGAGTAACAGGAATCTTGAAGTTGTATTCCTCCCTCATTCAGAGAGGCCACAAGTTGTGCAATCTGCTTTGTCTCTGAAAAGCCGACACTGTTTTCATCTCCGGCACAGTTGCCAGCGCTGCCTCTGAACCTACAGTGTTTCAACAGCAAAAGTTATCAAGCTTCACACCAACAGTGAGGGCTTGTTTGGCACATGACCCGAGCTGATACTTTGTCAACTCCGCCATGTAAGTGTTAAAAATAACAAAACAAGGAAGAGTGGTAGAAAAAGAATGATGGAGTACTCAGAGAAGTCAACAATGTGTTGGCTATTTGTTCAAGGAAAGGGGGGAAGAGAGGAGGAGGAGTAAAGGGAGGGAGTTGAGGCCCTTAGCTAATGGAGGGAGTAATTTACGAATCATGAAAGCCTGATTTATGGCAAGAGTGTCTCCTGTCCTCTTTTCTCTTGTCTCACTGCTGTGGGCATGTTATTACTTCTTAGTCATCTGGAACCAGGAAAAGATCAGACCCCTCAATTCCGCCTGCTTCCACTGTTTCCAAAATTTTCCTCTACTGTCAACCTTTGCAGTTGTCTGTAATCATTCTTCATACTTGACCAAATTCCCACCTGCGGAATCTAAGCTTACTTTTTTATATATTCGATTTGCTTTTTGTAATATATGTGAAAGTCAGAGGGATTCTACTGTAATTACACAAAAAAGAGACATCTATCGTAATGAAGAGCAGACGAAGTAGGAGTTTTTTTTTGTGTATACAGTTTGTCATATCACTATACAGTATTTCAGACACACTGACAACTCAGCCGTTTTATTGACTCTCAGTTTCAGCTGCAGGGAACAAATCCCCTCTGTGAACCTTTAGTGCTGGGTCACTGGCTGCTTGACTGACTGCGGAACATGTTAAAGGATATGTCCTCAAACATTTTGCCTCAAACCTGTCAGACCTGGAAAAAAGGATGAGAAAAAAAGGCAAAAAGCAAGAAAAGCAAGAAAAGAATCCCAGTGGTGGAGTGTGTATAGGTGGAGGGAATCCCTTCAGGTGGCTCTGTTAAAAGCACAATCAGGCTAGATGAGAGGAATGCGTGACACATAGTTCAGCTTTGTTTTGCTCTTGTACTTTAGGTTTTAGCCTTTTAAAAAGGATAATGAGAGGAGGTTGTCTAATTGTGAGTGTGTGTTTATGTTCAGTGTACAAGCACACGATTGTGTTAGCCAGTCGGGGTGGGTATGCAGCACTTACAGACAGGTAGACCCACCCACTTTGCAAACACCCTCAGACACTTTCAGGGCAGTATCCTGCGGACAAGCCTTATCATTTTATTGCTGCTCTGGCAGTTTTCTGAAATCCACCTTCTATTCTGGGTGGGGACCAAAACAAGCACACTTTATCAGATGACCATGACTATGTAAAAGCTGAACTGGCTGTATTGGTCTGTAGCTAGAGGGCTTTAAGGGGCAAGCATTGCAGAATAGTTAAACATGTACTTTCCCAAGCCACTGAATGACTGAAAAGCAAACATTTTCAGTAAATGAGAGACACAAAACCGCTAATTAGGCGTAGGAATGAACACCACCTGTCAAATGACCACTTTTGTCCCCTATGTGTCTATGAAAGCTGGTTGTTTTTGAAAGTCCGTGCTGACTCACCTGTGTCTAGCTCCTTTTTTCCTGTTTAAAGTTCAGCCAAATCGGTCACTGAGGTGGATGCACAAAACTTACAATTACAACGTGGTCCTTGTAAAGCGGTGCCTCCTTCTGGCACTTTCCGTACTTTGGACTGTTTACTTCAGTTTGTGGCATCATCAATAGTGGCTTAGCTCGCACGTAGAAGGGAACTCCGAGCCCTGCAGAAAAATGACAGGAGAAAAGACCGGCCACAAGAAAGCAGCCAGAATTAAAGAATTGAGCTTTTCCTTAGAGTCAGACTTCTGGCAAACTGGCATTGAGGTGGCAGTTCATATGTAGACTGCCAATTAATGAATCAGTTCTTTGTATAAGTGACATTATTAATCGGATGGCCTTCTCTTTCGACGAGGTACGGGAAATGATGTTATTGAGGAGCGCAAGCGCCACAAGCACTACAACCACCACAAGAACTTCTCTCATCACCATGGTCACTACAGTGACCTAAAGAGCTCCCAGCTGCACAGCCGGCGCAAGAGAAGCATCGGTAAGTTGTCTTATGCTCCTAATTGACATTAGATGCGTCACAGTTTGACGTGCGCACTGTCAGAATATCTTGATAATAATTTGTATCTTAAATATCGCTTCAAACATATACGATATCCAAGGGGAGGAAACGGATCACTTTACACTAATGTCAAACAAAGCTAACATTTAGTGGTTTTTATACTGCTTTTAGAGGTTAAAAGGGAGCCCTAATAAGGGCATCTACCCAGTAGTTATGGCAATCACGGAATCATGAGACAAGAGGCTGGGGTGTGAGGTTGATGAGGACGTCTGACACGAAGCCTTTTTTATGGCCCGAGGCTTGTAGATCTAAGGCGCACGCGTCAGGAGGGAGCTATATCCTTGAGCGTGGAAATTCCAGGCATTCAGGTTTCAAGTTGCAGCTCGTCTGCGTTCTCAGTCAGATTTCTTCATAAAAGGCCACGCGGTACGATATCTGATCGAGGTGTAGAGAATAACATGTAATGTGTGATGTGTGTGCTACGGCTGCTCTCCACATCTCTCCCAGCAGCAGGGCTGTGCAGGACCAGGTGGCTGGTCGTATTTCATGTATGTGTGCCGAAGCATAAGATTATGATATAGTATTCAGTTTTGGCTGCTCTCCGCAGAAGCTTTGATATCCTGTGCACGATGGACATAACATCTTTACGACATAATGGTATCTTACTGTACACTGAACGGAGAAAGGCTCAAAGGCCGTTAGTAGATCTCCCATCAGTGAGAAGAAAAGGTATTCTGGCCTAGTTACACTGTGTTAATGCCAGTGAGAACTCTGGAAAAAGCAACTTTGGAGTGTGCCCTTTTTAGAACTTCATATACTCCAAAACTTCTTGGCCGGTGTGAGATCAGCTTTTTGGGGAGCTTGTACTCTTAGCAGTCCGAAAAGATGTTAGGTGTGATCCGGGGTAAGATTAACACATCTCGCATCTAGTGAGTCATCAAATGATGAGGGGTAGAAGTATGCAGGCAGCTGTGAGTGAGGGAAACAGACTGCAGCCGCACATCCGCGCATGTTGTCTGCCGTAGGAAAATGTGTCACCAAGACGCCTTACTCATCTTGTCTTACTTCCAGTTGAAGAGGCAGTCCCGGCGGTGTGCAAGACACGAACCGTGATCTACGAGATCCCCAGGAGTCAGGTGGATCCCACGTCTGCCAACTTCTTGATATGGCCCCCCTGTGTGGAGGTGAAGCGCTGCACAGGCTGCTGCAACACCAGCAACATGCGCTGTCACCCGTCCCGCAAGCATCACCGCACCGTAAAGGTAAGACACATGCCAGCAGGGTAGGTTGTGCTCTAGAGAACCAACGTGTTGGAGACAATCATAATGAATCATAACTGAAAGCGTGCATTTTATTACCATCATACGGAGAACAAGCTCATTCTATTGCCCATGCAAATAAACACTGTCCTTTTACCGGATGGGAAAAACACAAGGCCATTTAGCCCTTACTCCCTCCTTTATTTTAAAGCTCCAACACTCCATCAGCCCTTTTTCTATGAGCTTCTTTGGCCAGTTCCCAAATATTAGCCAGCTAACCTCCGATGCCTTCAATCCTCCTCATCTCCTGACATTTCACCACCCTCCTTCCCCATTACTTTATCACAAAAGTGGCAAGCGTCCCAAGCCACTGTGCCAGGACAGCGGACTTTAAGAAGAGAAGAAGAGGGGCAAATAGGACAGGGGGAGACGCTTGTTGGCACTTAAAGCCCGGACATCTGTTGAAGGATAGTCCCCAAGAGGGATGATCCTGCCAAATGTTAGACAGAGAGGGACAGAAAGGGAAAAATAATCTCATGTGTCTTGAAAATGTCTGAGTGTCACTGGCTGCTGCGTGGCTTCCTCTCTGCTTCCCGTTTGTTTGGCCTTTTGTCTTTTCTGGAAGCGGTCTGCTTTGAGGAGACAAGGCAACAAAGAGAATGGGAGACAAACTGAAGAGGCTTCCACTGTTCTCAGAAGCTCTTTGGCATCGTTGGCTTGAAAACATGTCCCTCTGTTCAGGATCATCAGACATGGTGGCTGGAGCTGAAATGTATTTCTGATGTATTTACACTACGGCCTGTTAGTTGGTGTGTGGCTCTGTTCGGCGGTATGGGAGTTATGTGGTATGCCCAGTAAAAGTAATAGACAACCAGGGGATAAACAGGAAAGTCAGGAACACTTTGTCGCTGTTTCTTTGCCAGTCTGTAACTGCACTTAATTTTTTCTGTAGTCATTGTGATCTTTCCCAGCAATGAACACTGGGAAAGTTTTTTTTTCTTCCTGGTAGTTCTACGCTGGAACCTTAAAGATGCCTCAACAGACCGGAGAAGTAATAACAGGAATGAATATCAATCCTTAGCCCATAGGTTACAGTTATGGAAAATGTCACTAAGCCAGACATTGTCTCTCACCTCCTCCAGTGATAGCATAAAGAAGCAAGGGTTCACCATAAGAGTGCCTCTGTAGGGCACAGGGCATTGCCAACAGGGCACAGGGTTTATGGTCAGAAATGCTGACTCACAGTGCGGTGAGAGAGTCCAGCTCTGATATACAGTGAAGCCCTCTGTGTCCATCTGTCGGCATGCAAGCTCATCCTTCGCTCCATCTGCCAGACACTCGGTGTCTGTTATCCTCAATGGGAGCTCTGTGTGTGATCACAGTGATGGAGAGGGATGGAGAGACGCTGAAGACAGCGAGTGAGACACCATAAAGCTTGATTCAGCTATTCCTGGAATGCCGTAGTCTATGCAACGTTATTTGTGTCCCCCTCATGACATTGAGGACAAATTGGGCACACAAACTTGAGAGGGACCCTCAGGCATGATAGAGAGGTTTTATGGTAACCCCCCGTCCCCTCCATTCAGTTTCAGTTCAGGCACTGGTTAAGTGGTATGAAAGGTGTTGTTTCCCTGGAAAGATCATACATCATCCCTCTGGTCAGGACACATTCACCACACTGTGTGTACGAAACATTGTCTCATGCCATTTTTTTATGTCTATACCCTCCCTCTGAACAGGAGATTAGTTCGTGTCTCCCCCTTAATTTATTAGACAACGAAAAGCAAATGAAAATTGCTTGACGAAGGAAATGGGGAGATACTTTAGAAATGTTCTCCCTTTTCTATTGCTTGTCATTTAATTCATACTAAAAGACTGACAATAATAGTCATTCTTTGCCCATTGTGTGCATTACAGTTTTTCTGCAGACTGGACAAGTGCACACCAACGTGTGCTGTTGTGTGATTCTAAATACCCCTGCTTCCTATGGGGCAGGGCAAATGTAGATGTTTGACCAGTTAAAGAAAAATTGAATTGTTTTAACAATTCACTTTTTTCATTTTTTTTTGCATATATATAACTAATTAAACAGTTGCTTCATGAAAATCCTCTTTATATAAAAAAGCGCTGGGCATTGCGTGCATAAAAATAGAAGCAGAACATGAGAACTAACTTTTTTCACTGTCCTCATGATGTGCCTTAATCTAATAAGTTTGTTATATTACTGTTACAATTCCGTTCAGTTTATCTTATTTAGTTGCATTTGGTAGTGGAGAGCCTTTAATTGGCCTTGAAGCAAATATTTTCCGGAGGTCAGTGAGGGTCATCGTTGCACATCTGTGTAAACCCAAGATGGACGTGTGTGGGTGAGGCTGTGAGGGAGACTGAGCTCTTCATACTATGCTACGTAAACTCCCCGACCGCAGGGCCGGGACGAGGCCGTTTGTGTGAAGCTACGGCGAGGGGGAAGACGGGCCGCAGAGTAATGAAGTGTTGATGGCTTCTGGATCAAAGTGGAGGCTGACAGAGGCCAGGCGGAAATAGCCACAGCGCTGAGTGTGGGGGTCTACACATCTCTCAGCGCCGCCCTGGGCCCCGACCCCGGCCCCCGACACACAAACACACACACGCAGACCATTACCTCAGTGACAGCGGTCACATCCGGGTGCTGGGGGAAGCAGTAGCTGTTCCCCTGCGGTTGTGGGGGACCCTGACTTACAGAGTGTTTCATAAATAAAAGGCGGTGCGATGGTGATACAGTGGGAATGATTTATGATCATCTGAAGGACAGGGTGGGGGGGGGGTTCAGATGGGAATGAGGGGCCTCATTGTTTGAAGTCCCTTGCAGCTGTGAATTATTTTCCCTTTGATTCGCTCAACTCTCCAACGACATGAAGAAAGGTGAAGGAGTTTGTGAGGGTAGCTGTTAGTGCAAGGCGGGGCAGGTTGCAGACCACGGGAGTGTCTTGACTGGCCTGGAAGTTTGAGAGTTTGGCTGCTGCTGCTGCACCGGCTGGAATGCCTCATCTCCAGCAGGAAAAGTAGAAGAATGTTTTAATAATATTTGACTTTATTTCTGTATTTCTTCCCTCTCTCCTCCCCTCGTATCCTTCCTTCCTCCTACACTGACAACCCCCCACCCCCCGCATGCATCCCTTTCGTAAGTCATGGAGTCTGATTGTCTGTATGGTGAACTACTTGTTCAATCCCTCATCATACTAAAACACCCGCTCTCTAATTTCAGCCCTCCATCAAGTGTCTGTCATTTACTGTGTCTTCACTGCTCTCTCTCATTAAAATAGTTTTCGCTTTTTGTCTTTAGAGGGCTTAGATTGGGGTTTTCTTTGAAATCTGGTATTCTGTTAATGCACATGAAGTCTGATTAAAAAGGAATAGATTTCGAGCATTTTAGAGACCTTGCTTACGAATAGGCAGAATGAGGAGAATGTTGCATATTTTGGGGAATGGACTCATATTTGGAGACATGTAACAAAATACGAGGACAGCAGAACGTTAACTTGGTAACCTTTGTCCGTCCATATCCAGTTTCCTGTGGGTCACCTCAAAGTGTTCGACACTTGAACAAAGAAAATGTATGAAGATGCACATAGCCTCAGATTTCTAGACTTTTTTTTCTGGGAAACTCAGGAGGTCGCCTGACAGATGAATTATGACCCTACCATGCCTCTATTGACCCCTCCATTGTGCAAACACAAACATACACTTTTATTTATTTGTACTTCATTCTGTCACTGTTCCAGTTTGCCATTGCCTGCAGTGTATAGCTACTTCCCTAGCATGTTTTTCTTGGAAACTGGAACAAAACTTTCCCCTCCATCATGCTCTCATCAGTGTTTTGTGCTCAGGGATTCCCCCAATTAGCTCAGCTGGGAAAATTGGCCTCACATGGAGGGCTCTGGTGACACTGGGGACAAACCGGGGGGGGTGTGCTTCCCAGAGCCCTGTGGATCACCCCAGCCCTCTGGATTGGATATCATTCCACAGCCACTCAGGGGACTCTTTCACAGGGCCCTGGCTTTTCAGGGAGTTCAGAGCTGGTTGATTTATTCAAAGAGAGTTTGGGGCCCCTTGTCATAGCATGGGGGTCTCTGTCTGATCTATGTTTTATGTGGGAAGTCACCGACTCTGTGCCAGAATAGAAGTCAGAGTTGAAGAAGAGGCAAAAATTGACAGAAGTATATGTGGAAGTAAAGTAGAAGAGAAGACCTCCACCCTTTCACTTGTAGTATCAACTCTTTCCCATAGCACAAGAAACACGACTAAACGGTAACACAGACATGTATAGTGAAAGACAAATAAGCACATGTAAGTTTGTGAATATCTGTTTGCATGTGTTGTAAACCTGCAGGGAGTGTTTTTAACCCTGCTGTGTTGGGGGCGAGAAGACAAGCGTTTTTGTTGGGCTCCACCTCAAGGGAGCCCACAGCTTCATCCTTCTAACAATAGCTGTTTATTTGCTTTGAGGAGTTTGTGTGTGTTTGTGTGTGTGTTAGTCATTAGGTTCAGCGTCGGTACTAAGAGTCTTTCTGCTTCCCGCTGGCATCGTCTTAACCCCTCCTCGCCGCAGACATTCCCGTAACCAACGGCAGCAGAGCCGGCTGCAGAGGCAGCCGTGTCTCTCTTTGTCTTCCTCATTCTCTTACTGTTTTAGTTAGGTAATGGGATTAAATATTGGCAGCGGATTTGTGGGGAACGCGTGTCATTCAGTGATGCTGGGTGTGTTTTCAGTTGACAGCAGCAAACCTTTGATAACGTCTCTGTCGATCCTGTCCGTTTTAGTTTGATCCATTTCCCCACTGGGTAACCCGCAACCTGAATGTTAATAGGTAACACATGAATGTCATCCACTCCAAGTCATAATCATGGTTAGTCCGTGCTCGGCCTCCTTACAGGGCCCCTCTATTTACATACACACAAATACACCCTTGTGTTCCCTAATGAGAGTGATGGTTCACCTTCCTACCTTCTCCTTTGCTCTGGCCTTTCACCCGCTCTACTTCTCTTTCAGGGCTCTGTAACAGCAAACACACCACCAACAACCTAGACACCATTGTCCTCTGTTTGCTTACCACATACCTCTCTTGCTGACTTGTCCTCTTTTCACTCCCTTTCTTCTTTTGCTTATACCATGGATTGAAACTGTTGCAAAGGAGTGGCTGATAGACCTGCAGGTTCCTCACTTCCACACTTGCAGCTGCATCAAATGCCCTCCAGCCGCTGTTGCAGCACTGACACGGAGCAGTTCTCCCTGTGTGAATGTCAACATTATATTGTGTTTTAACACACACGTTTTGGTGTGTTCCTTTGTTTGCATGACTAGCTCACCGCTGGGAGCCAGACTTGGCATTATGCCTTCATGGTGTAGAGGAAGAGAGACCTCATTGCTTTTTTTTCCCTTTGTGTGCTTGCGTTAGATTCATGCCAACTTTAAAAACTGAGATGTTCATAACACCGGAGAGTGCTAGGAGCTAGTCAGTCAATATCCTTTCTCGTGCTGTTACTAGGATAGATGAAGCATGGGATATTGTCTCCTTGTGGCTCCAGGCCTCTATGTGTTGGAGTGGGACATGTGCTTGACTCTAATATTAGAGAGGCAAAAGCATGTGGCAACCTCCCCTCAGTTACACAACAACATCATCATAACTTTAATGCAGGTTTTTTCAGTTCAGCTTTCATCTATGCTTCAATTTACATGGTGTATTATTGATGAAGGTCTACTGCATTTATAGCCATCAGAGAAGTGGTCTTCATTGTCTGCTGGATAGGAAATAGCCCTTAACTCAGAGTGTGTATCCTGCACCTTGTGCTTGTTGCCTGGGAAATGTTGCCATCTGTTGTTTTAATTCTAAAACAAAATACCAAATTATCATACACATGCACATGCTTGACAAGTCCTCCCCTAACCAGTGAAGATACACGATTTAGAAGCAACATGTTGCAACATGGTGAATTGGTTTAGGTGTGTGTCTGTGGCTATAGAAGTTATAGGCTTGGAGCTGGGAAAGGAGCTTCTTTTCTCCTGCTGGAGAATTTTTTTCTCTCCCCTTAACCCCTAATTTAGACAAGGCCATATACTCCATTCAGCAATGACTGGGTTTCTGTATGCATCATTGATCGCAGAGTTATTTCTCCTAATTTTTGCAAATGAGCAGAGTTTGTGTATTCGTTTGATGTTGGTGTTGTAGATTACAGCAAACCTTCTCTCTTTTTGTCTTTTCAGGTTGCCAAAGTGGAATACGTAAGAAGAAGACCCAAGCTTAAAGAGGTCTTTGTGCGGTTAGAAGACCACCTGGAGTGTGTCTGCACCTCACAGCATCACGTAGTAGAGCATCCGGATGCAGAACCAGGTAAATATGACGCTTAAGATTTGTTGAGCATCTTCCAAAAATTATTTTCTAGCAGAAAGCCTCGCTCAATTTGTGGCTGAATACCACCCTCATCGCTATGTTCCCACACACTGCTTCTTTTCTCGTGTATCTCGTGGTCTTTCTCCTTGCCTGGCTCCTTGTTTTGCACTGGATGGCCTTTTACCACCATTGTTGCTACATATATATGTACACCCTAGAGTTGGCCTGCTATTGTAAAACCGCTAAGCTTGTGTGTCTGTGCCTTGCTTATGCTTTAAACAAGAATGTGTGTGCAAACTTATGTGTTAAACAAGGGCGTTCAAAGGCTGCTTGGCATGACACCAGGTAAATCCACCAGAGCCTTGGTCTGAAGTCTTTGTCTGGCTGGGAGTAGATAAGCATTGTAATGTGTGCTGATAAGGCATCTGAAGAATTTATACTCAGTTATATCTTTGCACTCTCTGCTTCTGTCCCAAGGCTGTTGTGCCCCTCTGTGTATCATAAACCCTGCTTCTTGCTTTTGACCCCTCTTCCTATCCACCCCCCCTGACTCTGTGTTTTCAGGCCACCGTAGGGCTAAAGGTAAAAAAAGGAAACCTAAAACGCTAAGGCCCCGCAAGGACTTATTGGTGACATAGAAAATGTTGCTTTCATTACCCAAAATCCACTGGATGGCTTTTAAGGGAACAGGTAGGAGTCGAGCACTGAAGCCATCTCCCACCTTTTGGTGCTGCACTGGCTTGATCAGGGTGTAGAGAGAGCCTGCCAATCACTGTCACCAATCACAGCACAGCCAATCAGTTTGTGAAGACAAATGGCTAATGAGTATTATGCTCTACGCCCCATTGTTGCATGTTGAATTTGTGGCCTGCTGAGCATGCTCACTTTTTGAATTTGCTTTGTTTCAAATCTTTGTGCTTGTGTGCACTTTTTTGGTCTGTTTCACTTCTTTAAAGGCACCCTTCTCTCTTTGTTTGCTTTTGCCCTCCGTGATGTTTTCATCTTTCATCGCTTTTCTAAAATAAAACATAATATTCTTTGTTTCTTTGTCTCTGTATTTTGTGCACAAGAAAAAAAAAACACATTCACAGAAATGTATGTAGCTGCATAATTGTGCCCCCGGTCATGGTATTAAAAATCTAAAAGGACATGATTCAGATAACTCAAATCAGTCTGTGTGTGAGTTGTGTGAGTTTGTTTCAAAATGCTTGAATTAACTAACTAAATTGGGATTGAATTCAAAGTCAGCTTAGGTTTTTTTTTCATGGAGAAATGCTTGTTTTTGTTTACAAAGCAATCATACTAATCTGAGCTCTGTCTCTCTGTCCCACAGTGGATGTGAGGTGAGACCAGTCAGAACAAGGCATTTCAGCATGGGAGACGCCTAAAACAGAGGATGCTGCCAAAAGGACACCTGCTCTGTCCTCTCCCTCACTGCCATGCAACCTTTGTTTAAGAGAACTTCACTTTTCTGTCAAGTCAAGAGACTGAAAAAGACAGCAGATTAAAAAAAAAACATAAGTAACATGCCAAAGGTGCTGTAAAATCAATAACCAGTGACAATGACTGTCTCTGTGGTATGATACATACCCAAGCAACCGAACTGTGTCACTGACTGAGAAGAAAAAAGCAGATGCCATGGAGCTGGGGCAAAGCAGAAAGAGGCCATTGGGAGAGGATGAAAGGGATTGTTGCTGAACATTTTGACAGACTCTGTTCGAAAAAACACACAACAGAAACGACTTTTAAAGAGTTGGTACATGCTTTCATGGAAACCCAGCGCCCCGACTCAACAAGTCAACTGCCATGCCCCCTCTAAATCCATCTTTCATACAAAGGACAAAAGTAAGAAAGTTATCAAAATGATAATGCAAAGAAAAAAGTAAAAGACAATTGGAGAGTGTTTAAATTCCCAGACTCTCTATGGAGTATCAAACGCTTTGAGTTATAGGATGTTTGCTCTGATTAAAGAGTAAATCATCACAGAGACTCCTACATGTCAGTGACTTTGCCCATCTGCTATGTACAGGAAGATGCACCGCTACTTACAAGCTATTTATATGTGTGGACGTTTGCTTTTGTCTCTTTCAATACTAAGGAAAGGACAAAAAAGTATGTTCTTATGATTTTGCAGACATGCAAGTGTTCTGTGTGGTCTGGTTCTTTGTATTCATCAGTATCGCATTCTCAGTGTCATTTTTTTAAAAAGTTGTCTTTCTTGTCAACCATGTTTCGTATTATATTGCAGTATATCTGATTGATGTCAAGTCTTGCATATGGTTTGGATATATGTGTGCAAGGAGGTGATGTGAGAGTCAGTACAGGAAGATGCTTTATTTTTGTTATGAAATATATTATGCATACTTGTATCCATGCAGGAATCATGATTTTTTTTATTTTGTTGTCGTTAATTCCTGTTTTTAATCTATTAGGGAACAAATGCAAAACATGAGCAACTATAGGAACAGACAAAGAATAATTGCTGCATGCTTATGCCTGTTTACATGGGAGCTGTGACAAGGAAAGAGGAAAGAAAGAAGGAATCAGCTCGTGCAGGGAAACGCTATAGTTTGTGGTTAAATATTGTGGCTTCGGTACAGTCTTGATAAGCCTTTTTGGACAAGGTGACATTTCGAACAAACACTCATATATCAGTGACTACACTGCGAACACGTCACCACCCCACAACACGAGAGCAACTGCAGTTGCATTTATACCTAAATAACACATTTATATGGGCTGTTATGTCTTCATTATACAGGAAAAATAAACACTGCACTTCAAAAACTTTTTTAAATCCAAAACTTGCCTTTGCAAATCCAAATGTTTGTTTGCAAATTCAAAAGACTTGCAGTTTTGTTTTACAGCCAAAACATTTAGTCCCTGATATTAAACGTTTTTCTAGCCAATTGGATGGATTGCCACAGTAAAGGAAAACATCAGCAAGTTTTATTTCTGTAAAGCTAAATATTGTGGGGAAGTCTTGGGACAAACATCCCTGTATTGGCCAGTGTCGATCAGACTGAGGAAAATCTACATGAACCAGTTCAAACGTAAAATTCTCCCATAAAGCCAAGACGGAATTGACCAAAATATGTTGATTCTGCTCTGTTATCTCCATACAAACTCTGGCTGTTGCCAATCTCATATTGTTCGGGCTATACAAGAATCAACTCCAAATGAAGCAGAACGTCACAAATTTATTTAACTTGCAATGGAACACATTTTGAGTGCAGTGCATGGTTTTGGATCTGGAATTCTTTGATCTCACGAATCTCCCCTGTTTTCATTACCAAGCCATATCATACAGAAAAAAAAGACTTTGTTCGTGCTCATGAGCCTTCTCTCTTTTAGAGGAGGCTATTTTTCACCCATATCTCTTGCACTGATAAGGAAGATGCCTGCCCAGTCTACTTCACAAACATGTATGTTCTGCCTGCAAATAGCAAAGTCCACCTTGAAGATTGAATGAGTGAGCAAAGCAAATCGACAACTGCATGAATGGGCTCCTTGTTTAGTCAGGCGGGCTTTACTCCCCTGTTGACAGGAGAACAAATCACTCCACCCTGTGGAGGGACTCACGCTTTATGCAGCCACATACAATCAGCACAGATGATGATGAGAGCGCCGAGGTGGTCTGAAAACATTACAGTGATGACCTTAACCTCGCACCCCAGTGGAACAAACAACTACTTCCTTACCAGTTCCTTAAACAGTGATGAATGTGCAAGCAGGGGCGGCCCAGTGTGAAAACACCAGGCGGCTTCCACTCCGTGTTAAAATAAGGAAGTTTGACTGGGGTTATTGTTACAGACCAAGGAGAAAGAATGAGTCACTGTGCAATGTGAAGTGGTGAAACTGGTGAAAGTCAAGTGAGAAAAGTTGAATTGAAGCAAGAGTGCGTCAGAGTCTGTTTATTTGTGGGCATAACATCACATAGCCATCTGAAGAAACTTATATATCAGTTCTCAGTGAATCAGGGACAATGCTGAGAACCAGCTGAGTACAATACAACACAATGCCATTATCCTATCAGTTGGTTTTTATTAGTTCTTCAAGCTTCTTTGGGATAAAGACAGAAATAATCATAATTTATATATTTATGTTTTAACAATAAATGTATAACATTTCTCAGGATATTGAGTCCCATAAATTGTGCCTTGTGTCTCCACAATAAGATTTGAGGATGAATATCAATGACTGAGAGGTTGAACAAGTCCCCCCCCCACACACACAAAGCCCAGATAGCCAAAGGTTAAAGTAAAATGTTAATGTGAGACTGGAATTAAGTGAATGAGTAGCACAATAACACGGATCAAAAGCAAAGGCCAGTGAAAAAAAAAACCCCAACAGGTTCAGGGACTGCAACACAAAACAATCTGATCATGTACGAGCTTTGCTAAGTTTTGGTGTGTGCAAAACCTAACTGATGTAAGGACTTTCAGGACGTAAATGAGTGGATTTGACATGTGCTGGTGCTGCTCCTGCTGGTAAAACAGAAGCTGGATGTGAGGGTGGTGTTGTATGCAGGAAATGTGAGCTTTTTCAGGCTTGCAGGCAGAGCAGTACATGGGCTTTTTTCCAGGATCCAGCAGCAGCAGACCGTAGGTCCTGGGGGCTTTATTACTTCTCTTCCAGCAGCTAACCCTAATCCCAGGGCTAAGCGACATGAAAGTCCCTCTCCTATGCACTTCCCAGCCATACACCCAGCTTATTACCTCAGTAGGGAGCCAGATAAAGAAAGGCCAAACATGAAAGAGAGAAAGGATCACAGGGACAGCAATTTAGCTCGCCAGTAGAACATCGGATAAACTCAATAAAGTAAAGATAAAAGGAAAGACAGGGGCTTGATTGATTTTATTGTTTCTATATGACATCCACAACTTTACTCATAAAGATGTGTCGAGGGCTAAAGTGGGGATTTAGAAATGCGTGCGTATAGAAAGGAAAGCAATATGTCATAGTGGGGAAAAGAGGGAAGGGGGAATGGGAATACCCTGAGGAGTGAGAGTGGAACGGGATGGGGACAGGGGGAAAAATGAGGAAAAAAGGGAATGGAGTGAACTCAGGATGTGGGTAATCGGCACCACAGCAAGAAAGGCCAGACAGGTCAGCCCTTAAGTGGACGTACTTTTCTAAACAATGCTAGGGGGGCCTGAGGGGGCAGGTAAGGTGCGAAGAGGACTGCTGAATGGGCTTTATGTTTATGAGTGTGTGTGTGTGTGAAAGCAGGCTGATGTGTGTGACAGTGAGTGCAGATGAACAATGCAAAGAAGGTGTCCCGGTGTGAAACACGGACGGCTGGAATTTGGGGCTTTTTCAAAGAAAAACACGCAATTTTACTTCCCATAAAGCCTGAGGATCAGAGTTCAGGGTTCACAGGTCACTGCCGGGATGTTGCCAGTGGAGAAGTGTGAGCTGGAGTCGCAGCCTTTAATAATATCCTCCTTCCATATTTAGATTAATTTTACGTCTTCACGAATTAAATACATTTAATGGATTTGATCACTTAAACTCAGTTGACTCAGAGCAATAATTATTATTAGTTAAGCCAGTTATTTATTTAACAACCTTCTCAGAAAAAGCCTTGACTGTCCAGAATACAGTTTTTTTTTAAACATTATTCTTCCCTCCCCCTCTTCCGCTCCTCTTTTTCCCTCCATGTCACCCTGTTATGATTCTCCCCTCTCCCCCAACCTGTGGCCTCTGGGTTTTGAGGAAAGGCAGAGGTGGCCTTTGAAGATGGCGGCAGCCAAGTTTGTCCGGGGCCACAGCCATGAATGCATGTCTTTGTTGTACACCGTTCTCTCACGTCTTCATATCCTCCCCCAGTCTCACTCCTTATCCTCCCTCTGCCCCCCACAAACTCTTACTGACACACACATGGCCTCGCCGGGGCCCCCTTCGCACAAATGACCCTGCTAATTATGTATTTAAGGTATTTGGCTCTTGTGAAAACAGCTTTGGGTTAGCGGTAGAAGGAGGTGGGGGCGGTTTGAGAGAGGAAGGTGTGCGGGGCAGTGGTGTGGTAGATGGTCTCATGGCTATCATTACTGCCCCGTGTTGAATGTAAACACTGGATTAGGGCAGCATTGACTGATTCAGAAGAGGAACCGCGGAGGTGATGGTGATTGCTTGCACTTTTGAGTTCGGGTCTCTGGTTTCATCCATGACTGGCAGTCCCACAGAAACCTTTATCTTGTGCAACCGCATCTTACCTCACATAGCCCACAAAGGAACCTGCTAATCCGCTCTGGCTCCATGATGTTTTTAGACACATGTAATCTTTTCAGGGTCAGTCAGTGGCAAATCACACTGAACGAGGTACAGTTTGGAGAGAGTGTTGATGTTTAGTGTGGCATTATGAGCTGCTTTACCTGCATGGCGAGACATGAATAAATCGAGAACTCAAACAGTGGACAATACCTGTTTTAACTTTTGTTGCCTGCCTTGTTTTCTGCAGTCCCATCACTTGTCACTTTTTGAAGCCATAGCAATAGATGATAACATATACATCAGCAAAAGAGCTCTCTGAAACCAGATCCTGTCACTTTGGTTCCCCAAGAGGGGATGGGGGATAACTGATTTTTCTGATAAACTGGAGATGGACAATAGCCCACCGGGTCCCTCAGAGGGAAGTTACTGACACTGGACCCTTCTTACATTGTACCCAGTTTTGAATCCGGCAAAAGACGACAGCTCAATGACAGATCTCCCTTTTTTTAATTAGGGACAAACCGAGAAAAACAGCCTTAATCCATTCAGCACACATTGTTTACTGGTCAATGATAGAATACATTTCTTCTTCTTCATCATATCTATCTGTATTTTTCATCACATTCCATGAGGATTTCCAGGTCGAAAGAATGCTTGGATATTCTCTCCAACTGAACCATGAGCACACTACTGAGCCTGGCATGGCCTGTGTTGGAACTTAATAAACGGAGAAGTAGGGAGTGAACGAAGGCGTGGCACAGGAACTACTGAGAGTGCAGAGGTCTCTGGAGAGTGATAAGTCAGTTTCCAATAGGGGAGGAAGCTGTATTTGTGCTGTAATTGCAAAGGGAGAAAAGCATCTACTGTATGGGTGTTTTGGAGGGAGGTCGAGAGTGTGAGCATGTATGTTTTCCGATGGGAGCACAGCAAGAGAAGCCAGTTTTCCTTTGCACATCAAATAAATCAAGGCTACGATTAGAAAGAAGGAATGATATTTGGTTTGTGGAAAGAGAAGAAGAAATCTTGGAATGTGTCATTGCTTTTGAGGAATGAGAGCTCCTTTGTGTGTATGAGTGTGAGTGCACTTTCATACAAGTGTGTGCAGTTACATGTGTGAGGTCGGGAGTAGCCAGGAAGCCGACATTCTTTGGCCAACAGTATTATTAACTGTGGTGTAATCATTATCAGTTTTTACTTTGATCTAGTCACCACCAGAGGAGTAATGGAGTCTGGTGAGTTAAACCCCTTCTCAACAATGCATGTTTTTATCGGAATGGTGATGTTCTTGATGTGTTTGACTTGATCATTTTCATCACATAGCAAATTGGTCAGCAGGGGGGCACATTTTCAAGTATATGTACACACAAAATGCGAGATTTCCCTTATCTTCAAAGGAAAATCTTGTCAGTAGGCTTGTTAGATACACACACTCAAAGAGTTGTGTTGACGGAAAGGAGAATAAATGTCATGAGCGACATTAATCTCGGAGTGTGTGTTCATGCAGTTCACATTCAACTTGTGGGAAAGACAGAGGTTGCGGTGGCCCTCCCACCTGTCCGCTGAGGGTATGATGAGAGCATCACCACAGACCTCACACTGTTCACTGCAGCTGACAGGTGGCCGGTGCACCTGGAGCTAAAGTGTGGATGAACACATACATATCTGCCTGAAAAAAAGGGATAATAATGCACCTCTGTGGCACCTTTTGTTAAACTGATGATGCAGACATTTTCTTGGCAGATATTTTGACTTTCAATGCAGATGAGGCTTGATTAAAGCTCTTTCCTCCTTTAATGTGAGAGTAAGCCAAATCAGAGAGCCATATTTTTAGCCAGCTGAAATATTAAAGTTTAGTACTCACTTGGTTTTTTGCCTTTTAATCATCACAACCTCCCGTCTTCCAAAGTATATGTCTCATTAACTGCTGAAGATCCGCGCTATTCAGCAGCTCATTTCTGACGTTGTCTGTTGGTTTGTTTTTTTAAAAACTCTTTCTTCTCTCTAAAGCAGCAACAAAGAACAAAGTACTGCTGGCTGGTTGCAATTTTAAAGCAATGAGATGTGGTTACGCAAAACTGCAGAGTAACCATTAGTGATGTCACAAGTTACGATTACTGCAGCAACCATATCCCACAAAGACCTGCAAATGTTATGTTACAGGAGGACAAAAAAGATTTAAATGACTTATGGATGACAGATTACATTTAACCAAAATGATGTGAACACATTTTGATACTTGTAATATATAAAGTAAAAAAATATTATAAACATTTGCATGCATAAAAGTTAATTGCAATTAATTGTTTCAGATGTTCGGTTTCAATTGGAAATGAAGGGTAACACACTATTTATTCACCCATTCTTTAAAGGTTTGAGGTATATCTTTTGTTCTCTTGCAAGCCAATTCAGACTCTCTTGTAATGGAGCCATACCATTGTAAAAACAACAGAGTGAGGCATTTTCATGGTTTAGGAGACTTAAACAGTACCGGATGGCAGCAGTTATTGCTTAGGAGTATGTCTTCATCTATGTGCCAGTCAACCAAAGCATTGGTCCCAGTACACATTTGTACTCAGTGGAAGCAGAAGACAAGAAGAGGAGAAATTAATTTGGATCCATCTGAACATTTGTTGGTTCACACCAGTAAACTGGAGAAAGCAGGTGTAGAAAACGGATGTATGGGTGAATGAACCTCTCTGATAACATCTTTTTAATTGAAAAGCATCCTAGAGCATTCAGTTAAAAAACGCTCGTAATTCTGTGAAGTTATCTTCTGAAGAACCCCCCCCACACACACACACACGATCATCTTTGATGCTGAATGAGGGAGACTGAAAGAGTGAGTGGAAGTTATCTTGACAGAGTGGCACTGAGGGCAGGTCATCACTGTGGGGCACGAGGGCTTGAATGAAGAAGGGGATGGTGGAGGGAAACCTGCGGGATCCAGGACCGCGTGTTCACATTTGGGCCAATCACACTTCACAGCACCCCATTTGTTCTCTAATTCATGGCTTGCAAGGGACCAAATCTCTTTGTTTCTCTGCACACCCTTTAATCTATGACATCTTTCTTATCTTTCTTTTATGAAACATAAGGGTTTCTCTATATGCTGAAGTCATTTGATCCTTGAATTGTTGCGGTTTATCTGCAATTTCTACCCACGCTCTCATCCTCCTTCAAACTTTGATGAAAGAAAATGTCTGCTTTGCCTTGTAAATGAGTTGGTCTATTTGCATCTATACAGTATTTAGCTATTTTTCATTGCTCAGTTCAGATGATGTCATAACAGATTGCGGAGTCAAGAGCAGATGGACACACACATGCCCAGTTCCCCACCAGAACTCCCCACAGCTCTCTATGCAGCGGTTTTTAGTCTGACCTGCATATCCCTGAGATGACTTTCACCCCAGCTAATAACAGCAACAGCGTAAGTACTACCAGCACTGCTGGAAGTATCCTGGCAGAGTTATAGGCACAGGATGAGAAACAGGCCCAGCAGTGGTTTGGGAACTCAGTGAACTGCATGCCACTTTGGCAACACCATTTAAGTGTTTAATTCAAGTTCAACCCCCCCCCCCCCCCCTCAAACGAAATTCTCTGTCTTTCCCATCTCCCTTTAATTTGCTTTTCCATGAGCTAAGCAGCATGTGAACACCTGTTATTCTAGATGACATATGCATTGTTGTGCAGAGTTAGAGGTGTAAATCATTGTGAGCCACTGTGCAGGCACTTGTACACATAAGCTTGAATATAAATGACTGACATCTCTGACTGGCTAGCAGGAAAAGGAGAGCAAAAAGAGCATGTGCTCAGTGCCCAGGAATTCCTCTTTCACTCCCCCTTTCTTATTTAAGCTCTAGCAACAGTGGACATGTTTACTCTGAGTCGTCTTTGCTTTACACCCCACCGTAGTGTGTTGCCATCGGGCAGGTTTAATACATCTGTGCAGCCATTTTGATTAAATGCTGCATAATCATATTAGCAATTTGCCTGAAGAACAGTTTAGAGAGAAGGCTGGAATTATCTCACAACTCACAACTGAAACTCAAAGTTTGTGAGAAAATTTGTAACCTGATTACAGTTCAAGTTGAAAATGATTGTTTTATGATGCTTTCCGATTCAGCATCAGGGAGATAATTTTGAATCAAATTCAAGGCAGACCTTTTAGATGTTGACGGTTTTGGAGGTTGACAACATGGACAATAGCATTTCTACAGTTTCTTTCCAAATGTACGCACACACAAAACTCCTATTTGTATGACAACAAATGACTCCAAAACTGTCCTGTTACAGATCAAGAGAGTCGTTCAGACTCTTATGTAATTTTCCACATGCATGTGCCTCGCACTAAATTGCTAGAAGTGTGGACATTTATGACTCATGTAGGTAAGTGAAGAGGGAAAGCAAATTTAAACTTAAAAAGATTCAGAGTAGAGGAGTGGACAAATCATCTTAAGTATAAAATCAGGGAAACACTATGTGGTTTCTGGTGCCAACATTTCAGTGAAGTGAGAAGTGACAGCTTCTCTTGTAAGATTTCAGACTAGTTCTTGAGAATCAAGAAGCAGGAGGAGTGATTTCCTATCTTCTCAAAAACTATTTCCCAATGTGGCTATGGCTCTTTAGTCAGCATGACCTGGCATACATTTCTGTTCTGACATCCAAAGAGCAAAACCTCTATCACAAAAATTCATGATGAATTTGCCCGAAAAAATGTGCTGAAATTGATTTAAAAATCAAAGCAAATGTGAGTGGAAAGCAGAATATCTAGCTATGCTTTGATTTTTGATGGGTCTGACAGGACTATGTACAAATATCTACTAGATAGAGCTCTGTTTGCAGCCAAAGTTTTCACTCTTGTATACAATAGACGAATGCATGGAGAGATTTTTCCCTCTGCGTGCCTCTAGATAGGATGAAAGCTTATGGCACTTCCACATTGGCTTAAATATTAGAAATAAGGCTAATCTAGACAGTGGAGCTGTCACCCTGTTAACCAAGTAAAACAGTCTAAGCTTTCTGTTTTTCGTTGGTACTGGACCTAATTAAAATACAAAAAACAAATAAGAATCTCAAATCTCCATAAACCATCTTTGCATTTTGTACTACAGAATCAAACCTGGATGGAAGTTTTATTTTGTGATAGCAGGAATAAGTTTGACTGTGGTCAGTGAAATGCTTTTGGGTTGTGTGAGACTGCTGATAATGCCATTGAGTTTTTTTTCCCTTCTCTCCTAATCTAATCATTCCAGAATCTTTTATTACCAAGCCTCTAATGAGATCTCCCTCTGCCACAAGTAAAATCAGTGGCTTAGTTTCTGTTCCCAGCTCTAACTGTTCAGTGCCCCATTAAAAACAGAATGTGCTGTTGCTCGCCTGACTCTTGAATCCTATTAAAAACACCCCACACAAGTGAACCAGTCGTTAGCAAGTGAATCGGCTGCAGTAATTAACTCCCTCTCCCACTGCCAGCCGCAGTGTTTGTCATTCTCCTCGGAAAGCCCTTTGGGCCCTAAAGTGGTGAGACACAAGTTCCTCACTGATGTAATGTTTTGGTTTACCTGAGGTCCTGCGGGCAGGAAGTGAGAAAGAGAATTTAAATCACGAGTGATGGGAAAACAGGAAATTAGTGTAAAACATACAGATGACTGTGTTGATACCTAAAAACCGTTAATTGAACAAGAAACCTCATAAAATAAATTTTTTATTTAACAAATACCAGTTCCTAAGTCAGTATTCGCATGGAAAACTGTTAACGTTTGTATTAAATATTTTTTCTCATGAAGAGATTCAAGTGTCTTTCCAAAGACCGCCACAAATGTCCAAAATGCTTGATTTAGGCCTCACTCCTTAAGTTCGGCACTTTTAATGGTGCTGTAACTAAATAATTCTCCCTCTTAAGGCTCTACTTTTCCTTTCCCCACAACTCCTATCAAAGAGCTGGCCTGATTCTGTCGATGCTGTCAGTGCTTCAAAGGCCGTGTTTCAGAGTGGGGCTCCATGACGTCCAGGGGCAGCGTTTCAAATCACCTCTGGTGCAGTAGATATAAAGATAGCATTCATCTATTGACTGCTTTATGTTCCCACTGTGGCACAGATAACTACCTTACTGTCCCAGGACAACAGGGCCTGTGTAGACCTTTGTTGCTCTTATGCCAGTGGCACAAGTGTGCATTTCAGCTCTTAGTTCATCCGAGACATTGAATGCTGGAAGGCTCGTGTGTATATGAGAGTAAGTGAGGACAATGATAGTATGTTTTCACAGCTGAAACCAATACTTCAATGAGAAAAGGTTTGCGTTTGATAGTTTGACGATATTTAAGGCTTGAGACACTACTCTTGGATGAGATCAGAACAATGGCTTCTGTATTTGAATGCTTGGCACTGGGCGTCGCAATGTAATGATGAGAGAAAAGAGGAGAGCAGGATTGGATAGAGGTTATATATGTAAGAAAAGGTGAATGCATAATTGCAGTGAAAGTATGAAACCATTTCAAATCAGTTACCCAAAATTTTCCTTATGCAGCATGAAGACTCCTTAAATGAAAACAATGTATACACGACTATCTAATGACCAACCATGGACTATGGCAATGCTGAGTAACACATGCATTACAAACCATTTTATTATCCTGAGCTGGTGCAGGATTTTGCTCTGGGTTTTGGGTGCACAAAGGGGCAGGAAAGAGGACAGCAAGCGAAGAGCTATTGGCTGAGTTGCTGGAGGAAAGAAATAGTCAAGCAAACAACAGGCATGCCCACATTATTCTTTTATCCCCTTTGCCCTCTCTTTAAGTTGATCTCCACCCTGTGATAACACAGAAAGATGTGAAATCATATCCCTGAACTACTGGCAGCAGTGGCAACATTGTGTTCTTTCCTCCTATCTTCTACCTCCTTTCATCTCTTGTTCCCACAGTGAGGACAAATGGTCTCATCAGGCTCTGGTGCAGCATGAGCATTATGGGTACCGGGCCAAAGTATGGGTGGCATGTTCTCTCTGAGCAGCTGCTGCGGTTCTTGCATCAAGGTGGCATTGTGTGTTTTAATATGTGGAGAAGTCATATCTGGTTAACCTCAGAGTCTTTGGAGGATGGGATTGTTACACTGATTATGTCACGCTAGATGCTTAAAAACAAACCCATAAAAAAACGTGTCATGTCCGACGTGTGCCCCATGTTCTATTACATACATTTGATCCTGATTAAAACTATCCATCCTTTTTCTAAAGTGCTTCCTCCTAACTGGGCCGAGGCGGGGGCTGGACCCTATCCCAGCTGACAGCGGGCGAGAAGTGGGGAAAGGAGGAAAAAGATTTAGAATTTGAGGAGGACAAAGTCAAAAGGTTTAGGGCAGAAACAAACAGAGTCATAATGTTGTTGAAAACCCTTCTGGGTTGCAGGTTGCTGCACAAATGAACATTGACCAGCAGAAACACCAAGTCTGACAATTACATTTTCCTGATTGTATTTATTCAGAGGTATTCCTTTTTAAGATTATTTTTGTAGACGTTCCAGATTAAGAGACGGCTTCTGGAAATCACCTTGGATGACTAAACTGACAACAAAGATATCAGATAGGTTACTGTTTGGTATTTTGGCCTCGTGTGTGGCATTCGCTGCCTTTGTGATAGCGTACCAATTCTGTGACAAGCCAGAAAGTTCAAATTTGTGTAGCAGTAAAAATTCTGACTCTACCAGCACAGCCATAACTTCTCACTGTTTCTGCCCAGTCAGTAGTTTCCCTGCAATCTATCATGATGTAAAAAGCTCAAATTTCTTGGTAAACTTCCTTGTTCTTCGCTGTTTCGCCATTGGAAGAATTACAGGATTCCTCTCCAGTGTCAGCAAAGTGATTAATAAGTTATCACACAGATGGCGCTGCTTTGTGGTCACTGCTCATCCGGCTTTTCACTGTGGTGGCAAAATGACTGCACGTCTTTAGTGCTTTTTCTCAGCTCCCCAGGAGAGTAATGACTTACAGATTTAGTGTTTTATTTGTACAGGTTTAAAATGCTTGAAACGAGAAATTTCAGAAATAAAACAAATCAGGGACTTTTTCTGTCTCAGGCCTGTGATGGGAGGGTGTTGTTCACTCTGTATTTCCCAACAATTTCAGCGTCACCTCATTGACCTTTCACCTCTGACCCCTGTAAAATGGCGGGGTCACTGTGCGACTGACAGCAGCTCCTGTTGCCACAAACAAGGCAGCGTGGCAACTGTGGCCTACACGCCAACGAGCATTCACAAAATCCCTCCACCATGCGTTGCATCCAGGCTACAGACTTCTATCTGTGTTGGGGCATTCTAGAGCTTCTTTTTGATGGTGTGACAAGGGGCTGTTTAAAGCTTTTCAAGCATTTTATTTCATAAGGTAATCAGCTAAGATTTGATTTCTGAGAAGTGCCTTTTTTATGTCCCTCATCTCCATGTGATTGTAACTCAGAATAGCAACCAGTTGCCCCCGTGGTTCTCTGAGGAAACGCAAGGCTGTTAACAGGCTGTTTTAAAGAAGAAGAGAGATGAGAGGCAGGGGGAATAAGAAAAAGATTAAGACATTTTATGAATAGAGCAATATGGAACTAGTGCAGTTTTGTGTCCATATTGTGATGATCTGACTCTTACAGCATTCATATCTCCTCGTACTTCTGTTGTTTCTCCCAAGCCAATTAAATATACACTGTTTCTTTTATACTATCTGAGTTCCCAAAATAACATCTGCTTTGTACTGTTTCTTTCTTTTTCCATCTAGACTTCAGCGTCATTCCTTTTTAGTGACATTACTTCATTGTCAGCTTTGAGCCTCATAGAGCTGCCTTGTTTCCTCTTTTCTCTCTGTCTTGCTTTTGCCATGCTGTTAGCACGTAAACAGATTAATGAGGAGAGACGCAATATAAAACAAGCCTTTGGAAAAATTTCTCTCTGTTCTTTCTGTCCCCCATATTTCCTCCTGCCTTTGGCTGCTCTCCAGCAAAAGATTCTGGGCTTCAGCCAACAGATGCCCTTGAGGAGGACATTCCTGTCTGGCACAATTCCTCTTTTCACGCTATTTATACTCAAATATCTGAGCCCTGTTCTGATCCCAGAACAGCACGCAACCAGAGAAAAAGGAAACTCCTCACTCCCTCTCCTCTATGTAACACTGTGAAACCTCTCTGAAACAATAAAACTCACTGCACATTGTTGCAAAACAGACTATGGAACAAAGTTACCTGATTTTTACAAGGTTCATGTGGAATGTTACCTCCAAAAGTAATGTTTAGATTTGCACTTTAAGTTGAATTGAGGGATGCACCAACATATCAAAAGCTGTATTATGTCTCAGCTCTATAGAAGAAGAAAGAACCATCTGTGAATGAACAATTGATCCTGTGCAAGAAGAGCAGCTGTTCCACAAAAAAAAATCTGTTCAAGGGTTATTTCTATTTAATTCAGAGCTCTGATTTCAGCTGATGTATTTTGTCTTGTTCTAGTTGTTTCCTTGCAGGTTCTACTGGACATTACACACTGACTTGAACATAAATTGTATAAATTCTAGATCTGAGTGCATGTCCGCAACGTCCAATTTGGTTTATACAAACAAATACCAAACCATGAAATGGACCTGAAATATCACTGACACCATATAAATGGATCAAGCAAGTTTGTCAACTCAGCTCAAAAGTAGCCTGTTCATATACACCGAATGTGCATTAGCTCTTGGAAAAGCATAGAGTCAACACACTTGTATATTTGTTTTTTGGTTTCTGAATGCTTACTTTTTAGTCCACACCCCATGAAGATGATCAGTTTAAAAGCAAAGGCTTCCTATGTATAAAATTAACACCTTTAGAGTGCAGAATACCACGATTAATGGTACATATCAACGGGCTCAAACCTAACAAGGAACTATTCTTTAGGAATTTAATACTGTCAATAAAACTAAAGTTATTGCAACAGTTAGATGACTCACTTTTGCAGAATAAGTTAGACTAGAGATATAGATGGTGTGAGAGGAAATCAGCAGGAGCAAGATCTGTTATAAATACAAACACACTCAAACTATATTAGATTTAAAACCTTATTTCTGTGAGACTTAAAACTGGTCAGAAGCAAAAAATGCTGTCTGTGCTCTCTCCAGAAAGATTTTACAGGCTTACGCTCATAACCTGAACCAGGTTATTGTTACATTTCCTGTACAATTAAATGCGTTAAATACACAGAACTTCACAAGCATTCCAGATGTTTATGTTAAGCTTTACCGGCAGTAACTGTTAAGGTGTCCGCAGCCAGATCAGGCTCTTTATGGGAGCTGTTTTGGAATTTGCGCAGCAACAAAGACAATCAGAAAAGTAGAAGAGCATGGCACATCTGACGCGAGGGAACTGTGGCAATGGAATGTGTTAATGTGTATCGGTGTAGTTTTGACCTTTGGTGTCAGGTTATAATTACAAAGCTTTCAGCTGTATATATTTAGATGTTTATTCAGCTGGCTGTCAAACCGTGGGTGCCTGAAAAGTAATGTAAAGCATGAATAAAGAAGATCGTGCAAATGTGATCCAAGTTATCTATCTGAGCTGACAGCTATACTGTGAGCACGATGATGACCCAGACTGAATCCACAGAATCAAGGTTTTGTTTAATCAAGTCTGATCTTAGTCCCTTTCATATACAGTTTTTAAATGGCAAAAAATACATGTTTTATCAAACAATGAACAAAATAGTTACATGTTTCTTATTTTCTTTTTTAAGAAACTCCCTTGATTTATCCATCTATAGGTTCAAAGTGAAGCGGCAGCAACCACAGCTTTGTGTTTGGAGGGGTGCAGTGCCTGTCTCCCCACATATTTCATGGTTCAGAAGGGTTTCATCAATAGGATCTAAATCAGCTGTGAAAAGAAGGGCATGCCATTATTCCATCAGCTTTGAGGCCTTTGCCTGTGAAACAAACAGTCCCTAAATGTAAATGATGGAGTATTGTCCTACATGATTATCATGGCCTTCATGATTGTTACAAGCTTTTTTGGTATGGACTATATCCTGAAAAAGAACGTTACAAAGATATAATTTACAAAGAATAAATACATTTTTATTGTGGCCCATTTTACTCAAGGAGGTAAGGCTGTCCAGTCAATTTACAAGGATCAGGTATAAATGTCTCCCACATCAGACACATGTACACAAACCAAAGATTAATAGGAATCCAAGTTTATATAGTTTTGGGGGTGGAAAATATACACTAAAGCAATAACTGTTCTGAAAGGCATATAGTTGGAGGCATGATACTGTGTAGACGGTAGACTGAGCAGCTAACACTGATTTCTACAAACTCATTTCATTGCGTCTATGGACTCTGAGTAAATCCTGCAAAGCATCTTGGTGCACCTTGCATAATTTACTCATTAGATCATTCTTTTAAGATTTTTTCAAACCAAAGTCAGACCACATCTCCTCATTGAAAATGAATGTGTAAATGTGCCCTTTTGCAATACGCTTCATCTGACCCTGAAACCTTACCAACAATGGCTCCTCTTCTGCGAATAAGACCGGAGACGTGGAGCAAGCTGTGCGCTTTTTAAAGGTTGAGGAAAGGTTCATAGGTCGACAAACCCAACCAAAATGACCATCTGATGTCTGCACCCAGAGGTCTGGATTTTAGACAGAGCACCTGTTGAGAGCGGAGACGTTTAGACAGCAATTGACCTTTTTAAAAAAAAAACCTGTTTTTGCTAATTTGTTCTATTATATAGTGGTCATCAGCCTCCGAGAATGTTCATTGCTGCACGTTGAAATTCTGTCCAGGCCAGAGTTTCCCTTAGTTTGTTCAACAAGCACTGAGGGACGATGGCTTTTGGGTTTATCCAAGGCAGCAGTTAAAGTGCCGGACCACAGGCGTATAGCTGTCAACATGTGGACACGGTCACGGAACACAGCCCTGACTGTCCCCACGGCAACTTTATTGGAATGTTTGACGCCCCCCTCCACCTAAACATATCTGTCCTCTGTATTTCCTTTTTTCCTCTTGCCAGGCTGCTTAATATTCAGGCTGGGATTACACTCCACATTCCACTGGATAAATCTCCACTCAGCATCTTTTTAAGCAACGCTGTTACGACTTGTTGGGAAGTCTCTCCCTTTCAACTCAACACCTGCCGCACTATGTGCTGTGTTTTAAGTCATTCCTATCAGTTTACCCAGTGACTGTGATTTGTACTGTTAATATGAGACACTTAAATTGTCTCTTTGTGTTGGTTTATGTGTAGAGACACAGTGAGAAGTACTTGTGTGACAGATTTTTTCCCCCCATCTTTGAAGTGTACAAGACAGGACGGGCCGGGCTGTCACCGTGGCAGTGACGAGTCTCGTGTGCATTTCTGCAGCAAAATCTCAAATTTGGCATGCTTTCATCCCACAAAGAGCCAGCTGTGAAAGAAGATCAGAGTTTATAAAACATTATTATTATCCTGCCAGTGCTTTTTGATCATTTCTTGGTACTCTCCATGTTGGCAGGCATGATAACTCGGTGTCTGTCAGAGAAGTGATTCAGTCAGCTTAGCAAGATTACTGAGAAGATTTGCACAGGGGGGGGTGCCTGGGAAGGAACACAGAAAGCAGAGTTAAACCCATCCGCTGCGTCGGTGGGCACATGCCAGTCTTTCTGGGATTTCCAAATGATTGCTCAAAGAGGGATAAGAAATATGAGAAGACTGCTGCACACTGTGTGCAGCATAATCAAAGCAACAGTCCCAGCCCTTACAGTCTAATAGCACAGCAATAGCACGCTACCGATAGCATCAGGGGCAGCGTTTAAAAAAAAAAATTCTAGCGTCCTCCCCGCCTGAGCCTAAGCCTCTATCAACATGGACATCAGCCAGAACTCTGCAATGCAGCCACGCCAATTTTGCTCTACTTTGTTCTGCTGCTACTTTCCCTTCGCCATATTTATTTTTCTACGTGATACTTAAACTTCAAAGAGGAGTGACACAGAAGTTGAGTTTTCCAAGGCAGGTTTCCTGTGTTTAGAAGAGGTGGGCAGGGATATCAAAACCAGAGGAAGGGGTTACAGGGTCACAGAAAGTAAAAAAAAAAAAAAAAAAAAAAGGGGGGGGGGGGGTTAAGGGGAAAAAAAAAAAAAAAAAAAAAAAAAAAAGGCTGGTTTGTAGGATATTTGGGAGGCTAAATGAGAGGTGAGTCCATGGACTCTTGGGCTTGGCCTTTGAGGCTGCTGACATCCCACAGTAGCAGACAGAATAAATTGAAGAGACACTAATTTTAACAGAATTACAAAATGGTTTCAGAAAACATTTCTATAATAAAATGTTTATTACTTTGGACTACAGCAGATTTGGTTACAACACAAAGTAGGTTGTAACATGAGCAGAAAATGATAGTGCTTTTCAGCTCTGAAGTCACTATCACCTTCCCCAAAGACCATACAAACAAGATACAACCTGGTTTATCTTCTAAACATGACCACAACAGAGATGTCGGCAGGCAACGGCTACAACAACCGTATCTGAGAAATAGCAGCAGTCTCCAGGACATTATCAGGACTGAATTGATAGATATCGCACTTGACAGGAGATTGCAGCACTCGAAGTGGCCGAGGTGTTGGGGCTCATGTAAAAATGAGCTCAGAGGAGGATATTGGCCAACATAAACAGTAGTGAGGCAATATATTAAATCACAAGAAAATCCATTGCTCCTGTCATTCACTGAATGTTCATTGGCTTTAAGATAAAATAAAATAAAATGTTTTAGGCAACATTATCATCAACCATTTCTGTCTAACCAAGACCAATGAGTGTTTTCATGTGTTGACAAAACTACAATTTTTTTTTGTTACTGATATAGTTCTGGTTGTAAAATAGACAGTTTTCGTTCAATAAACAAGACTCAAAGAAAGAGCATGGGTTCAATACATGTTCATACAATGAAATCAAATTTGGTTTCAGCTAAGACTTTATTGACCCAAATGATTTATTTAATTGACATCAACTGGTGAGTCTAAACACCATGTTAATAATAGTTGAGAATAAATATAATCACGCAGGGGGAAAGCATAGAGGAAAAAAGAAAGCCTGTTAAAGGGGAAAAATGGTTCAAACTTCAAACCTTTTCTATCCATCCGCCCAAAGTTTCCTCCTTCAAATTATTGAGACACTGTTACTTCTGAGGAACAACACTTGCCCACATGTCTGTTTGTTTCATCTTAGGTCTGAACACTTTCTCATTTTGTACTATGGGGGAGTGTCTCTTATCATTTCAATGCAAAGGATGGAAAGTTTTAAGAATAAAAACTGAAACATAAAAAATATATGTTTGTGGTAAAATTTGGCAAAGATTGGAAAAATGTATTTTTGCCCATTAGTTGCTTTCGGAAGAGGCCATTCTAATGATCTGCCATCTAAATGGAATGCAACTGTTCCATTTATCTTAAAAAGTCAAAACACAGAGGAGGTATTATATTACAGTCTACAGTGTCTATAAACACTACAACCACATCCACCTCTTACTATTGCCCCTGCCATCTACAGCACTGTCTGCCTATCACATTACACAGTTCTCCTGTATTGTTTTTTAGCACTGACAACCTTTTAACCTTCTTCACTTAATTCCCACCATGTATTGTATAACAAACCAGATATTGATTCAACATCATTCCCATGAATGAAATATATCCACCACATTAAGTTGTTGTTTCCAAAAATAAACTATTATTTTGTCTTTTCTGAATGATAAACAGATGGCAGTTTCATGAGGTTTGCTTTGTTTTTCTCTGCTGTCCACCTTTTTTGTGAGTCACTCTGCGAGTTTGAGGAGAGAACACAACTTAGGGGAAATCTGCAGTCTAGAGGGAAAGAACCTACTGAGCTGTTCTAAACAAGACTGCAAGACACAGGAGGAAAACAGACATGCAGAGGAATGTCATTACTGTGCAGAAATCAACAAATAAATCCAAATCTGCTCCAAGATCTTAGTCAACACAGAGCAATTGCAAATACACAGATGAGCCTCAACTTACAGACAATGACACAGGGTTGAGGAGGACATTTCGATAAATTATTCAATAAAACAGCTGCAAAGGAAACATTAATTGTGTCTGATTTGCTGATTGAGTTCAGATGGCAGACCTGTGCAGACATGACACTGGTTCAACCATCTGCTACAGACTTTCAGTAAACACAATCAACTTCTTGCAATTTCTTTGCTAATAGATTAAACATGTTTATTCCAAAACCTATTGAGACCTCTTTATAATCAATATCTAACTTTAAAAACAAATCTGATTCTTGAAGGAAGTCCTCCAACCTCTGATAGACAGACTTGGCAAAACTACTTCATTGCATTCCTATTCTGGATGTGGCCAGCTGTGAGCTTGCTGTGAATGTGCTAAAGTGTGTTACAAGGCTTTGACAGCTCCCAGTGCACCTTTCAGTGTAATCAAAATAGACATAAAACAAAGACATACCTGCTCAGGCTGAAGCAGGAACCCATAGCATTCTAATATTGTGGGAATTTTTCATTTTCTGTGAAATGAAAATGCTGCATGCAACCTGTACAGAAACATGTAGAGTGGAGTGTGATGTGTTTCAGCCGACACACTGGGATGAATGAGATGGGGTTGAGATGTGCCGGCTATGTCTTTTACCCCAAAGAGATAGCAAAGGGTAAGATGTTTGTGCGTGTGATGAAGTGGCATTGAGCTGTCACAGACAGAAAGACAAGCTGAAAAAAAGAGAAGAAAGATGTGATGGCATGATAACATCCGCATCAGACACCAAAATCCATACCGTTAGGGAGAAGCAATTTGACAACTTTAACTGTGAATGGATAATCAAAGTGAATGCTGAATGGATAAACAATTGGCAAAAGACACTGGAAAATTCAATAAATTGAATACCAGTTTTAATTCAAGATCAATCCCTAGTGTGTACATCAGGGTTGCGCTATGTTTTAGTCTACAATCAGTGCGTCTCAGTGTTCAGTGTATCCCAGTGTCTTGGCCATTCTGTTCTGGGTAAGGATTGTTTACAGCTGGACTGATAACATCAGAAAAACACGTCTATTTGCTCACGCTACAGCCTCGATCCAGCTCTCAGTTCATGGTAGCTGCCTGACCGTGTCATCCCTGAAGAACTGCTCTAGACACCACACAGGCCCGTCATCGATGAATGCTGGTGGTGCATTACACTGCAAAAATTAGCCTGTATTGGTTTGGCATGGGAGGGTGTGGAAAGTTAAAAGGTCTCTTTGTATGGCAGAATCCACAAATACATTTGAAAATGTCAAAAGATTTCTAGAGGTACAATGTATCAAACTGGATCAACTATTGCTGATTTTAATCATCGTCTGGCAAATTTTTTGTACTCCTTTATATTAAACTTATTTGTTAAAGTATTTTTTGACCCAATGAGTTTATTGACACGTTCATAAGTTAACTTAATATGAAATAGAATACAGTGTCATCAAACAACACTTTGGTAAGTGAATAATACTGCAGGCAAAATATATCAATTGAAAGCTGAAAAACCTCAATTGAAGAATGATCTGTCTGTCTTTTGGTTTGTATTTTGAATTTTCCAAACAATAAGAGAAGAATAAGAAGTTAGCGGGGAAATAAATGGTTTCCATCCGTTGACTTAAGAGTTTCCCACTTTAACTTAACACATCAAATTATTTAACAGAAAAAGAGATATTATAGGTATTTTATACAAATATATACAATGTGCCCTGCTGGCATATAATATCTAGTGATTGGATCATCTAGACAACAGTATTGCTTGTTGAAGGGGAAAAAACTTTGAAATTAGTTCAAAACATTTCAAGTGTTTGCATCTCATTTGGATAAAAGCAAAAATGTAGTTATAATTGTATTTACTTTATGACAAGATAGACTTTTGTATTAGGTCCTTCAGTATAATAAGTTGAAAGATTTATTCAAACTTGAAGCATGTTTTAACCTCCACTAATCTTGTCCGTGCTCGCTTGCCTTCCAGGAATGACATCTATGTGGCAAATGCAGGTTTTATACCTGACTGCGTGCTGTCCGCCAGACGATGACTGGGAGTGCCACATTTAATAAGTGCACAGATTTAATGCATGTTTGCATGTAGAGCTCTCGGAGCTTTAGATGAGAGAAGCCAGAGAAGCTCTAGATATGCACATGTTATGTGCATTATACAGCAGCACAAGTTTGTTTTAATCCGACACGGATATGATTGATATCTGCTGAATATTGTCAATATCTTCCAATAACTTTCTCGTTTATTGGTGTCTTATGCTGTCCCATAACAATTTTTCTTATTTTTTTGCACCTTGACATATATTCTCATAAAGTTCAGCCAGTTATTTTTCTCAACTTTTCCTTTTTTTTTTACTCCCACTCTTGCCCTGTAACATTTTTCCACAGTTTCTCTCCTCCCATCTTCAGCTTAGTACACATTATCACTTTTACCTCTCTCCTCATAGTTTTGATCCTTCAACATTTGCCTCCTCTCTTGCATGTCTTTATGAGCTGTAATATTTATCAGTTGATGGGGCTGAGCATTACGTTTAGGCTGAGAGAAAGGCAGGCCAAAGGCAGTAAAGCCTGTTATTCTTTCCTCCCCTGTCTGGCATGTGTGGAGAACAGAGGGAGATTTGATGCTTGCATTGCTGTAATTTCAACCTCTCCATCTGAGTCGGCAAGTAGGAGTGGGGAAGGTGAGGCTGGTTCTGTGCTGAGGACAGCAATGGGCGTGAGAAGGGCCGTTTGCTGATCTTTGGTACACTTTCTCACCATGACCTAACCTCACCCATGGAATGTGCATATGAGTTATACAAAGGATGTTTAAGCCTTGATTAAGCACAAATCCTCTTGTTGTGTGATCAGAGGATGTAGACCCTCCAAACGGTGAGCATTGCTCACCAGTAACCCAATCAATGCCACTACTTCTATTGTCGTGACGACTGGTCACACAAGGACCTGAATTTAACATCAAATTTAAAGAAAAAAAAACATGTACACATGAACATGAAGTTGGGGAAAAGCTGTAGAATGAACACTTGCTAATCATGAAAGACAGAAGGAGGATCTGAAGGAGAATCAAGGAAACTACAGAGCAAATTTACATATGTTGAAAGGGATTAAGCACGTGGATGCAAGTGAGTCAGTTGGAAAGTGTTTCTTTTTCTCTTCTTGTGATTTCAGTTAAGGTTAGACTGTGTTTGTACGAGGTAAAGCTGATAACACTTTGATTTAGTAAATTGCATTTAAGCACACATGTTTGGCTTGTCCATGGTTGTAGAAGTGATTTTTGTTCTTAAATCCAACAGAAGTAACAAAAATGGAAAAACAAGGCCTAGATCTAAAACATGGTCCCTGTTTAGGTTGCCTTACTGAACTTCCATATATGTTCACAGAAATGAAATATATGAAATGAATACAGCATTTGTGCTCCTTTGACTTGGAACATTAATGCAGGTGTGCGCTTTGTGTGCGGCACCTGAATATGTGAGAAAATCTCAGATTCTGCCAGTTCAAACAATGAAAAACTCTCTTTAAAAGGTTCAGACCCACACACAGGTGTGTATACTCACAGGAGCAGGGCTGTTTAAGACTAAAGAGGTTTGGGGTGGGGGTTACTTTTGGATAAGTGCCAAATTTGTCAACCAGTTCCCAGCCTGGGCCTGGATTTCTCATTTTAAAAAGCAGGGCATGTATGTTAGAGGAAAACTGCCTGCTCTAAACTGAGAGAAAATGCATCCCAGGAATAGCTACAAGGACATTTATGTGGGTGGCCATGAAAAATATGTTTAGCTACAAGTTGTCAGTTAGAGTACGTGTGTGCTATTGACACATCAGATTCAAAGCATTTAATTGATTTTTGTCCTCTCCCCATGCATGCTTCTCAGCCTCACATCATCATCAGCTGGAACCAAATACACATTTTCAGAGTAAGTGTGAAATGTCCTCAGGAATAAAGCAAAGAAGTCCAGGTGCCTTAAGACATTTAGGATTACCGTAACCTTGATGATTTGTAATCTCCACAAACATAATCCAGATTTCGTGGAGTATGAGATCTCCTCCAGGACACCCTGCTTCCTCTTTTGTTTAACCTCTCTGTGTGTGTCATCTCTCTGATGTTCGGATGCTGCTGTAGTTTTACCCTCATCTCGCCTCTCTTTTGTTGTCTGCAAAGCACCTGGAGATATTTCAACATCCTAGTGGATCAAATTTATTTGAAGTGTCCGCAATCTTTCTACAAATTATTATGTTTTTCCCTACAATAAATGTATGGTTCTTTTGTTCCAAACGCGACATAATGTAAGTTCGCTCTGCTTAATAGAAAGTCTATGTGCAAATGTAAAAAAGAAAGAAGTTAGGATCATCAAACTGTTTATGTTAATCTGTGAAAAAGAATTGTATGATAAAAAATGGGACTTGGAATGTGTGCTTAGGCCTGGCAAGCGCTGTTATTCAGGAAAACATCAAACAGCTGCTTCAAGCTGATAGACCATTCCATCTTCTCATCACTCTAGCTGAGCTGTCAAGGATCCTCCTCATTAAAAAGGAAACAAAGGATGAGAAACACCTAGCGGCCATTTAGAGCTCTGCCGGGACAAGTACAGTTCTGCTCCATGCAACAGCTCACTGATCGCCCCCCCTCATTTACTTTTCCAGTTTAAAAAAAGTTGTACAAAGTTACATACACCAAGGGGTTGTGTAAGAGAACACCGAGCTGGGTTTTTCCCATTTCTCAAAAGTGGAACATTAAAAAAAAAGCCCAGACAACACACCCTTGGCATAAGAAATCCTTTTAAAATTAGGAACTGAAAGGTGCATTGTGTAAGGTATTCTTCAGGGAGTTGAGTCTAATAATCGCTGAGTTGGGTGGGTTTATTTTCTAAATAAGACATGAAAGGGCTGTGCGTTAATCACAGCATATGTAACCCTGTCACACTTCCCCCTAGAAGTGGAAAAACATCATCGTGGTCAGAAAGAGTCTTACCCCACAAAGGCCAACTTGCATGTGTCCAGAGCCTACATTTGCTCCAGTGATGTAAAGGCAGCAATGAACATGCACCAGCACACAAACAGATGCTTATGCATTTAGATTCTTCCCACAGAACAGCGAGGTATTTGCATATAGGTAGGGCTGTTCTGAGAGGGCTGAAGGGTTACCCAGTGGCTTGATTTACCACGAAAAGAGCTTTTTGATGATGATTTAAGGCTTATATCAAAACATTTCATAGCCTTGAACTCTATTTTGAGCCACACTGCTGTTCTAATAGTGCACAAACTCCCCAACAGTAGATCATAAGCATCTTTATTTTGAGAGAATCGTTAGATGAACACAGCTTTCCTGCTCTGCCATCAGTGGAGTGTGATGTCTTGGGCCAAATCGGAGCCTTTTGTAATTGTTGATCGTGAAGCTGTAACGTTTCCTGTGTGTTGCAGTCGAACATCTCAGTTTGGCCTCTGCTCGGCTTGCCACAGGCTCCACTGCTGAACAAGAGGCCTGCAATTATAGCTCACTTCAAAGATGCCAGTCTGTCAAAGACAGCATTCATGCATTTATTTTGGCAAACTATCCACTCCCCCTCTCTTGCCTCCTCACCTTTCCACCCCACCTCCTCTTCCCTTCTTCCTCCTCTCCCACCAACCCTCAAGCTTGTTTAGATGAGAGATTAAGTAGAGAAACAAGTGCAAATGGAGATTGGTTTGGCACACGTCACTATTGACACACTGCGCACTGAAATATCTCCCTGCACAGTTTTCCCCTCATCTAAATCTGGCTGTGGTGGATGTCGACAAAGATGTGGGAAGGTGTGGATCTCATGCGCCAAAACAGGGAGGCTTCAGTGCTGGGTATAGAGACCATCCACTGCCCCCCTCTCACCCCACCTCCTCTGGCTGATCCTGAAATAAAACCAAGAGAGGGGGTTGGAGGACATGTTTCACCTCAGGCCATCTGCTCTATGCAAGCTATTAGATGTTCAATTAACACGGTAAACTGATAGTTTCCCATGTCAACAGAGCACTGTATGTCCATGCTTCAAATTCAGCATTTTCAAGTGTTCATTCACTGGGCATTTGGCATTTTGTCAAAATGAATTTGATCATCAGAGTGCTGTATGTAAGTGGCTAATAATACTATTTCCATAAACTTAGCATTACAGCGTTGAAATAACCTGGACAGAAGTTTTGATAGTGAGGAACAGCTGGCAATTTCTTTTCATAAATTTAGCTTTTTTGAAAGGGCAATGTCTATAAGTGATCATGTTTCAGAGAATTCTTTTCACTTACCATCTGCTGGGGGAGACGCTGTCTTAGAAACTCTTGATGCAGACTGACACTTGCACGGATTGTGCGCACTTGCATGTGTTAAACCATGTGTTCATTTCCTCAACTGTCTGCTTTTGAGTTTTCGTTCGAGTATTGTCGGTGGTGTGCGCAGGATTCCCCGTAAATGTTTGTTGTTAAAGCAAACCAGACACTTCAGCCCCACTGGGCGAGAGCCACACCATCACGCACTCTGGAATCTGAAACCTGACGCTGGAAGTCGGGCAGTCAGAGTGATTAGGGGGACCTACCACGCTGGTGGTGTTACAGTTTGGCTCAGGTGTCCCATTCGTCACACCAGAGGCTGGCCCCAGCCTATACCGCTCTGGACCAACACTCACAACACTGTCGTAGGCAGAGTCAGGTGGCCCAGGGACCTCTCTATAGGAGCCTGTATGGCTCCCATGAGTCCAACTTATCCATCCATCTGCCGACGCTCCTCTCACTCGTTAAAAATCACAGAGCTGCAGCGCTAAATCATCATGCTGTCACACTCATCATGTGCACCTGGTGGAACTTGTATCCCTGTAGAACAATAACTGTCACACACTTGGTCTTGCGCAAAGACTGAGAGGCAGAGTGAACATTTTAGTTTGGTATACAAATGCAAAAAATGCTAACACACACATTTGAACTCCATCTTGGTCCAATGGCAGAAGTTGTTGTGGAACTAATTAAAGTATTTGAACATAAAAGCCTTTTTGTACAAAGCTCTGAGCTCCGAGTACCATCCAGCTCAGCCACAATATGTTACCAGACAACAGAAGGCATGAGCAAGAGGAATAAGACATAAATATGACCTCAAAAATGGAAGATTTGGTTTTCTATTACTATGTGAATTGCTAAAATAACATCAATAACATTATAATTGCTGTTACACATTCCATGACTTTCTGGACTCTATATTTACACAAAAACGTGTGATTCTAAAGCTCTGCTTGTCCCTCTGCAGTTGCTACTCTGACAACTTCCAGAAATTTGTGTGAGTCTCTTCTGTGAGGTACAGATCATAACCTGCACATTCTACACACACATTCTGTGTAGAAATCATTGCACGCTCTTTAATAAAACCAGACATGCAGCCTGATACGCCAGATAAAAAATATCCACAGTTCCAAAAATAATCATATTAGATTTTTTGCTTGAAGGTGTCTGTCTCAAGAAGTAAACAAAGGACTTTGCCTCTGTGGCAGGTGACCTTTAACCTCTCAGACCCGCCCGTCACGGTTGCGCCTTGGGGCAGCATTGTTAATGGCTCTCTGCTGGTATGCAGAGCATGAGAAAAGACAATCTTGCCAACACAGTATGAAAAAAATCTGGCCCCTAGTATGCATTCGGCCTTGCGAACACCTAGGTGGTCCTGAAAAAGATTTGGGATAGAGGGCAACAGAGAGACACCAGAGTACATGGGAGGACAGGAGTTATGTGGGAGAGGGAATGTTTGGTTGTCTGTGTCAACAATAAGGAAATAATTGGCCTCTGCAGCTCATGGACCCCGTTTTGGCAGGACGGGAGGGGGGTCGGGGGGTCCAGGGTTGGGTGGGGCATGGCCCTGGCATTGCACATAATTAAGGCAACAAGGAGGTCAAATTGAGTGGCAGGGGAGGTCCCAGCCCTGTCACTCATGAAAAGGATGCATTTTTGCCCCAAGCTATGCCAAAACAAGGTCCAGGTCACGGGGAAAAGCAACGATCCAGGACTGGTCTGAAGATGAAAGCTTCATGTGAGTGTTTGTCTGATATGAGACCAGGCACATGCTGCAAATTACAGAGAAGTGTTAGACATCATTAGGTTAATGTTGTTAACTATGGGTATTTAAAGATAGAAAACTGTTTGGGAGAGTTGGTGCTGGAAATTTGAGAAGCTTATTTTTCCTTGTCTTCATTTGTTTGTTCTTCTAATCTCCCGCCTCAATTGGGCGTCATTAATCATAAACATGTTTTCCCTTCATACCTGTGAAATCCACTAAATCCCACTCAACAGGTTTCCATGTCTGTGGTCAGGCTCTGGACAGTATCATTAGCCAGACTGCAGGGTGGCAACCCACTGGCCCCTCTCTGACTTGACCTCCTCCTTGACCTCCCTCTAATGTGATAAACATTCCCAATCAATGGAGGAAACAGGGTGGAAGTGGCTGGGGATGTGAACATGACCTCCCTGGTTGGCTTCAAACGCTCAGTGATGTTCTGTTTACACCCTATCCTCACCTTTTTCTTCTGATTGACTAAACTCAGCCAAAGACAGAAGGAAGTCAACTGGTTCAAATCTGTAGATGCATATGAATCCACTTGTTCTTTTGTTCAGTGTTACTGACAAAACGTTTCTTTGGTAGTGATTTTTTCAACTTAGATATCTTGCTGAGGAAATCACCCCCTTTTATATATACAGACTTGGTAAAGCTGTAACTTTGTTAGTAAGCACTGAGCGCTAATCACTTACAAAATAGACTGATTGTTATATCATCCAGTAATCTTTGTGTGGGGAAATCAAGCCACAGAAGCTATTTCGTTTATCCAAGGACTGATGGATATGGGTCAGCAGCTGTTAAATAAAAACCTTGGTGATAATAATGGGAATAGTCTGTGTGGATTATTGATTGAACCTGTTTTGTATAGTGAGAATACTTTTTTGCACTTTGTACTTGTAGGTTAATGTTTTTTTCATTTTCTCACTGCACAATATGCACTTCTAAGTTCCCGGAATCCATTTTGAAAGTGGCAGATTAAGGGTCATAGGCACTATTGGTGGTAATGTGCTCGTAATTTAATTGAAGTAGCTGTCCAAACTAAAAAGAGTCATTGAGGAGGCAAATAAACAGAAATCTACTACAATGAAATTTACAACAGGAACATCTTGGACATTGCATTCTATCTGTTTTGAAAGAACCAGCCTTATAACACAATCGTACATAAGGCATATTTAACTGTGTGTTGATTGTTCTTTTTCACATTTTGCTGTTTCAGCTTCAGTTGGTCACAGGTAAACAAGCTGAGACACTGCATTCCCAAACACATCACCATTGATTTTATCTGTTCCCAGAAAACAGTCTCCTACAAAGACTATGGCTTATCTTTGAAATATTCAGCAAATGCTATTCTTGCTTTTTCACTCTTTTCTTTTCTTAAAGGTGTCCTTCTTTGCCTTCAACTGAGAAATCGTGTGCAGTGCTTTTGTCCAGGCCGATACCGCAATCCTCAACTGCTCCAAGTCAACCTGGAGCTGTTCAGGAGGGTTTTTTGTGGTGTCTTCCAGACCATCATGTACAAAGGTCTCTTGTTGTTTTTCTTCACATTGTTCAGAAATGAACAATCTAATTAATACAATGTAGGTTGGACATCATAGAAATGAAACTCATCTCCTTCTTATTCAGTAATTGATGTCTTTAATTGTTGCATTAAGACAGCTCAAATATTTATTTTCAGTATCTTTAGTAAAATTAGTATATTTATTGCGTCACGAAACATTTCATGTTTGCATCTTTTATTTTATAATTTGAACATCTTTTTTAATAGTTTTTATCAGTAACATCAAACGTTACTTTCATGCGGTACAGTTGGTGTACCATTTTTCAAGGTAGTCCATATTTGTTGTTTAAAATTCCGTGTTATCAGCCAAGCTGACCAAAGCGGTAGTAGTCCCATCATTGCATGGCCAGACTAGAAGTCTCTTCATTGACCTCAACTCACAACAGCAGCCTTCCACTGGCATGCGGGTCATGGGGCACAGACAGACGCCATGCAGATGAAACTTTTACAACTTTTTATATATATTTAAACTGTTTATATCCAGTGTTTCACTTTCTTTCAGCAGACACTTTGAGAGGACTCTCACATTTCACATGAATGACTTCATGTAACAGGAGAAGAAAAAGAAGGAGAGTGCAAAGGGTCTGGTTTCTACCCTCTGTGTTGACAATTTTTAAGGAAGCACAAAACAATCCAATCCAACTTCAAAGCAGTCTGTCTTTATAGCTGCTTCAGTTAGCTAACTATTTTAAAAAGTTTTTGGTTTAAGTGTGATTTAAGTTTAGTCTCCTATGTGACAATATGTTTGCATTACTCTGCAAAACTCCCATCATCTCACTTTCATGGATGGTTTTTCTAAATTCAACTGGAGTAAAAGTTTTTATGTCAAATTTGTGATACACAAATACAGCTATTCAATTTCATGCATCCAAATTGTACAGCAAATGATTAAATAACATTGTAATGGGTGCATATTTGAATAACATATTTCACCTAATCATTATGTGGTTTGTTACTTATTTGGGGGAAATGTATTCTTATCACAGGCTCTTTTAGATATAAAGGAGATGTTCTCATTCTATCAATAACTTTAATTTGAACACTACCTGCTTGTTTAAAACACGACTGCTATCATTTACTGAAAAATTCTGGAAGATGTTTTCAGTGGAAGTTATGGAAATAAAACCTATGCACATATAGTAAAGAATGTAATGACATGATTAATGTATGGAAGTGAAAAGTAAAATTCCTGGAAACTGGAAACACACTGACATATGAGAACTGAGACGATCAAAAAATGTTAAGCACATGATACAGAAACAATCAACACGCAGAATGAAAAACAAAATGCTTGCTGCAGTTTTGACACAATTGCTGTGAATAAATCGAGCTTTTAAAGACCCATGAAGGCCGTGCACTTATTCAGTCTTTACCATCTCTCCTGTAACTGCATGCTCTTTTATAGCGGATAGACACATTTGCTGCAGGAATTTGCAGCTTGATGTAACAATATATATGTCAAAGCTCTCGTTTTACTGAAGCTTTCCACTGCCTCCACTTACAGTTTAGTGCATGATCAAACAAGATGAGACAGGAAAGTGGAAGAACTCTGAGGTGTATGCTAGTTGGGGGCAGTCAAAATGTGTGGCTGTGGATAAAAAGAAGAAAGGGGATTGCATCGGTATCTGAGATCCCCCTCCCACTTGGCCCCTGGGGAGCAGGCAGGGCTGCTGCCGAGACTGAGTAAGGCTCAAGTTTTGTCAACGGACATCAATCTCTCTTGTCTGTCAACTCTGTAACTCCCAACCCCTGACCCTGCCCCACCCTCTAATAGCCTGGGTTACAAGGCCTCCTGGATGAGGATTGGTTGTCACAGAGGTCCAGCTGGGAGACAGTGGAGACAGTAATCTGGCCTGTGATGCCACTGTGTCTCAAGAAGATGGAGATCAAATTGCTCTCGTCTGAACTGAACAAATCCAAATTTGTGCCAAGCCTTTATGTTTTCTTGTCTTCCCTCCTTGATCTTCCCCTGTGTTGTGCTTTGGCCTTACTTTTACCACTTTTCTGATTACAAAAATCTCTCCTCTGCTATCTGCTATCTCTCGGTCATATCTGTCCATTTCCCCTTCGTCTCTCTTAAAGATACAAAGTGTTTTCATCCATCACACTTCTAACAAGACAGCGGTCTGTCAGTGGGTTACTTCTGAAGTGAAGAATGGCGATGTCAAAGAGCAAAGAGTTCTGCCTGTTCTCCACGTATTCACAAAGTTTGTTCAAGAGATCAGATGCTGGGATTTTGGAGTCTGGGCTGGGCTGACTGTGTGTGGGATAAAGGCAAACTGTAGAGCACATGACAAGCCACATGTGGCATACTTGACTCCTTGAGTCTCTCTGAACTATTAATTGCGGCAAGCTGTGCTTGGCTGCTGTCCTTCCTCGAGCCTCTCTGTCACCTGAAAGCTGGGGTCAACAATTCATGGAACATCCTCTTTCCATTTGTTGAAGCATTAATCTTTTTCTTTCATCCAGTATATTTTGGGGCATTAGTAAGTAGACAGTAACATTTTTTCTGGCGGTGTGGTGTGGGGGCAAATAGAATGCAGGCAGGGGTTATGGAGGTGAGAGGTGAGAAGTGCTGAGGTAATCCAGCTGCAGTTCTGCCAAAGCTTTGCCCCTTTATCTTTGTCACTCTCCGCCTCCCTTCCAACCATCTCGCTCCATCATTCACTGTCCCTTGTCTGTCAGCATCGTGCAGGTTCCTGATTAAAGAGAAAATCTCTTCAATGCGTCCTTAGACTGGCAACCTCTTCTCATATGCTCTTCTTCTCTCACTCCATCTTCTCCTGTCCTTTCTTTTATTTCTCCTCCCCTCCTGTGTGAGGGCGCCTGGCTCACTTCCATCAGCTTGTCTTTGGAATCTGTGAACTGAGCCTTGGTATGCGCTTGGCATGCTCTAACTAAATGCTTTTCCAGTGTTCTTTATTTCTCCTCTCCTTTTATCCCTCCTTGGATTTGAGAATGCTTGTCTTGAAGATTTCATTCCCATAAAACAGGTGGCAAGTTCTGGAACTTATATGAATCCTGACTGACTTGAAGAGAAAAATAGAAACAAGAAACAAGACTTATTTTTCATTTCCCTTTTATTCACGGTTCTGCTGCACTTCAGCTAAATTTCACAAAGAACATCCAAGGCCTGGTCTGGTTTGCGATTAAGACATGACCTGCACCTCCCAGCAGGCCAACCTCAGTGAGGAGCAGCTGACATAGGAGCCATTATAACACTTGAAAGACTCAAATCAAAGGCAAGGCAAACCTGTATCATGGCACTTGTCTCTAACAAACAGCTCTCTAAAGCTGGAGGCCCTACCCTTATGCATAGATCCTCCACCATCATCAGATTAGCTTTGATGCTCCATGCTGCTGACGGTGTATTGTCACCGCTCTGTATTGTACCTACTAACAAGCACCTGGGCTCCGTGCTGCAGTGAAACCTCACCATTGCAATTGAGGAGAAAAAAACTTGACCTTGTTCAGAACTAGATTGGGGTGCAGCCAAAAAGTGACCCAAAAATCAAGTTTGGGGACCAAAAATCCAACAAAATGTATAAATATTGCAAGTTTTGTGTGTGTGTCTGTGGATTTATGCAAAGAAGGGCAGTACTGTGGTGTGGTTGCCCCACAGCAAAAGGGGGTTCCTGGTTTAAATCTCCATGTCCTCCCCGTGTATTTGTGGGCTCTCTCCGGACACTCTAGCCTCTCCCCCACCGTTCAAAACCATGCATTTTAGGTTAACTGATGATTCTTAATTTCCCGTTGGAGTGAATGTGAGTGTGTGGTTGTTGGTCTCTGTGGCTGACACCACCATCTCTGTCATGAAATGACTGCAGACGCCAACATGCAACCATCTCACGACAGAGATTGATAATGCTGTCCTGGTGCTGAAGCACTTAACAGCTGAGCAGGGCAGCTGTGGGTAGCAGCAGGTGAGACACGCTGGCACCATCACCTTGAGAACAGCCAAGCATGCTCCTGTCAGTGGTGTGAATATATCCTCAGACGCCAGCCAGTATGTTCCCTGGATGCCTCCTCACCTCTATGGCCGTGGTTTAAGGAAGGGTTGACGGGGACAAAGTCCGTCTTTATCATCTCGATGCTAGGATGGGACTGACGCCCAGAGTGGCAGTGCCCAGCCAAGTCCATCCCTGTCTCACCAAAAGCTCTGGGTGGAGCAGCTAGGGGGCTCTGGACCAAGAGGCTGCCGGAAAAGCAACAGAGAAGTACTCTCCGTGAGCTCAGCCCACATGGGTAAATAAAGGCTGATCTATGAAAAGGTCAATACTTTCTGATAGTGTGCACACATGTACCCTCTATATATAGAGGGTATATACTCACGTCATATAATCAGCATTCCTTTAGTCAGTTTTTCCCAGGAAAACTGCTGTTTGGAAATGATAACAATAATGGAGATTGTGCTGCTTGCTCTCATGTTAGTCTTTCTCAAATTAGAATTGAGCCAGAAAGGCAGAGAGGATTGGAGATGAGGTTGGTGGTTCAGCGTGGTGTCTTTGATGCACTGTTGTTCCGCTGGCCTTCCTCTCTTCTCTGCTCAACCCTGTGGTTTGGCCTTGGCTCCATGACCCTCTTCACAGTCCTCTGGCCCAGCTCGACTACCGCAGGTTAACATCTTTAGCCCATGTCAATATTAGTTTAGGATTATTTCTAGAAGTCCAGAGGGATAAAATCCCTGTAGATATTACGGAGCTGAGACAAAATAATGAGAGAGAATCTGAGGAACCATGGAAGAACCATTAATGAATATTTATTATTTGCATAACGAATATGGATGATTTAACTCAGGCATACTGTGGGCAGCTAAACTTGGGTGTAATCACATGGTGCCCTGGATAACCTCAGTCCAACACAGCCTGCACTGCAAACAGAACTCACCGTGGTCAGGTAGACTCCATTGCTTACAGATGACGATGGGAGTTACTCCAGTACAGGGATTAGAATTAAGAGATGATCCCTGGTTGAGCCGTAGCACCAAAATCAAATGTGCCTTACTTGTCTGTAGAAAATGAACTGGGATGCCTGGTGAGGTCATTTACACAAGCATCAGAGGGGAGAGATTTATTAATTCTCTGCTTGTTGTTTTCTGGAACACTAAACACATGAATATGTGTTTGTGCTAGACTAAGGGTGTGCTGTATTTCCATTATTTCTGAATAATTTCTAGATGGGACATACTCATTGTAAATTATACCAAGAGTTAGACCAAACAATTCATCCAGGTAAGACAATACATATGGCATTCTTTAAAAGTCTGTAAGACAAATTCTTCCAATTTCTTCCTACTTGCAAAGCTGTGCAAATATTTGATAAAATGACAAGAGTTCCATATCACCAGAAACCGGAATGCTTAGAGCAAAGCTATTAAACTTTGGTTTCTCTGTTCATACTTAAGGATGTCAAAATGTATGGCATGCCTTTTTGATTTCTTCTGTTGTGCTGATCAATAGATAAGTGATCATTTTATAGTCTGACTCTGTGAGTAAAACCAAGCTGAAGCAAATTTGTGAGAAAGTGTGTGTGTGTGTGTGTGTGTGTCTGTAGTGTGTTGTTTAAGAACTGTAGCTGCCTACTTCAGTTTAATTATCCACATCTGCAGCTCCAAAGAGAAGTGGAAAGTTCACAAGCAGAATTTGGAAACTACAACCACAACCAACCAATGCACAGGACACTGATTCATTGACTCAAACATACACGCACACACACATTTGAGGTGGGGAACAGGAGCAGCGGCAGTGGCAGTAGCAGTAAATTGGTACAGGCATCCGTCAGGAGCCCCATGAGTCACCCACTGGAAAATGTACAGCTCTCCAAAGCCAGAGTAGATATCCATCAAAAGTGATTGCGGCCAGCCTGAGCTCCTGCGAAAACACCGTTAGATATATACATACACAATTATGTCGAACACACGTGTGCATACTTGCTTTCATATATGAGAGCACATGCTAAATGCATATCCATGCAAGCACACACACACATTCATACAGACACACAGAAGGGTGGAATTTTGCGGTACTGATGGCAAGATGACTGAGGGATAACAAGGTGTATATATTCAGGACATACACACCGAGGATGGGGAAGCTTTGTGTAACTGCCGCAGATTCCTCATGAAGTATATAGATTTAACTAACTTTACATGTGAGGTCACCTAGCAACATAAACACTGACACAAGAGTCGACTTCAAATAGATCTCCCATTCTTTCATAGTTTTGTGACCTCAAACCACTGAATTGAGGAGGAGGCCACTGAACCACGTGTGGAGAAAGATACAGAACAGACACAATTAACCCAACAAATTACTACAACAAAAAGTCAATTTAACTTGTGCCTGAGAAAAAAGCAGAAAAAACGATTTGGCCGGTTCCAGGTGTGTTTGATTAAGAAGAGGTAGAGCAGAGGAGGTAATGGATATGCTTTTACAATCTCTGGTAAATGTATTTGTATTAAGAAATACATTAAAACTGAAACGTTGCAAAATTAGGGCAAATTCATTTTAGACTCTTTCTTGCCAACACATTGTATTCTTTTTTTTTTGCCCAGACTGTGATGAAAGAACAAATTATTCAAACCATGTGCTCTTTTCTTCTTTATTTAAAACTTCCATATGCTAAAAGGGTGGACGCTGTCTTTACAGTGTGTAGTTCTGTGTTGTGCTGCATGGTCAGGCAGAGTGGTGCCACATAGATTCCTGGGACATCAGACATTCTGGTGTTGGTGGGGCTTCGGCCTGCGCCTCACACTTGACCTGCTCGCAGTCAACAGGTCAGATCCTGATAATCCTGTCTTTTAGATGTGTAGTGTTCATACATTTGTCCTTTCTTTATGCCAAAGAGCTTAAATATGTATGCATGTTTGAATCTCAGTGTGTGTTTTCGCGTTTTTCTGCTGTAAACCATCAGTTAATGGTTAACAAAGATGTTTTCAGGTTTTTATTACAAGAATGGAAAACTTGCTGCTTGTTTTATTTGACAGATGGCTTCCTATCTCCTTTCTTCTGTGGAGTTTCCACACGCTACAGCCTTTATGTAAGCGCCTGAGCAGGGATAAATGTGCAATTTGTCTCAAAGGAGTTGAGAAGGCCCACACCTGCAGGAGATCTGCAGACAACATCACTATCATGTGGAGAGGCAAGAACAGAGAGACAGAAGAGATGAAATAGAGAGCAGAGGGTCTCTCTCTGCCCCCAGACATTGTTATTTTAAGCTTTTCTCATCATATTGAGACAAAGGAACAATGCACAACGGACAAGCTCACTTGGAGCATTCGCAGACAGTCAGCTCTTTCAGCAAATAAAAGAAGTAGAAAAATCAGAGAGCAGAGGAGCAGAAGGGGTGGGGGATGGGGGTGGGGGTGGGGGGGTGTCAAGGATATAGACAACAAGAAAAGATGGAGAAAGAACCTTGTCCTCAGTCTATACTCTTCACTTTTTTAACATTAGCATGACGCAAAACATGCATTTACAGGACTCAATCTTGAGGCAACATTTCTGTGCTCTCTCTCACACTCTCACCCTCTCTCTTTCTAACAGTGCTTTCTTTCCTTTCTTACATTTGTGAGGAAGGGGGAATGAAGACTTTACAAGAAATCAGAAAACTGGTCTGGAAAGAAAAGAAAATCTTTTAGTCAGCTATTTTTTGGTCCGCTATTTCAGAAAAAAAAAAAAAAAAAAGACGTGGATTTTTCATTTGGAGGTTCCCTAATTTGTTAGGACAAACGACATACCTGTTTTTAAAGACTACGACTTCAGGCACTCACGCTCACTATCATTCCAGTCCTAAGGAATGCTCATCTCTTCAATATCTAATGGCAAGTGGGATAATTGACCCAGTCGCAAAGAGACAAGACTCCTGTTGGAGTTTGCTGTTAGTCATGCTTTAAGCATATCCCGTATGAAAAGCCCCTGTCTGCATTTGTGTGTGGGCTGCTCATTTCAGTCTGTAAATTCCTTGTATGTACTTGTGCGCCAGTGTGACTTTACAGCAATGGAGACACCAGGACACTTGGCACCACACTGACTTGACCCAACATATGACCCCACAGGATGCTAGTGACAGACTGACATGAAAGATGATGCACAGAGGATGACATCAACAGGCACTGAGAAAATGACGGAATGGTCAAGCTTAGTTTGGCAATAACTCTTAAAATGTCTAAAAATCTATTCATTTACGGCTAAATCAGATTCATGAGTAAGAGTTTTTTTTTTCTCAAAGCAAACCTCTTTGAACCTTCACAATTTTCATAGAAAGAGGAGGGGAAACAGCTTAAGACACCTTCAGGCACTTGTGTTACAACCTACAAGAAGAAACATGATATTTGTGTGCAATTCCCTCTTGGGAACAATCCAAAGGAAAGACATTTCAATGCTTTTGCTCGAACAGCAATGCCCTCCTGTGTGCATAGTTTTCTTCTCCTGGCATGCTTCTTCCTTCAGTTTTTCTCATAGGAATATTTATTGGTAGGGTTGAAATAAAGCTTGCATAAACTTCAATAAGCTTGAGATTTTGAACTGAAGCCAATGGCATTTACCCCAAGAGAGCATGGCAGCCTCTTAAGGTTTTAATTAAGATGTTATATCTTCTACAGGCACGTGATTATGTTTAAGACACAAAAAACTGCGGCACAATCATAGTTTTCTTGGCCAGTATTCGACCTCATAGTGGTTGCCTGTTGATATGTGGAAATGTTGCCTCTTTTGTTGATGTCATATGAGATGTGCAAGCCCCCAAGCCACGAGGAGTTAAGTTGGGCATACTGAATAAATGCTGTACTTTGATGCCTGCCCTGCTGTGTCACCCCTCCTCCTTCTTTCTTTTTCTTCTACAATTGCTCCTTTGAGCCCTGTTATTTTTGATCCTTTGGGCGGTAAAGTTGGGTCAGCAAGCCAATCTAATGGGCCATCAGCTTAAGGGCCGGTAGTTACAGAGTAAAGCTTTATGACTCAGGTGCATCCCACCCACAAACACGCACCAGATGAGAGCTCATTTGTCTGGCTGAGGTGGGAGGCCTTTAGGACACCAAGAGTACTGCTTCTGGACACAGTGACTGGCCAGGAATCAAGGCAGCTTAGAAATACTGTTATCCCCATGTCCCATGTCCACTCCAGCATTTGACCTTTGCTGCACATTTTCCACTCCACTCCTGTGTCTCATGCCAATCGTTCAGCTCTCTCATACAAAAAGACAGTTGCAACCTGGAGCTTAAAAAATCAACCTGAGATACTTTAGACAGTTAATAGAGTTACTATAGTTCAAAAGAAGTGATAACTTGAACACAAAATAAATATTCACCTGCCCCCTAATGTTTCTCCTGCTAGCCAGTGATGAAGAGAGAGCACAGCTTGGTAAGAAGGCAGGTACAATAACAGTAGAAGAGTTCTCTGCTGGTACAACAAATATTGATAATGCCCCTGTGGGCGTCCGGGTGTGTTTTCCGAATGTCAATGGTGAGATCTGTAATGGAAATGCGAGAGACTTCCACGTGGGTTCTGTTGGTAAGAAGCGCACCAGCCCAACAGCCTTTCAGTCTGCCATAACTTCCTCTAACACTATCATGTTTGCTTTTCCAGTCGGCTCCCCACGCACATCGTGCCTTCCACAAACTCCCTGCAAAAAAGGAAGCGTGGAAATTGAATCTGTCAATTGCTCTTCCCCGTGGTTACCTTCTGTTTACGGAGGAGCCGGGAGGAGGGTCCCGGTGTTGCCAGTCAGGCCTCCACTAACACTGCAGCTCTACATGCTTACAGTCAGAGAGGGGCTCCCACAGTCCGATTTAGCCTTTACATATTTACACTGGTCAGACAGAAGTCATTTGGTAGTCACTGAAGACTACATGTGGACATCCTACAGTAGAGAGAAATGTGTACTTTAATCTTCTAAATCACAGTGCATATTCACATTCGGGAATAAGCCGTCCACACTGGTCTAAAAAAGTTATTTCCCAGAAACAATGATTATATATAATCAAAACTCAAGTGCATTTGGTTTATTGTGAAAGAGGGAAAAGAAAAGCTGATGTTACAGGAGATGTTAATTCACGTATTGTTTGAGCTCTAAATGTGGTCTTATAGTAAAACAACATATGATCACTTCTTGCTTCTTCCAAACAGAGTTGTGTGTTTGAGGATAAGATGCCATTCTATTGTGGATGAAAAGTATTACCATTTATTATCATAATTATTTACAAACATCAGCTTCAAGACATAAATGGCAAAGTCTTACTTTCCTGGACACAGAAAAACACAGAAATCCCCCATTTATGGCTGTAACAAGTATGAACACACAATGAGTGTTTTATGACTTGTTATCTTGCGCCATCTGTAGGTTATAGAGCGTGAACTGCTGAATAGTCTTCAAAGGATCCTGATTGGATTTAGCTATTGTGAAAAATGCCTGGGTGGATTATTTTTATTCGGCCAAAAAACGTATCTATATGGCTTTAATGGCTCGATAAATGTGGCATTAATAATGGCTTATAATTCATACCAAAGATCAGTATAAAGGATTGTCACTGCCACACAAAAATTGCATCACTGGCATGAATGGGTGCAAACATATTAGGGGCTGCATGTACTGTACATTTCTCTCTAGCTTTTTCCACTTGTCCGTCAATATTTTTGCATGAAATTGAAAGGCAGCGTTTATACAGGGTATTCCTGGCCTTTTGCAGCCCTCACCGTAATAGTTCACAGCAATATTGAATTTTTCCTCAAACAGGTCCATTGGAAAGTTTTAAAAATAAAATCAGATAAATGCAAACACGGCCTTGCCAACAAAACACAGATTCATCTGAGAAGCCTGAAGCCAACACTTTGTCTTTTGTCTGCTAATTCAGCTGTAAGGTTCCATATGCTTGGGTTTATGTTTTCCCACTGAATAATTCCGGATTTGTTTTCTATGTTAAAGGCAGAAGGGAGGGAATCACAAGAGAGCGTCAGAAGAAATGTTCAGGCACTAAGCTTAATACAGATGTGCTTGGCTAAACAGCTAATATTAGAAGTCTTTCTATTACACTAAGTATTTGTTTTTTTTCTTTTATGGATTTTTCTTAATAGCCAGCAATAACACAACTCATTTAAGCTGCTCATGATGACAGTCACTCTCTTCTTGGTCCTTTCCATTCTCTATACATTGCCATTATTTCTTCCCATCCATGTGCCAGAGGAGAGGATTAATAAACCCATCACTCATGAGGAGTGACACTATATGGTAATGGTAAAAGTAAAAACGAGACCAAGTACAATCTGTGAAAAAGGTGCTCTACCAAATGTTTGATCAGGATGTTAAAGGGGTAAAAAAGAAATTCAGTGAAAATTTTCAATGTGAGCATTGGAGCTGCATGGTGAAGACCAAACTTCACAGCATCTTAAAGAAAAAAGCATATTGCATCCCCATCAGTAAAGGTACAACTTCTGATTAATTCAATTCAGTTCAGTGTATTTTGACTTCCATAGCAAAGATTCACAGCAAAACAATCTTCTTCTGCATTATTAGGAAAAGCATGCCAAGAGGCTATGGTTTCATGGGTTGAAATGTGTGCAAGTGGAGTTTTTCTGTAATTCTATCTTTGCCTGAGTCTCCTTTTTAGCTTTCAAAAGTCCCCTTCTCCTCACAATAACACACCCTACACAGTTAAATCTATTGCCATAGCTGGTAGGAGGGAACTCTACCCATCTGCACCTGCTTCTCTCTCCATGACTCCTGTCACACCATCAGGCCAAGCAAGAAATTAAAATTCCCCCTTGACAGATTTGGTAAATCAAAGATTCAAAGCAAGACAGACAGCTTAATCTTGAGGTCCTTTTGAAGTAGAAGTGGCATGATGATGGCTGAGGCTGCTTATGATCTGGCTTGGTTAGGCCCTGGTAGAGTGGGTCTGTGGATTACGGATATCAGGTGGAGTGTTAACCACCCAAAATACGATGATATGCTTTACACCCCTCTAGAAGCATTGTTAGGTTTCTTTTGTGCACCTCCACTGGCTGAAATCTATGTTTCTATTGAAGTATATGTATGAAATGTTCAGCTTGTAGCACATTGTGGAATGGTTCCTGATTTCCTGCCAAATAGGAGATGTCTGAGTGTTGTTATTAAAATAATCCAGTGCTAATCCACAACATTGACAGTAGAAACTTCTGCCTTTGCTAACATCACGAACTTGACAGCTGATTAAAACAGGAAAACCAGTGAGTGGGCTAAAAACATGGACGGTTATAATTGAGTGGTGTGGCAGCGCTGAACCACATGCATTGCAGTAGTGGTTCAGAAGATGGGAGTCTCACCACACACCCCTGCAAAAAGGCCTGCTGCTTCAGCTAATCCACCAAGGGAATGAGGCCACAAACTGGAGTCAAACCAATCAGACACATGAGGCAAGGCGCTTCATAATTGTTCCCTATGCTCCCAACAGATATTTGTACCACAACACTTCAATGTCATAGAGCCAGAAGGTATAGGAGGTGTTTTGACTAGGCCAGACCAACAATACATCAGATTGTTATCATTCTGAGTATAATCAGAATCGGACTGAGTGCAAAAAAAAATCAGAAGATGACAGACCATCAGGATCTAAAGTCTGTCATCTGGTTTTAAGTTCCAACCTGCTTGATAAGAGAGGCAAGAGTAGTGGTTTTGAAAATGATTTGACTGAGAGGACATGTCAAATCTTTGGAATTACTCAGACCATTTGCAATCATTGTTCTAAGATTTCTGGTTTAATCTAATTTCATCTGTCCTTGCTTTTGTCAAATATATATGCCCTTGATCATTCTAGGGGGATGGTGGCATGAAATAGCTCTTTATCATATATACATTTCAATAGTTTCAAATGTAACAAATGTAGAGAAAAATATTAGTTTTAATGTTAAGGCAACCATGAATGGTTAAATTATGGGTCAAGAGGGAAAGAAAGACTAATATAGGAAGGAAAGAGGTGATGGAAGAAGAGTCTTCAGGATTAAAAGGGACATTGTTAATATTCCTATACTCCCGCAGAGGTGTGGAACAGCCATGGCTCCATCAACATTTGTTAATGTGTGTGCGGATGTGTGCATGTCCTGTGTATTCAGTACTGCCTTTTCCATCCAGTGGAGCACAGTCGGCCAAAAGAGGAGCACTCACCTCATTCCATGTCTACATTCAGTGAGTTTAAAGAGCTTATGAGTGCATATAGAAATGTAGAGTGACTCTTACTTTTAACTTTTGCATAAGAAACTACAGGCAAGAAAAGGCTTTGTCAACCTTACATGCTATAACTTTGAATGAAGTGGAAAAATACATTAAGCTAGTCTATCAAACAGAATGAAAACTGCCAAACTTTATAATAGTTATTTATAGAAAAAGGCATTAAAAAAAATGTAAAATGGTCAATAAGACTGAATTTAGCTCCGCTCTCAGAGATATGGGTCCCCTGTGACTTTGGTCTCGTCGTTAAGAGCAGCTTGTGTAATATAATGAAAATAAAACAGCGTAACCAGGTCTGGAGGTGAGGATATGTAAAAAGGAGTGGGGAGACCGGCAGGATGTGGTGTTTTACTCAGTGGGAGAGAGGGTTTCCCTCATCATGCCACCTGTGAATGAAGCTGTGTGGAGATATTGCAGGGAGCCTATAGAGTGCCACCACAGCCCCCTGCTCAGATCCATCACACACCATGCCTGCCTTTTATGGGCTGAATGAGATGGAAAGAAAGACAAAGTATTTTTCTTTCACATGAGTATGTGACAGGTTGTGTTTGGTTACCAAGTGACAAGCGTTGTTGCTCTAACAGTATATACTTCCCCATAATCTTCCATGGACCTTCCTAAATCATACTGATCCCCTCAGTAAGTGGAAGCATCATTCCACAAATGCCTTACTCTCATCCTGGTATATTCTAATGTGTTTCTGTTGAAGGGATCCCTGGTCCTTTGAGATGGTGCCAGTTCACTTACCTCTTTTGGATTTACACACACTAAGCTAATCAAGCTGCTTTACATTGTGCAGAGACCTGTCTTTTCTCCACTTACCGTATACAACATCACCCACCAGGACAGAATTTCTTGGCTAGAGGCTGTGTTTACCCACAGTAAGAGCACAGACATACTCCATACACCTCCAGTAATGCACGCAGAGTGACTAAAGGGATACTAGTTCAAAACAAAGGCATGTAAGGGACATTTCAAATAGAAGAACCACACATTGCCTATTTTCGTCCAAAGACAAATTTGCTGCGCAATATGTAATGATTTGTAGGACACAAAAGTTTATGGTCTCCTTTTTGGCCTTTGAATTCACCAAAAATAACAACATAACAACAAGATAGAAATTAAGCTAAAAACTGGAAATTTGTTTTGGAACATTCAGCTAGTATCAATGTGCTTGCAATATTGATAATTATTTTTTCATTAGTTTGCAATATTTTTTTTTGTGTGTGGATCTGAACCACTGTTAAGGGTGCTTAAAGAGCCCAGTATCTTATCCACACATTTCAGAACACTTGTTTGACTTTATGGAGTGTACTCGATGGGTAAAGGTAAAAACAGATGCACTGATTATGTTTTGAAACATAAAAGATGAGTGAGAAAATTATTACCTTAAATAATACATATGACAGCCATGTTTGGTTTCTTAGAGCTTCCATGATTTTTTGTTGAACCCTGCACTGAAACTGAGAGTGCAAACACAGGTGTTGTAGAGGTTTACTGTTTGCTTCTTTTTATACACCGGTGCATTATTTTTTCTGTTTACGTGTACCTCTGTGGTCTCTATCCTCTGGTGGCATTGTGGATTTTATTGCTTTAGTTGTACATCAAAATGGTCAAGATGACAACGAGTCTGTTTTTCTGGATTGTCCCAGTATTTGAAATAACATGACACAGGAAAATCCCCGTACAACTCAGCATGGTTACAAATATAGGCCAGGGATTTGAGGGGAAATGAGGTAAAGTGAGGTAAACAGCTGGTCAATGGAAGAGTTGTTGTGCTGCAGGGATAAATGACACACCTGGGTGTCTTGGGCTGACTCAGATCCTGTACCAGATCTAGTCTGGCTCCCTGTCTGCCATAAGGGACCTGGTCTTGAAGGAGCTGTTGTTCAGACAGTTCTGGGGTTGTGTGCTGTTCCATGGTGACTGGGTACAGCTGTCACCGCCAAGCAGGGTCATGGAAAGGTCTGGACTGCTGGGCTGGGCAATAAAGACAGTTGAGCGGGAACAGTGGTGTTCAGAGTCACACTGAGTGACCAGCATGCTGGTACACCAAGCTACATTCACTCCTACTGAATTCAGGTGTCAGGGTAGGAATGTATGTAAATAGGCCTCTATGTGGTCACCACAAGAGAACTGAGCGATGAAGGAAAAATGCTGAAATTTAAATACAAAATTGAAAAAAAAGATTTTAGCAAAGATTATATGTGACGCTCCACATGGATTATATGAATTCCTTATAGTCAGGACATCACAGACCCGCTGCGGAAAAAAAGCGGTGATGCCTGGTGAATAAAACCTTAACTGTGATCTAAATTTAGATCTAAAGGTTAGTTCATCACTATGCAAGCAACAAACAAAAAAAATTGTAAACCACAGAAAGAGTTAAAAGCACTTAACTTCTTCTTGAAATCCGGTTCTTTGTTGGCTCCTGTTGTTTATTTTCTGAAAACAAGAAACCCTTTGCTAATCCATCAACAAATTTTTCTAGTAAATATCAATTTGAATATCTATGATTTGTAAAAATCTGTATGGTCTGTGGAGAATTACAATTAAAACTTGACTCTTTTACGTGGAAATGCACTGCTCATGAACGAAGTCTACTACTGCCTCCCAGTGTGTAAGGCAAGAATAGCACAAATAGGAAAGTGAAAGCAACAGCAACATACATATTTGCAGGTTATCTAAACTCAAACAGAAAGATCCTGAAATATAATTAAGAAATGTCAATCATGCTGTAACTGTCTAGAACAAATTCTTACAGTATAAAAAGGAATAAGAGCATCAAATGGTGCATTGTGTGATACTGAGGGCTGATTATAATCGGAGGTAATTACATGGAGCACCATCTGGAGGCAGCAAACACTGTGATTAAGAAATTTCATATCCTCTTTTTTTATTAGACCAGAAGCTGGGACCATAGTGAATTTAAAATATTAGAGGAACGGATGTAGCCACAAATGTAAATTTGGCTAAAATCATAAGACTGTAAAATGAATGCCAAGCACTTGCCAAACAAATCATGAAGCGTTTTTTTTAGCAATAATGGGAACTGAGCATAAATGGCCTGGAGGGTTATTAAAGGAAAATAAAAGGTTGTACTAGCCCTGAGTCTTTTGCATTTTCTCTTAGGATTTAATGTGAAAAACAGTCAGAGAGTGTCTCCTAGCTGCAAGTGTTGGGCCACACCTCTTGATTAGGTTGCCAGTCCATCAGGACTGAACTAAAGACCGTCTGCTTTCTTTTAAAAGCAATAGCAATTTGGAAAGCAAATGATGGCTGATTGTTAAGCCAACACAAAGTGATATGCACCATTTTCAGTTTAGTGCATTGTTTCATAAATGCTGATAAGCTAAGCACAGCAGGGTAATATCTACCTACCCCATTTGCACAAGTTGCACACACGCGGCTCTCTCTCTTTCTCTTCGGATTCTGTGGGAGAAGGCGCTGTGGAGCACTGTGAAGGAAAGGGCCTGTTGTGAAGCGCTATTTTCTGTTTGACTGCAGGTACATTAAAAGTGCTATCAGCTCAGCTGTTGTCCGGCTATTACTCATCACAAAGACACAACGCAGATTCAACTACGCTACACGTGTTAATAACTTAATAACAAACTTAATTGTCTTCAGTTTGCTCTGTGTAGCCACACCCTTCTGCTGCTCCACTTCCTCATTGCACACAACCGTTACCGTTTTCCAGCTATACACTTTTATAACTCCTTATAGCGCCGCACCTCATTGCAGAATTCTTCCACAACTTGCCATTTACTTTTCTTCGTTTCCATTTTCTTTGGTAACAGGTAAGGTCTTTCAAATTTAATGTAGCTTTTCTAAAGATAAATCATACTATGAAAATGTATTACACATGTAGCCGGGTGGTAACGTTTGGTTGAATGACTGTATTATTTTGCCGTATTTCTTTGCAAGCCTTTTATGCATTGTATTTTCTTTTGGTGCATTTCCTCTGTTATTTTAGAGATTGCCACTTTTCAACAGTAGTTACCTAATGTTTAGTACACCTATGTTCTGATTTCTGAATAAAAGTAAGAAAATAAGACAGTTTTGTGTAATCTGTTTCAACTGGAAATAAAATAAATTGCACATTAAGAACCCCAGTTATTGTGTCCTGTGAGGCTAAATATTCCCGGGCTACACACATACATTTAGATGTGAAATAGTCTGAACATTTCTGTAATGTTTAGCAGAACTAAACGGTCATGTTTGTTATCTTTCAGTTGTTCCTTATCATGGATGATTTTGTGCGTGAGAAACTTACTCAGTGGAATCTTGCCAAGCTAATTCCAGCTTTTGAAGGTAATGTGTTCCTGTTCATTCCTGTTGGGTAAATACATGATATACAAAAGGGATCTGACCTTTTTATAAGACGAAAGTAAAATACAGTCCTGCTGAGAAAGTGACAGTTGGTGTCAATTGGCAATACGCCATTTTAGAATAAGCAAGGATGCTCTGCAGATAAGACTAAATCAAAAGAAAGCAGTATTTTGCTTTGTGATTTCATGATTGAATTTATTTTCTAAAGTTTTTTAAAGATTTTTTTTATTTCAGAACATGGCATTGACAAAGAAAGTCTACTTTTACTTGACGATAAAGACATTGAGAGCTTGATTTCACAGCGGGGAACAATTGTAAAATTCAGGAAAAACCTCACACTGTTAAAGGGGGTAAGGACTTCTTTGAATATGCTGCATTTGCCTATGTTGGATACAATTATTTTCTCACGAAAGGGAATTTTGTTAGTAATTACTTTTGTCTTGTCTTCAGGAAGAACAAAGGACAAATCAAGGCACAAAAAACACAGATGATGATTCTTCTCAAGTGAATTAAAGCTACATTTATACTTTGCTCTAAATTTACATGATCCTTTACTTTTAATTGTATTATATTTTCCTCTGTACTTCTACTTTTTTATCTACAGGGTCAACAGCAACTTGAAGAGGCAACTGATTTTACTGAGGTAAAAATTAAAACAGTTAATGTTTGAACATTATTTTGGCGATTATAATTATAAATGTACTTAATGAGACAAATGTTTCTCAAACATCTTACATGAAGTAATTTTAAGAATCTCGAACTGACTACAAATGTGCAGATTAAGTTCTGAAAATTGAAAGAGTGAAATTCTAACTGTCTTTCCTAGGAAAACCCATCCACAAGTGTTAATGGTAAGATACAGAATATTTTCTATATTTATATAGTTTTTTCTTGTGAAAAAAACAAAAACAATTTTAATGAATGGTCAACAAACTTATCAAAAAGTTTCCCCCCTATAAACCACTAAGAGAAAAGAAAGCCAGATAATCAAAGGGAGTCGAGTGAGTGGCAGTCACCAACTAAAAGGAGGCGTGATTCTACATCAGGTATGTTCATATTCATATTTCTATTTAAAGCTCACTATAAGGTGGTGCCTCGGCTGGAAGTGAGGTCACTTTCAAACACGTTGGTGATCGATCCTTTGTGCTTCCATGTGTTGTTGTGACCTTGTTGTGCAAGTGAAGCCCCATTGTTGCTGCGTTACTTAGTTTATGAGTTTGTGGAAGTACTGAAAAAGCTCTGCTAATTATATTTCATAGTACTGATTATGTGTCAGTAAAATAAGATAAAACATTCTTATACACGTAAAGTGCATGACGACCTTGATAAACTTCAAATTGTTCCATTCTTTAACACAAACTATGCTTAAATAACACTTTTCTAGTCAAACTAGAACTACATAAAATGTTTTTCATCCATTCAGTCACACACAGCACATTGCAGTGTATGTATTTTCTAGTTTTGCATTCAGTGTGGGGTTCAGTGTCTAGCCTCAATTTTATCTCGTAACTATAGCCCCCTTTTGGCAGATGAGTGGTCTTCCTCCCCCCATGCCCTACATAATCCGTTTAAACTTAAATCCATCTGTGGATTTTTGTGAGATTATTACACAAAAAAAGTATCTCGTTAAAAGTTCAGCTCCTGCTAAATGTTTGTTTAATTTTATGTTAACAGAAGCAATTATACTGTCTAAAGTGAAAACAGTAATGGGGGAAGTTTACATCAGAATTGTCGAAATGGACAGAACAAAGCTAAATACTTTCCTGAAGTAAGTACCAAGTTTAATGTTACCATGAGTCAATTCTATATGGTGTCACAAAACGCCAAAAACCACAACTCTGTTTAAAACACTAACAGGTCTAAAATCGAAGATTTGGCAACAGATAAAAGAGAGCTGGTTGGTGTGTTTGGTAGAACTGGAACTGGTAAGAGCTCTTTGATAAATGCTGTCATTGGAGAGAAGAACCTTTTGCCCACTGGAAGTGTCAGCGCATGTACTTCAGTCATGATCAAAGTGGAGGCTAACATGCGCAATTCAAAGTATGAAGCAGACATTGAGTTCATAAGTAAAGAGGTAAAATGCCTTTTGGATTGATTTCTTCTTTTTGAAATGTTATATACCTGCAAAAATAATAATCCTGCTTTGCCCAGGTCGATTAAACAAAGATGCTTTTTCTTGTGTTGTGTTTTAAAGGATTGGAAAAATGAGTTGTGGTCGATGGGTCGGTTTCATGGGGACAATGAAGATGGGATGAGGAAAGATGAAGAAAGCAGAGAGGAAGATGATGAGGACTTTGATGAAAAACTGTCAGCTGTTTATGGAGATGAATGGAGAGACAAATCCCTGGAAAATCTCATGGAAGCCAAATACTTCAGAGAAATTAATCATTGTCTTGGTTCCATGAAAACTTTGACGTGTGAATCAGTAAGTTAACAAGATACGAGAAGCTTTTATTGTCAATGAACCAGCGTCCCGGTATTACAAGATGTCAGTACAACCCTTTCAAGATCAGGCAAACGCAACAGACAACACAACATAAACATGTACATACAGGAATCTAATCGACTGAGATGCAGTCCCTTCGGCTTGAACAATGTCAACACACTTGAACACCTGATGAACACAAACATACAGGATTGTGGAAGACTGAGGAGGTAGCCAAACTTATGGCGCAGCCATGTTCAGATACATAATTAAAAGACAACATCGGGAGAGGAAATGGGGGGAGGGTAGAAAAAAGGCACGCTGCCAAGCCGATTACAGGAAATGAAGCAATGATACAAAAAAAGGACTCTGTGCAAGTGAGCACAGATTCTGTGTTTGCGAGTCAATTGCACAAAGTTTGAGTCTGCGTGTTGATGGCTCAGAGTAACCTGCCATCAGCTTCCGAATTTCTCGATAACACAGGTATCCACCAGCTCCAGTGAGCAAGAACCCAGTTTCATGAATTCAAAAATGTATAGGTCCTAAACACCTTCCAAGGATAGAACTGAAAGACATGAAACCCTCCAATTTTTCCAGGCATCTATCATGTATCCTGCAGGGGGAGTCCCAGCTGGACAAGATGCAGCCCCTGCAGCTTGAATTTGGGTAGAAAAGATCTTGTGAATTGCCTTGAGAGATCAGCCAATCAAATCCATGGTTGATGTTAGGTTTTTGGAAGTAAAAATGCAGAGAGAGGCTCTGAGTAAGAACTTTACTGTCAAATTAAAATACCTCTCTTTTCTACACAACAGAAAATACATTGTAGTAGAGTAAGGAATTAAACTTTTTTCAGCATTTCATGATCATGATGAGTCTGTTGATGTTTGAAAGAGTCTATATAAGGTCTGACTTTTTATTGTAGGCTCAGGAGCTGTCTGCAAAATTTGTCAAGTACACAAGAAGTGGTACGAGAGAGGGAGAAAGTAAAGAAGTGAAGAGGTGGTACTGGCCGCTGGTGAAGTGTGTGACTCTCAGGGTGCCACAGAATGATCTTCTCCAATATGTCACACTTGTGGATCTTCCTGGAAATGGAGACTGTAATAAAAGCAGAGATGAAATGTGGAAAGGGGTAACATATAACTGTTATTAAAATATTTTTCATCTTTTCAAGCTCAGCTACAAATCATTGCTTATTACAAAAATGTTTCTCTTACAGATTGTTGGAAAATGCTCTGCTGTGTGGATCGTGGCTGATATAAATCGGGCAACTTCAGAGAAAGAACCCTGGGAAATCCTAAAAAGTCTCAGGGGGCTCATTGGGAATGGTGGCGAGTGTCAGCACATCCTCTTTATCTGCACCAAGTCTGACCAAATTGATGATCTGGACAACAAGTACGTGAAGTAAATTTTTTATCAGGTCATTAAAGCTCAAGTGACTTTTGAAAAATCAGCTTCGATATTTTATGTATTTCAATTATAAAGAAAAGTATTTGGGTAAACCGATTATACAGTATTTTGTATCATCATATTATTTTAAGTGTCTCTTCCACAAGTGCTGTTCTTTGACAGTGAAACAGGTGTCTCCATAATCTTTGACTAATAGATAAAAACGACAACCACAAAACAGAAAATTCCAATGTTGGAGTCTTTCAATTCAATTTAAAGTTAACATGTAGAAACACATACCAACGGGATAAAAGATTCTCCTAAACAGACTATCAAGAATTGTATGTAGACCAAATTTGTTTTCATCTATCTATTTTAAGACTTGACTTAAATTTTCACATTATGTAAGATCAAACTGACATAACTAAAGAAACTTTGAAGGCCTTAAAACCTTGACCACCACCTCATTTTCTCATAGCTCAATGGACAATATTCGTGCTCACATATTCAAGAGAAACATGACGGCAAAAGAAGAAGTTCGCCAAAAATTCCAAAAACTTGATGAAGTTAAGGTACGTTTTTTTTTATTATGTCAGTATATACGTATTCTATCTGTAAATGTACTTCTTTTCTCCCACAGAAACACATAAGTGGCGACTGCTTCAATGTGTTCACAGTCAGCTCAAAGGAGTTTCTGAAACGCAAGAACAATGTTCTAAATCAGACGGAGTCTGGTAGGTGAAGTCCCCTTCTGTCCACACACATTGTGGAAACACAAAATTCTCTATTCTCATTTTCTTTATTAAAAAATAGTTATCAAATGTATTGAGTGTGATATTTAAAATGGGATTCATTTTGTATTTGTACAGAAATCCCCATGCTTCAGGACTTTTTGACAGATTTAAATGACTCTCACTCAGTGACATTAAACTATGTGTCTGGAGCTCATGGGATTCTGTCCTTGATTCAGGGGGCCAGCTGTAAAGAAGCGGTAAGCTAGCTGTCATATTGTTCACAGAGAATAGCAATAGGAAAAAAAGACTTTTATTAAACACTCCCATATTAACAAATAGCATATCTGTTTCCTGGAGATAAAAATAGCTATATCAAAATTACAATTTAAACTATATATAAGTAGTTATGAAATCTTTTTTTTTTATGTGAGCTTAAGAAAAGGTTGTGTGCCTGTTTTTATTTGTTTTGGTTTTTAGGCTGGGAAAAAAAAAGACTTGTGTGAAGACCTTGAAGGAAACATAAGCCATCAGATTAAATCTCTCTGTGACACAATGGATGAGGTCTGTGGTGCTTTTGAAAAATGCCTCAGTAAAGGAGTGGCCGAGTCAAACTCTTCCTGTGAAGGAAAGTTGAAGTATTTCTTATATCCTAAGGTACATGTTTTTCTTAGAATTATCAGAACAATTTTGATACCCCGTAGGAATGTTTAAGGTTTTGGTTTTGTTTTTTATTCCAGGGAAAGTCTGGCAGAGGTTTTCATAGGGTATTGAGATGTGTTGCCCTAAATCAGGGAAAGTACCAGCCCAAAAAAGGAAAAGAAATAAACCTCAATCTGAAGTTAGCTTCATTTCTGACTGACAGCATTGATGAGGAATTCAAGAGGACCTTTCCGTAAGAACTAAAAATGCTGATAAAACTCTTTGCTACCTCTTTTTCTCTGGAGAACATTTCTATCAATACACCTAATATGTTTCAGAAATGATGGGAAAAATGGTCCAATTTATGAGGCCATCAGCTCATTTTCTCTTGACACCAAGAGCCTGATGGAGAAATACAGAGATGTGGAACTGCAGCTGATATTTCTGAAGACAGAGGTGAAAATAAGATAGAAGCCTTTCCTGTTCAAAAAGTGATGTGTAGTGCTTCACATGAATGAGAAAGTTGCCTTTTTAGCAAAAAGCATCCAGATTAAAGTCTTAGCCGATGTCGGTCCAATTTCTCAAAAAAAAATAGTGTTATATTAGACCTCGTTTGCAGCTTGATTAGATTAGAATTTGTGGTAATGTTGAATAGACTAGGAAGATATAGTCTGAATCCCATAAAATGCCACAGGACCAACTCTGCAACTTTGAGATTAATATTGCTCAACCATATTCTACTTGAAATATTTCTTCAGGAGGAAAAAGTGAAGACAAAACTGAAAAGATTCATCCTGGATCAAAAGAAAATAATCTACAGCAGTCTGACGAAGGCAATCGAAGAGGCCATGACAGACTGCTATCAGAGTAAGTAACATGATAAAGATTACAGACTGCCTTCATTCTTTGTCAATTTGTATCTAATGGCATTATAAACCTTTTTTTCTCAGGAGCAGCAGGATTTAGAGGAAAGAACTCATTGCAGAACATGAGGCAGACGGTGGAGAGACATGTCCATGATTTAAAGAGCAGCATGTTTTCCCAGGCTAAAGAAATGATGCTGAACCTGCTGAAAAAGTTAATGGTCTGTCACATTTTATTCTAATGCACATTTATGTGTTACTGAATATTTTTTTTCTCATTAAATGTTTTTACTTGTACAAAGTTATGAATATGTTAACTTCTCAATTAACAGGACACCATTGAGGGCACTCTGAAGGAAACCATGGGGAAATCTATTGAGCTGTCTCTGAGGACTGATGACAATTCCATCCCAGGTAAAGTCTTTTTTAAATGATTTTTCTTATAACAATGAGGGCAAAATAAGGATCTGTCTTTTTTCTTACTCCTGTTCTTGTGAAACAGCCGCTTGTGACCTGCTAGGAAAATGTTTTATGAAGATATCTTAAGCGTATCCAGTCTAAGGCACTCCATTTGGTTTTTCTAATCTTTCTAATCTAAGTTTTTAAGACACACAGCAAAATAAATCACTAAATGACCACAACACTCTTATGTGAATCTATATTTCTAACCTTGCTTTTGAGATTAAATATATATACATACATACATAGATACATATATATATATATATATATATATATATATATATATATATAGGAACAGATGAACTTTTATTAGTGTTTCTCCATTGTGTTATTAGTGTTTCATGTACTGCAATGAGCCTATAGTGTAAGGGTGCAAATCTAAGTAAACAAGACCACTACACTCTCTGTATTGATATAATATACAGTAGCTATTAGGTCGATAAAACTAGATAGAAATTTGATAGAAATTGCTAACATTTGTTTTACAGATGTTTCAACAGAGCTTGAGATGGTACAGAAACTCTACGATGAACTGAAAAGTAGCTCACATGAAGACATGTCATGGAAGATGGTAAAAGTTTCAGTATTTTGATCAATCAGGGTCTATTTAACGTTCACAAAAGTTTTCATCTACTGGTCTTGTGTTTTCCAACAGCAGCACTGGATTCCATGAATGTGACACATGGACAACTCCAGGACCTGACACGTTTTGAACATGTTGAAGAATAATCAAATCTTACATCAAATGTTGTGCTCTCAGCTGTTTTTTTTGTCAGGTTTTATTTTCCTTTTCTTATTTTTTTTCTTTTTTTTTAAATAATTTTTTTGGCTCTAGTGGCCTTTAATGACAGTAGCTTGACAGGAAAGGGGGCAGAGATAGAGAGGGGGAGACCTGCGGGAAAGGGCCATGGGCTGGAATCGAACCCAGGGCACCCACGCGGAGGCTCCACATATGGTCCGCCCGCTCTAGCCATTAGAGAACGCTGCGGACCCTTTTTTTTTTTTTTCTTTTTTTTTTTTTTTTAAATGTAAAAGCTTGCTTTGACAGGCTGTTTTAGTGTGGACGGAATAAGACTGCCACAATATTACTAACTGTATGGATATGGAAATTAAATGTCGTATTGTAAAGTTTAGCTACTTTTCTTGTCAATTGCTGATGTTCATTTTAGAAATACAAATGATTTAGATTTAGGTAACCAGAGGCTTTTTAGTTGATTATGATTGTCTATGCTATTCTGTTTATCTTGTTCTTCAAGTTTTTGGTCCTAAATTATTGTGTTTTAAGCCTTTGTTCATTCAAATGAACTTGGGTTTAAATTTTTATCCCACAAAAGGACTTGAAATTTCCACAAGAATTTATTAATAGATGGAAAAATATCACTGTTATTAGATATGTTTCTTGATAATTGCGTTAAGCACCCCGACCACCACAAGCACCACTACCAACAACAACAAATGAATAAAGTGTTTGTGATCGTTATCAAAACTGCAGATGTATACACTATACTAAGTATACCCTATTCACAATATTTTATGGATATTTTGTTTAAACTGGAAGTATATCAAAAGCATGCTCTTCCTTTTAACATAATACAGATTTGTCTCCTTTTCAGTGATTATTCAGTGGCATGTGTCTCGCAAAATGGGATGGTATTCAATCATTAAAATGACATTTTTTCAGATGTGGCTTCAGAATAATTGACTTGATCTAAAATGTTTCAACGTCTTCTCCGGAATTATATATATCCTCACATCTGATGTGATGTAGGTCTTACATTTCTCATTTCACTTTGTAATTACGTTGTAATCTAGTAATATATAGAAATACATTAAGTAAAACAATTGCTTTATGTGCTGAACTGTCGGGAGATGCCAGACCCTAATAAAAGTACAGAAAAGTGAGTATAGTCAAGCCAAGATCAGTAGGTAATAGAGGAAAACTCAAGTGTGCGGTAATGTAAGACTTGAAGTGGATGTGTTGACAGAACCACCTGTTTACAATAAACATGAGGAATTCACCAACTTAGGACGACATGTATGGACGTGGATAATTCATGTCAGCATTCCTTACTAGGACAGAAATGCCCCGGAGACATTTTTCAAAACCTGACACTCCAGATTAAATCAAACGTTAAAGAACCTTAGACATAAACAGAACTAATTAAATGAAGACAAGATTGTTTCACATATAGTTCAGTAAAATATTTGTACCAAGAATTGGTAATTATAATGTAAAAACTTTTTACAAGAACTCCTATAAAACTTTAACCTTGACATGGAGCTCCTCGAAATGATCACTCACCTGGTTGAGCTATATATCAATCCTTTCTTACAGGAAACTAGACACCATATTGATATTTTTAACAGCTTGTATCATGCTGTGCTACTTTTTTGTCCAGAGTTTAATACTGATCATTTTATACTGATATTTGGGCAAAGAGCAAGATTGAAGAGGACAATATGTTTATATTTGGCTCTGTTTGCTGCACCCTTCTTTTATTACTGTATACAGTACACGTAAAAACCTTTAAGATATCACCGGAGCAAATATAGATGAGATGACTTACTCCATTTAAATGAGAACAATCACAGTTTGACTTGGTCAAGCTTTTTCTTTTATGAATAATAACGGTTTCTACATTATCCTTACTTACCATCTATGACTCTGTTCTGTCATAAATGTCAGTTAATAACGACAGACACACCTAACTTGACCAGACTCATGAAAGCAGAATACAGTTTACATTGATCTTTAAATTTGAGTACAATGTAACCGACCTGGGTTACATGTTTACAAGGAGTAACAAAAAATAAATAAGTAAATACAAATAAAGAGCAGCTTGATGTCATTCATAGACTGTTTAAACTTCAACATGCTGCAGATAAAAGGTTAAAACCAAGTTGGCGCAATAATCCTTTATTTGGACCCTCCCTTTCCTGTTTCCTGGCATAAGAAGACACAGACAAAGGAAATGCGACTACAGACGTCCAACTCACCCAACAGGATTTTGGTAAGTTTACATTTGTAATTTGAATATTGTTTTGGAGAGGATGTTTCAACAGTCAAATTAGGCTACTTGCCCTTTACCTTTTGGTAATAACTCCAATTAATGATGTAACGCTTTTCCATTTAGCCATATTGGTGAAATTCCTAAGAGTGGCTTTGTCAGTGTTGCTGTAGTGGTTAGTTGTTTATAATACTGTTGATTCTTTGTGATTTGAAGTAGACACACACATGCAAAACTTTCAAGAAAGGGCATAACTTTAAGATCTGACGTCTCCGTACCTACCTACTGAAGAGACGCTAAATGCTTTTCTCAAAAAGGTTGCTTGTGTGATTCCTCGCAGCAATTAGTGGGGAAAAGGATCCCAACAATGTTCTGTTGTCTCATAAAGGCAATTAACAGCTATATGTGTTACTGTGTTCTCAGATAATGTTGAACATTTAAATTATTGTGACATTTTAATCTGCACCTTTTCAGGAAAAGAATAAGTATAATGAACACTGTTAGGATTTTAAGTCATTGCTGAATAATGCCGTTATTGATATGCACTAATTATCATTAAAAGCCTACAGTCTGTCGACAGAGGCTACTAACATGGAGACAGTCGATTTCATCCAAGAAAAATTAACTGAATGGGGTCTCAGGGAGTTCATCCATCGGTTTCAAGGTACAGAAAAAGAACTCTGCTTAAAAGGTTAAGTCTGTAGTTGGTGACCTTAAGATTGCAAGAATCTCAGTATCTTCCAATATGTAAATATTCAGTCGAGATGCATGTCGAAAGCTGCTGAATGATGTTGTGTAACTTTGTGGTGGTGTCTGATTCAGATTTCTTTTTCTGTTTTAGAGGAAGGATTTGACAAAGAAACTTTTCTCAGTCTTGGAGATTCTGCCAACCTTAAATTGTTAATTCCTAAACTTGGACCACAAGTCAAATTTAGAAATAGACTCAAAGAATACTTACAAGTAAGATATTTCAATTTCTTATTTCACCATCTGTATATTCTATTGTAAAAATTGATATATAAAACATGTGTCTTATCTATCAGTCAACACTTTAATATATATATATATATATATATATATATATATATATATATATATATATAGAGAGAGAGAGAGAGAGAGAAAGAGAGAGAGAGAGTGATGTATATACTGCATATATATATACAGTAGATATAAAGTTTAAGACTAATTTTCTTTGTTTCTATTATTAACTTTTTCAAAATTGTTTATCTTAAATATTTTCTTTTTTCTGTATGGTTTCAATACTTCTCTGTTGTCCCTCAATAGCTTTAGCAGATTCTAATAAGTAAAGCTCGACTGCTCGAAAAAATAAATAAATATGAGGAAGCACGAGTCAAAGACATTTACCAAACAGCGTGATATGCACCGATATCATAATGATTACAATTATGTTCCATGATGTTTAACTGTGGAACAGTTTGCACTATGTGAAATTATACTTGCTCTCACAATTTGGAAGACTGTGGGAAAACAACCAAATATGAGTAATTATAAAAATATTCAAACTAATTATTTCTTTTTTGTCCATCCCACATACTACAGATAAGGACCAGCAGTTTTGTCCAGGGCAAATTAACAGAATGGGGATTCAGCGAGCTGATTCTGAGATTTCAGGGTCAAGTATCACACTTGTGTTGTGGTGGTGGTATTCATTCAAAAAATTAAACAATACTTTGCTATTATCAATAATCAATAACATTAAATCAATAAGGTTTTTTTTATTCACTATTGCAGAAGAAGGTATCGACAAAGAGGCCTTCCTAAATCTTGAGGAGTTGGGAAACATTAATACCCTGATCCCTAAAATTGGGCCAAGAGTTAAATTTCGAAAGAGACTCAAAGAGTATTTACAGGTAATGTTTAACTTTGTTTAAGACTGAGGTGTTTTCAAAATATAATGATGAATAAGAAAAGTGTGCACTAGTAAGATTAATATGCTTACATATACTTCAGTGACCGTAAACTTTGAGGTGGCCCGACAATAAACCAAACTTCAAATTCAGGAATAGAAAGAAAAAATTTGCTCAACAAAGTAAAACAGAGTGAATTTGACCTGTAAACCCAAATCTTAACTATAAGACAAAGGTGTTTAGAAAAAGTGTGCACAATGCCTTTGGGCTTGCCTGGCCTCACTGGGCATCACCGGTATGCCCACTCCTGCTAGACGCCTCTCACCAAGGGAAATTCCAGAATAGAAGAGTATCCAACCCCTCTCAAGAAGACTGGTTCCAGAGCCGGAGCCGTACATCAAGGCGATATCAACTATTTCAAGACGGAATCTCTCCGCCTCACACACCAACTCAGGCTCCTTTCCCACCAGAGAAGTGACATTCCCAAGAATAAGCTTCGACAGCCAGAGATCGGTCTGCCAAGGTTCCCATATCTGGCCGCAAACTGTTCCACACAGTACCCCACCCCTTTGGCCCCTTCCATGGGTGGGGAGCCCATTGGAAGACGGACCTTTTTGGGCTGAGCCTTGCCAGGCTCTATGGGTAAAAGCCTGGCCACAAGGCGTTGGCCATCCTACCCCACCTCAAGGCCTGGCTCCAGAGTGGGGCCACAGTGGCCCGCGTCTGGGCGAGGGAACACTACATCTTTTTATGTTAATCATCATAAGGGGTCTTTGGCCTGTTTGCCTTGGGTGAGACTACCAGAGGCTTAAAGCACTGGACAACATAGCTCCTAGGATCATTGTGACACTCAAACCCCTCCACCACGATAAGGTGCCAGCTCAGGGCGGGGCACAATTAAGAACAATGAAAAAAAAAACAAGAAAACACGGAAAGGTGATATTTGACTACCATAAAATAAATAATTTTTTCATTATCAATGTTTATGAAGCTCATTCATGTTTATGAAGCTCAAAAAAGATTAGAAAAAGATTGTTGTTGTTTTGCTAAACATTAGTTGCATGAGACTTTGAAGCTACACAACAAGCC